>VWZT01005940.1:73800-216956 GCA_013397055.1 Pachycephala philippinensis | reverse complement strand
GCGCGGCCGAGCTGCAGCCGGAGCTGGCGGTGGCCGAGCACGTGCGGTACGAGAGCACCGGCCCGGCGCTGTGCACCGTGGTCTTCCTCCTCGTCTACTTCTTCGGCATGGCCAGCTCCATCTGGTGGGTCATCCTCTCCCTCACCTGGTTCCTGGCCGCCGGCATGAAGTGGGGCAACGAGGCCATCGCCGGCTACGCGCAGTATTTCCACCTGGCCGCCTGGCTGCTCCCCAGCGTCAAGTCCATCGCTGTACTGGCACTCAGTTCTGTGGACGGGGACCCCGTGGCTGGCATCTGCTACGTGGGCAACCAGAGCCTGGAGAACTTACGGGGCTTCGTGCTGGCACCGCTGCTCATCTACTTGGCCATCGGCTCCATGTTCCTGCTCGCTGGCTTCGTCTCACTCTTCCGTATCCGCAGCGTTATCAAGCAGCAGGGTGGCCCCACCAAGACCCACAAGCTGGAGAAGCTGATGATACGCCTGGGACTCTTCACCGTGCTCTACACTGTGCCAGCTGCCAGCGTGGTTGCCTGCCTCTTCTACGAGCAGCACAACCGGCCGCGCTGGGAGGCCACGCACAACTGCCCCTGCCTGCGTGACCAGCAGCCTGACCAGGCCCGCCGCCCTGACTATGCCGTCTTCATGCTCAAGTACTTCATGTGCCTGGTGGTGGGCATCACCTCTGGTGTCTGGGTCTGGTCTGGCAAGACCCTCGAGTCCTGGAGGGCCCTCTGCACTCGCTGCTGCTGGGCCAGCAAAGGTGCTGCCGTGGCTGGGAGCACAGGGGCAGGAGCAGGTGGACAGGCAGCAATCACTGCAGCAGGAGGACTTGTGGCCGGAGGTGGTGGCTCACTCTACAGCGATGTCAGCACCGGCCTGACGTGGAGATCAGGCACCGCCAGCTCTGTCTCCTATCCCAAGCAGATGCCCCTGTCTCAAGTGTGAGGAGGGGGAAAGAGGCCAAAGGTTAGGGAATGAGGGACACTGGCCTGCCTAAAATGCCCCCTCACTGTTTGGTGCCATTAATGAACCCCTAATGGTCCTTATTAGCCACAGCTTGTATAGAACAATGCAGCTGGCAGAGGCCCCAGGCTCCAGCCCCCTCCTCCTTCTCCTCCATTCATATGCAGGGAGCATGTACTTCAAGGAGCCAGCTTATTATTTTGCTGGCAGAGGAGGGTAGAGGCTCACCCGTGTCTTGCAGAGGGCAAGGCACAGCAGCTTCTGAGTCACTCTGGACTAACAGCAGCTCTTTACTCATGGGAGGGAGGGTGTGCCTCCCCCCCATCCTGAGGTGGGAGTCTGCCGGGGACTGCAGGTTTTTGGGATGTTGATGACCAGGCAAATGCCTTACAATATAGACTGAATCAAAACATGTCTTAATTATACACCCCAGCTAAATACGGGTTTCCTACATTAAAGGATGTATTTATATAATTATTTGTTACCTTGTACAGATGTGTAAAATATGTATATATCCAAAGCTATACAGTCTGTAAATTTTTTTGTAAAAAAGTTTAGAGGCTACCCCTGTAAGAGCAAATATGAGTATTCTATTTTGTCAATAAAATGACTTTTGATAAATGACTTTTTCAAGCTTTTCCCCTACTCCTGCCCTGGTTATCCCAGCTGCTGTATCTTTAGGTAGTTCCATAAACTATGAACTATGTGCATACTCCAGTCATTACCTGTTTATGAGGTGAGCTATGTAGACCCAAGAAAACAAGTCATTCAACAAGTTGTTCTGAAAAAGTGTTTGCCAAAACTGGGAGGTGCCTTACCATACTTCTTTCCTTTTTTGAAAGATGATGGTAGCTTTAAACTGAGCCTTTACAAAAGAGTCATCTTCCATGGCATGTTAAGTATCCTTTTAAAACGGGTGTTATTTTAGGAATGTGCACACCCACCTCTCATATCTGTTGTCTACACTTCTGTAAGCACCTGCCTTTCCTGGGATGCATACTGAAGTGTAAAAGGTTAATGTTTTAAATTCATAGATCATGTACTATGGTGGAACAGTGAGTTGAGATTTGTTAGATCAATCTCTTCTTAACAGATTAAACTAACATCTTAACTTTTGTATATCAAATATGGTCCTTTTTCAAGAGAAAAGGTATTGTTCTTCTGTCAAGAGTAAGCTAATTTATTTGAGCAGAAGGCTGTTGAATTAACAGAAGAATGCTTTGGCAATTGTTGAACTTTTTACCTGTCTGCCCAGTGGCTCAGAACATCATTCCTTTAAGAGGAGCTAAATGAATAGGGTTAATCTGTAGGGAACTTGGTTTCTTTTGAGTTTGGGAAAACTTTGATCTTTTCTCTTCACCAAACGTGATGTATAGTCTGAAGTTTCTTTCCCTGCTGCCTGGTTCCTCTTGTTGCAGACCAATTGGCCACCGTGGAGCCTTAAAGTTCTTCAATTAAAGGGACATGGGACTTTTTTTTTTTTTTATTTTAAGAGGAAGACTTGTAACAGTTAGTGAACACCAGAGGGAAAAGGGAGAACAGCCTTTTAAACAGCTTTTCCCTGCATTGTTAGCCAGACTGCAGGCAGCAAGGCATGGCTTGGAGCATTATAGAAAAGAGCTATGAATGCCCTACAGGTGGTCTGCTCACATAATCTCCCCAATTTAAAACATTTTCCTTTACAGGACAATTGCATTACAAAACTCCCTTCTCTTTTGGTCCTAATTGAACCAAAGAACAACTACAAGATTTTCTTTAAAAACTGCGTGTCCAAAAAAATTTAAAATCTATTAACTACATTCTAATCTGTTTTCTAAAATGAGAGCACTCAGAATACCAGGAGTAAAAACTGCATTAGACATTACTCCAGATATTTTTACATCTTCTGCTTATATTCTGTCAAATTAGCAATCATTTAAAAGCAATTGGTTAGGTTGTGTGCTAGCAGTGAAAAGATAGCCCCAGGTCTCTTATTAACCTGCCAATCATGATAAGAGATGGGCAGCTACCTACTAATGACACAGATATCAGTCATGATTTGTGGGAAAAACCTTGTTTCATTGAGCACTGACTTGATTATCGGTGTCCCTTTCAAAGGTCTAACTTAATAGACTCCACTTCTACAAAGTTACCAGGAACATGAAAAGGAGTAATTTAAAATGCTCTTAACTCCTTGATGGGAAAAATAATTTTAACTTCTTAAATGCAAAGGAAATTCCACTGGGATTTATGCATGGTACCTATTTGTGCACCAACTGACCAGCATCAGAATATTGACATAACTGTAAGTTGAAAAAGCCATACTATTTTCCTATATTGCTGGAATTTTTTTTTTTTAAAGTTGCTGAAACATTTAAATCAACGTGGCACTTTCCCCTGCTGTCAGATCTTCCTGCTGGGGAAGCCCCACGTAGCACAATCAGTTCTGCAGATAAAAATCTGAGTTCCTTCGCCTCCAGCGGGCTCTAGCAAGGAACACAGAGGGGATGTACAGTCACAACTCTTCTCTGAGAGTTTGTTTGGATAGGTCTCTTGCAGGCTGCTGGTACATGTTGCTAGAGCTGAGATAAAAGCATTTCTAGTAAAAGAAGGAAGTAGCCCTATGGCTTAACCTACTCTGGAATGAGCCATGAGATGCTACAGGTGAACTTAGAAAAGGAGTCTCAGAGCTAGCCAGGTGAACAAGATCTCCGCTTTGGAAGTGGCTGAGTAATAATGCAAAGGTTAAACAAATGAAAATGAGCAAAATTAAAATCACTAGAAACACAAACCTGAGGAAATGGAGCTAAAGAAGTTAACTTAGAAGTGCAGATTTTTGTGAATCAGCATAACATTTGTGGATAGGGAAGAACAATCAGAAACACCAATAGCAAGGTGTTTAGGTATACAAGAAATAAAAATCCACAGCTACAATGAACTTTGCATTAGGATGCCCTTTAACAGAATTTAAGGTTAAATTTACTATGAAGATCCAAAAAGTATTGGTGAGGTGATAGAAATGAAATGTTAATTTTCAAGATCTGATGATAAACTGCCTTCTCCCTAAATTTGTCAGAGAGTTACTAAAAGTAGCCCAAGGAGACCCATGGGCCAAGCCCTTGCCTGCTGAGTGCTCTCAGCATCCCTGCTGGCATAGGCTCATCCTGGGCAGGGACAGCACCCACACACACTGGCTCTGGAGAGCAAAGGGAAAGCTTTACTGTCACTGATGTGACCCATGGCACATTTGGGGGGCTGGATAATGGCAACTGAGAGCCTCCCACTCTCTCAGAGCAGAAAGGCCAAACTGCTCTGTTCAGGCGAGTGACCAAGTTAGCAGAAAAACATGGTTTGGGATTTTGTTCTTCTCGAATAAGCAAGATACCTTTAGAGCTTTTTTTTTTTTCCCCCCCAGGACCCTTCCTTGCTTTACGTGTTCCTGCTTCAGAAAGAAAATCTTACAGATCTTCTCCTGCTGCAATAACTGAAAAACCCTGCAGCCTCCCAGAGAGCTGGCCTAGCTTCTGGTGGGCCTCTTGAAAGGATGTAGAGCAGTGCAGGTGTGCTGCAGAGCCTCAGCAGGAATACCACACATCCCCTGGGCCCTGCTGCTCAGTCCCTGGGAGCTAGCAGGAAGCGTGCTCCAAAGTTTTCCCTGTGCAGGAGAAGCTTCCCTGAAGCTTTGATAATCAATCATTTGGTTGGAAATGGGCTTCAAGAAAGGGAGGAATTAGGAAATTCTCGTATATTGTAATAATATGAATGTGGCCAGGCTCTCTGGGAAGGCTATGAAGGCTGGCACACAAGGAGTGTTGCCTCCTTTCTTACACAATATTTAAAGTATTGGGGTGCTCACCCATTAAAGAGTTCTTCAAATGTCCTAAAAGCTGTCCCAGGTGGGGTAGGAAAGTTGAAGGCAGGGGTGCCTCTGTGCACACACTACCCACAGCATTCTTCACCCCAGCTTCAGAGCCTGGGCTTTTTGCAGGTTCCCTCAGGAGGACACATCTCTAGACACCTGAAGGTGGCTTGTAGAAGAAATCAGCAAGGGTTTTTCACAAGAGGAAACTGGGAGACAGGTACTGGGAAAGAAGTACTGGGAGACAAGACAGAATGCCCAAATGTAAAAAGGAATCACTAGCTGAGAAAGACCTTGGGAGAATCCCAGATCTACTTTGAAATACGAAAATTCAACACAAGACCACTTCTTGATCCCAGTGACTGTGCTCAACACACTTACGTCACAAGCATTACATGCCTGCACAGGAAGGTAACCTTCTTAACCAATAAAGACATGACATTTTATATGGGATAGACAGGCAATCTAATGTAAGGGAAGAGGAAACTAGCAATAATGTACACTGAAAAATGACAAAAGATGCTCCTGGAGTGAAAACTCACCTGCAGTCAAGATCATGCTGGAGGAAAGCTCAGTGTGGACCAGTCAAACCAGCTTGTGGAATCACAGCCAGTCTCCAGAGTGCCTGTTCCAACCTGCCTGTAGCATGCCCTGCTCCTGCACCCCATTCCAGAGCCACACGGCCTGTGTTTCTCCAGGCACACAATTCCACTCCCACACACCATGGTCAACACAGCTTCTGGCCCAGCAGGGAAGTGAGTGAGGAGCAAATCTCTCTCCATCACCCATCCTGGCTGTGTTCCCTCTCTTTTTGCCTGCATACCAAAACTGGATGGCATGGAAAAGATAACACATCTCTCCCTAGAATTAAAGAGTCTGGGCAACAAAGGGCACCCTGAAAACAATAGGATGAGACTAAGAAGAATAAAGAGATCTGAGGATGTCGATGCAAAGAAGAAACATTAAACAGGGCAGGCTCCCAGCGTGTGGTTGTGATGAGTTCTAGGCAGCCTTTAAGAGAACTCAATTAGAAATCTTCAGACAGCTCTATTTATTTAAGCTCTTATAACTGCCCATCATTACTGTAATCAGGTATATGAATTTCACTAGTTCAGCAGAAAGGATCACACATCATAAATGCTATGGTGGTATGGAAATAACTAGTGTCTGGTATTAAAATGTGGAGCAATAATCTGAGGTGACTAAGGATAGTCAAATCACCTCAGAAACTAGTACCTAAGGTCAAATGCTGAACCAAGCTTTTTGAAGGCTAAGATAACACTTCTTCACTCCTACAAGTCTCTTATCTGTGATCTCAAAACACTTTACATTCACTTGTGAATTAATAGTCAAATTTCTTCTTGTGAGGCAGAAATTGCAGTAATAATACCCAGGCTAATGAAACTTAAATGCGAGTCTAGGGAAAGAACCTGGGTTTCCTGACTGTGCTCTGTGTTCTCAGGACGGCTCCATTTTACGAGCACTTTCTCACAGCTTCTCACACCTGTGCCGTCCCCACCAGTGTCCCCGCAGGAGCCCCCAAAGCCCCATGCCCGGAGTGCCCGGGTTTGCCAGGCACACACCGAATGTGCCGCGTCAGGATGCCCGAGCTCCATCGGCCACGGGTGCTGCAGGGCTGAGGCGAAATCGGCTTGTACAAGACTGGAGGAAAATTCCTCATTCCTCCTAAGGCGGGCAGGTACGGAAAAGAAGGTTTCCAGCAATTTTGGAGTTGCTCCGGACAAGGGGCTGCGGTAGGAGTGGCCGTGCGCGCACGGCGTTTGCCGGGAGCGGGATGCGGGATGCGGGAGGAGCCGGTGGCCTCAGCGCTCGCCATCCCGCAGTGCCCTCCGCTGGGGACACCGGGAATTCCAGTGCCAGCCGCTTCCACCGCTCCTGCTCCCGCGGGCTTCCCGCTGCCACCCTTCCCGCAGCCTTTCCTCGCCGCGGAGCGCGGCGGGGCCGTGGCGGGGCCGCGGCGGGGCCGTGGCGGGGCCGTGGCGGGGCCGTGGCGGGGCGATGCCAGCCCCGCTCCCTGCGCTGACCCTGCCCACGCCACGGCTGTCACCCTCCGGGCAGGCGTCACCATCGCAGCAATAAGCTAAGCAGAATACAGAACTGAGGTGTTCTTGTTTAAAATCCAGCTTTCCAAGAAAGTAGAAATTTAGCCAGAAAGATGTGGCCACATTGCTGCAGATGCCTAATATATTATAAAGGAGAAAGCTGGGCTATTTCTCTTAAACACTGACTTCTTTAATATGTTGCATAAAAGAAGTGGTTCTTATCCCATCACTTTTGCCTTATGTGTGACTCTTTAGATGCTTTCAGGTATGCTTTAAATGCATTAGTTGGATGTTCTTTCCTCCAAACTTCTGTCATTGATAATTATACATGACATTCTTCACAAAGAAGTGTTGGCCTTAAATTATTTTTTTCTACTTGATTTTTTTTTTTCCAAAAATAAACTTACGACTAGAATCTCCCATTTTCACATCTTCTGAAATTAGAAAGAATAGTTTTCATGCTATGAACAGACTTGATTCAAAATGTGTTTGAGACATGATACCTTCATCATTTCTCCGTGGTTGAAATCTAAATGCTCTCTTTCAATGTAAATCAGAAAATGTAGCCATCTGGCTTATGAAACAAATTACTTGCCTTGGCTTTCTGTCCAGATGTAGGGAGGGAACAGAATTAAATCTGACTTTTAGGAAAGGCAGGGGAAATGTTTCCCATGCAGACCGTGCAGCTTTGGGCACTGTGTGTTCTGTACATCGCTGCCATCCAGAGCTGCAGCCACTCTGCAGGGAGCTGCACCACTTTCTCTCTCCAAACCTGTGGGGCGGAAAGCACATTAATCATTGTGGGTTTTAAACTGAAGTTACTTTTTTGCAAAACTCTAGGGAAGCAATATTTTGCCATAACAAGCTGTAAAATCTCCGTTTTCCAGGACACAGAGCAGGGCATTAGGAACAGCCAGATCAGGAAACCACGGAGACCCACACGGAGCTTCATTGCTGCCATCCTCGAGCTCATTAGTGTACAAGAATTGTGTGTGTTGTTTTTAGCAGCTAAAGAGTTATTTATGGCTTCTATGTTCTCAAGCCAAAGTGAGTGAGGGGTGCAACCAGGGCAAACGCATCAGAGCAATGCAAATCACTGACAAGGCGTCATGAATACAAGCTGAGCAGAATTTAAATACAATCCATGAATGAGAGGAAAGATTTGCATGAGGGAAAGAATCATTAGAATCTGATTTAACAAGCAGTACATAAAATGGGCCTTTGCAGCTTAAAATGAAGCAAAGTGCATTCACATTATACATTCTTAATGAAAAAAAAAGCAAAATCACAAAAAACCCAATTTATTAGTAGAGCTTGGAATAGAAATGGTTTTCACAGAATACCTTTAGATCCTGATTCAGAAACTTGTGCTTGATTGCTTCCTTGAATAGAAGTGGATCATAAGCATGTAGGGTGGTAAGGACTATTTAAGTGCATGCCAAAGTCCTATTGATTTCAGTGAGATTTTATAAGATACTTAAAGTAAGCATGTGCATAAATGTTTTCCTGAACAAGAGTGCTTTTCTGAATTAGGGTTTAACCCATGAATTTATGCAGTGCTTTCAAACATAATTCCTCCTGGGAAAATATAATAGACAAGAATATTTTTTTTAATTGTATATTTCTGCATGTCTTAAAATAAGTTAATGGATAATTATTCCGGATAGAATTTTTTGTAAGGTCCAAAAGCCAATCTATGCAACAATCTGTGGAAGCTAAAAGTAAATAATGTTCATAGAGCAACTTTTCTAGATTGTCTGTTGGTTTCATCCCAAATAAATTTTGGAAGGTTGTGAATATAAGGAGTTATATAGATAATTTCAGTCTCCTGGAAGGAAATTGTTAAGTTGTTTTAAACTAAGGGATATTATATTCTGTCTTTGAGAAAAGTAAGAGAATTGCTTTTAAGAAACACCTGCCAGTTTTTGTTTCCTGTCAGTGGTCACTATCACTGAGAAGAACAAACTTTTTATGTAATGTCTCCTAAAATAAAATATGCCTACCTCTAAATGTCTTGTCTTTTCAAGTAATGGCTAAAGTAGCAGATTCTGATGCAACTGTGTTTTTCTGATACCAAGAGATCATCTGCCTCTGCCAACACTGGACAATCTTTTTGTTTCTATAGAAGCATTGCTCCAGCTGTGTATTTACATTTCCTACCATATTCCTCTGGAAATACAACACTTCTTTTATGCACTTCTCTCAGCTAAGTCTTTAGCAACAACACACACAAGAATTCCAAGAGCTCAGTGTATGACCATGTGGCCATATTGACTGTATTTGTGAAAGTCAGAGTCTAGTGGCAATTTTTCTTTTGGCATTTTAGAAGGTTTTGGAGTGTTGCAGTGGTAGCTCGCAAGATGTCTTTTTGAAATCTATGAACGGTATGACCAGTGTGACTTTTGTCTTTTGTACTCTCTTTCTAAATAATTCTACTGTGAAAATGTTTGGCATCATATGTTATTCCAGGTCAGCAGCAATACTATCCTCCTGACTTATCTTTGTGTGTCTCTTTTGTTGAATAAAACCAGTATCACATTTGTTGAAAGGTAACATCCTCTATAGTAGTACTTCTCTAGCCGTTACCACTGCTTAAATATTTCTCAGCATTTTCATACTTCCTTTATTTTTTCTCCTCCCTCCACCCCCCTCCCTCCAAGTGCCATGTTTAGGTGAAGGCTGAGGTTCAGCTCAAGCCTAAGACATGTAAATGCAGGTAGGTGTTTCAGTATAGGGGTCTTTCTAAGGTAAGACATTGTAAGAGCTCTTATTGTAGTAGAGAGTTAGAAATGTAGTCAGTAGGTCCTGGAAGCAGAATCCATTCTCTCTGTGTAACCTGTGGGCTTCAATTCAGTTACTCAGACATGGGCTCCACGTGGTCCTGGAGACTCCTATCCACTTTCTACCTGCCTCTCCAAATGAGCGTGGGTCTCCTGTAATTTTCTGTCATGCCTGAAAGACCCACGTGAATATCTCAGTTACCCTCTGGCACCTCTAAGCACATGGGATACTTTTGTGGGCAACTTATTGGAACTCAGATCTGGATTTGACCAGATCTCCTCAGAGAGTAGTGGGCCTATGGACACTGACCTCACAGCTATGTGACAAAGTGTAGGTGTCTAAACCTTGAGCTAAACCCTGCCAAGAGAGGCTGGTGATTATTTTTATCATCAGTCACATCTCTGTTGCAAGATTTCAGTATTTTCATATTGGTATAACAATAATTTATTCAGTATAACCATAATTTACTGAAAAGGTGTTATTTTAGTATCACCTCTTTTGGCAGTCCCCTCACATGCAATGATATCTATGTGCTTTCGTCTACCTCTGTGTGGTACATTAACTTCTGTGTTCTTTACTTTAAGTTTTATTTTGCTTCTGCTTCATTTTCTGACAAAATTTTACAGAGGCTATTTGGTTTTCCTCCTTTTTGCAGTTTTCTCCATTTATCCAAATTTTAGGACCTCTTAAAGTACATAGCCATATATCCTTAAATCATGCAAGTTCCGTCAGCTCCTCTAGAGAGCAGCAAATATGTTCAAATAAAATAGTAGCATGATTCAACCTAATGTTTCCTGAAACAGTCTTTGTTAACTCAGCTTGTTAAGTACTGCTAAACAGCAAAAAACTACGAGGAATGAAGGTCTTATACCCGAATCTGGGATTTTCAGACATTATCTGAGAACTGTTCTAGCCCTGGTATTTAGTGTGGAAGCCTCCCACCCTCTCCAAAAGCCCAACACCACCGATATCTTATGGCAGAGGGGAGAAGGAAGGCAACAGGGGTTCAGCCTGGGCCAGGGACCAGACTTGGATGCCCACCAGATCTGTGGGCTGTAAAGCTTCCATCTTTACACAGCACTGGCAGCCAAGAGGAAGCACTCACTCTCAGAAAAACACCCACAAGTTCTCCATCCTCATGTCCATCAGTGGGCATTTGACAGATGGGGCTCTGGTTCCTGGTGTGCACTAACCAGGGCTTAAGGGAACTTGGCACCTGACAGTGAGCCACAATTCTTTTATTTTTTAAGAAAAATAGCCAAGGTAAAGCCTTCCTAGCTATAGACCTCATCAGACTAACGCCACCATGTGTTTGGACCTAAATGCTACATAAATCTTCAACAGAAGGACAAAGGTCCCTCTGTTCTTCCAGACCAGTCTCCAAGCAGGACTGACAGCTGCCTGCCTGAGCGCTCGCACAGCTGGCACAGTCCTAACAAGGCAAACTCATTCTGATGGGAAAACCCACATAACAGAGCTTCCAAAAACATGCTCATGCTTGTAGACCTGTCTCTGGTAAGGTTTTGTGCTGATAAAGCTTCTTGGTCTGTATTGACTGACTGCAGCAGCTTTTGCAAAGGTTTTCCTCTCAGTTATAAACCTGGTCAATTAAGCCAACCCCATATCTGCAAAAGGCCCATAGCTGCAAGCAGAGCAGCTTTTCCTCAGTTTCCTGTAACCCATATTACAGGTCATCACTGCTACCACCAGTGCTGGTGGCATTGCATTCCAATTGCCAGGCACCGAGGTACAAACAGGAACCACCTTCCCCAGAGTCACCACCTGAACTCTGTTAGACACAAAGAACACTGGGACACAATTCTGGATGGACAGAAAACATCACCAGTGTAAGAGCGATTGCCAAGGCCACGACAAAGCAAGGGAATGCTTTCTGGAAAATGGAAGTTGGAATCTTCCATTGCCTCAAGGATCTTCAGCTCATCCCAGCATACTAGCATAAAGTGGAAGAGATGGATCAAGTCAGGCAAAGAGGGGAAAAAAGCAAGGAATGCTTTGTATGCAGCTGAAGACCATGTTTATCCCATTTTCTCCTTTCCTATGTCGCCCTTCACACCAGGATCCTGCCTCTTCAGTAGCTGCATGGCTTCTGCTGGTGGGCTGGATACAGTCAGATGCAGCAATGCAGACAATCTGCTAACCAAGTTCTGCCTCATTTTTGGAAACACTGCCAGAGATCCTGTAAACTATGGAAGTGGTGCTCCAGGGTGGATGGTGGAGGCTGTACCATGCTGCTTTTTGAGGTGTGTGCTGGCAGCTGGGGCAGCCTGGCACAGGGTGCAGCTGGTACACTGGAAAAACACAGCCTTCTGCACCCTGAGAGCCCACCTGGCATCCAGGCGGAGAGAATATAAAGGCACTGGCAAAACGGGAAGTAGCTGGCACTTACCAGCACTTCCTTTTTACAAACTAATTCCTGCAAACACCAACACGGACACTAAAATGGAAATTCCAGGGAACACTCCACTAAGAGAGCTCAGTGCTCACTGAGATGGTAGGTGAGCTCTTCTGTCAGGTGCTGACTGAAGGCACCCATACCCTCATGATAATTTTTGTAAAGTCCATTTTTGAGGAAGATCCTGCTGATTCTCCAGGCCAAACAAATTTAGTTATATTTAACTCTGCAGCCACAAATTTGTGCTCCCAATTGTATTAAAGAGTTGCCCTGCCTGGCCTTAGCTTTGCAACAGTTTCTCAATGTAACCCCATAGTGTGGGATTAGTTTCAAGCGATCTACTGAATTCTCTCATATCAACAGAAGTCCTCGGTGTCCAAGGTGTTCGGTCTGTGTTGGCACGGCCTGCCGGCTGCCCAAGGGATGCAGAGGAGAGACATGGAAGTTGTGTTTTGGTGCCCCAGCTGAACTATTCTTATGATGTCTGCACACACTCCAAAACCAGGGCAGAATTTCTATAGAATTTAGTGTCAGAAGCAGTGTGGGACAATATTTCAGCTGACCTGGTGCTCAGGCTCTAGCGGGCTGAATCCCAGGTTCTACACAACACAAATATTACCGATGGATATCAATGAGCATGTCAACAGAAATAAACAGCCTAAATGTTTTACTCAAGCCTTTGTTTTTAATTTGTAGCAAAACTTCTCAAAAGATAAAGTGTGATGAGCCAAGTTGTTTCTGGAAGTGAGCCTTGTAGGAATACTTTAGGAACCTCATGTACAAATAAAGCAACTGTTTGGATGTTTTAATCAACTCTTTTTTTTTTTTTTTCCTCTTTTTCTTTCTTTTTTTTCCCCTATAATATTTTAAGGATTTTTGCTGAAGTACAGAGGGCTAACTAAATAGAGAACACGAGACTGTTTTTCTAAGGGGTTGACAATATTTCTGAGCAATTTGAAGAGAATATTTCCTATTTATCTGCACATTTCAAAGTCTATTGCTATAAACTCTGAAAATTAGGATTGATTTATTCTAAATTGAAGTAGCTATTCTAAATTGAAGACCTCTCCAGGCCATGAGGTGGATTGTTACCACATCTGTCTATCTATCTATCTATCTTTATCACAAAAAATATCTCTGTTTGGACCGTTCCTTAATATAGGGTCAAGTTGTGAATTTCATAAAGGTTCGTGCTCAGTGGGATCAGTTCTGAGTGACTGATGAGAGACAGAAGTGGGGCTGCAATGCAAATCCTGTGGTTTTCTCAAGTCATTTAAAGATCAAGTCATCAAGTTATATGTGAAATTCTGCTGAACCTGTACAAACAGGTATCTGTCAATGCATCACATCTGGTAAATTGTATTACAGATATTCCTTATTTATGTTTCAGAGAAATGCTTTAGAAAGAGGCTTACTGAGGAAGAAAAAAGCTTGGATTTGTTAGCCAATGCATACAAGTTGTTCATCTACATACCTTTGAATATCTCCTCTAGACCTCCAAAGATAGCACAGAGCTTTAAAGTTTGTGCCAGAAAGAAGGAGCTGTATATGGTCTGTCAGAAGTAAGAATCACTCACACTGACTTGTAGAGAAATGAGCAGAAGGAGTGGGTGTCTAAGTGGGTGTTTAATTTGTCAGGACAAGTGGGGCTCTGAAAGCATCTTATCCTGGCTTCTCTTAAAAAATATATATATATTGCCTATGTTCAGTGCAAGGAAGAGGCAAGACATCGTGGGGAAAAATGCAAAATTTGATTCTGCTAGGTCAAAATCTCCTGTTTATTTCCATTATTGTTATTTCTTTGCTAAAAGTAACATTTTCAATGACAGAAAATGCTGTGGTGCCTAAAGCCTCAATAGCAAAATAGATGTTACTCACATAGGAAAGCCAGAAATGAAGGAAATTTCTTCTGATTGCTGTCCCCAAATCTCCCATTATTCTTGAGGGCACTAAATCTAAACCTCAGTTTCTAAAGACAAGCTCAAAATCTGCCATCATCCTCACTCAATAAATTGTTCATCAGTGAAAGCTTTTCAAAGCTAATCCATACCCAACATAAAGTGTTACCTGCAGACACAGAATTAGAGACAGCTCTGTCTCCTGGCATTTCCACGGCGTGAACAGCACAGGATCATAAAACAGTCCTCGGACTTAGCACTGTGTGTGCACTCCCAGAAATAAATTACAGCTGTGGAGATGGCCTGGGACATTCTGCCTGTCAAACCAAAGGGAAGGAAACAGACAGTAAATTGGGAGAAATCAAAAGCTAGTGAAGCAGATTGTGATTGTAATCTATCTACATGGACACTGGATAATTTTAACGCAGAGATGCAGTTGATACATTCTGATCAGATTTCTGGCTTAGTGAACTCATTTTTCAGAACTGGCATTGCTGGGCTTCACAGGCCAAGAGTTCATGCTACGAGTGAGCAGAGACCATCTAATCTGCAGGACATTTTAGCAACTCAATTACAATGTAAGACATTACATTGTAAAATTACTTCTCTGTCAGTTGAACATCAGGCTATTAAAAGCAGTTCAAAAGACAGAAGTTAAAGAACAGCCTTTTCAACTACTCTACTCTTCTGTTTTTTGAGATGTATTTATTATCCTAAAATACTACAAGCGGTAACAATTTATCTGTTCTCCATTGTAATAATGACATTACAATAATATAATGTCCAATTAATATGCTCTTTAAGGATTTCTTCTAGAAAGCTAATAATTGAAATAATGATGTATCATGTAAGGGCAGATAATAACTTGAAAGGATACATTGAGGATGTCTCTACATTGCTAACTTCAGATTTAATACTTATTCTGGGCTGAACTGATATATTCATGGAGAACAACTGCTGCTGACAGGAAATTATACATTCCCTAGACACCTGTCTGCAGTGTCTTTCACAAGAGAAGAGAGGGTCACAGCTTTCTGTTATGCTGATGAGAGTAAATCAAAGTGACCCAACCTAGTGAGTGCAGAAAGAGGATAAAGTGATTGTAATTGACTGAAACTTGGCTTCTAAACTAGTTTGGCTTTTATTTTGGTATTTAAAAATTTATTACAAAACAAAACAAAACAAATTGAAAAAATTGTTTAGAAAAAAATTAATATCTGTTTAGTTAGGGGTAACAAAATAGATTTTTTTTTTCTTTCAATCATGCTCATACTGCAGAAACTTCCAGCGATACTTGATTTTACTGCAGAGAAAACAGGAAAATTCTGGGTCTCCAGCACCTACTAGGTACTTATTTAGCAAGAGAAGTGCTATGATGCAGTTGAAGATACTAAGAAAACAACATTTTTAAGATATTTTATAATTTTCCAATAAAATTTTTATTTCTTATGTGAAAACTATTTTATCATAGATTTTCTGCTCAGTTCCAACTCTTATTTCCAGGGAGCTCAATTCCTTTCTGTATAGTCTCATGATCAGTACCACATGAGACTGGATGAGAAATGTATATATCTTATGTATTGTTCCATGAAGCCACCTCAGGGTGCAAGTGACGCCTGAACTTTGAGCACAAGGCAAAGCTCCCTAAGGGCAGTTTTAGGAGTATTGAGCTTTCAACCCATCTTTGAGATGCTTTTCTGAAGTAGAAACCTTTTCTGAAGTAGAGGTTTAAGAAACGATTTAAAGACACATTGGTAAACATAACAAGCACCTTTTGTAACATCTTTCTGAGTATGTAACAAATTCTGGAAGGATTTACAAAATCCATACATGAGTTTAAATGACTAAATCTTTGTTTAAACAGCAGAAAATCTTGTTGCTTCCTTGCTTCAATCTATTAGTTCTTTTGCTTACTCTAAGACATCTAGACATGTCTACAGCACTTCCACATTCAGTGATATTGAATACAAGGAGAAATTAGAGGTCATCCTCTTTGTTTTTTCAAACAGATCTTTTTTGCTATTTTCTCCTCCTCATTGTGGATGCCCCTCCCAACCATCATTTTTCATTTCTTTGAGCTCTGGAAGTTCACAATAGTTCAAACTTCCTTTGCATTTTTTCCCTTGGTCTTCCTTTGCTGGCAAAACCACACAATCTCTGTAATTAATAAGTGTGACCTGGAGAAATAGTAGTAGAAGACCCTGAGTCATTCCCCTAGGAGCAGGTTGTTGATGCCAGAGGTTTCTATTCACTCCCCAGGGAAAATCCCATATCAAATTTTCCTCTTTTAATACACAGTTTTTATAAACACATTAAGTGCTAATTACACTGATTCTGAATTATGTGTCAATGCATCCACAAGTCCCAAAATCAGCCAGGATGCGGAGGAGCAGCACAACCCAACACAATCTCACAAGCAGAATCTGCAGACTAAGGAGGACGTCCACTAATTTCACTTTCCACTTCAAACACAAACAGGATCTTTCCAATTTGAAATGGGACTCTTCAGTCATTAAAAAATGTCTAACCAGAGATTAAAAACTCCAAACTGTGTCCAGCCACAATGCATTTATAATATATCCTACCCTATTTATATCTCACGCTGTGGGATGTATGCAATAGGCTGAATCCACATTTGTTCCTTGCATTCCTTCTCACAGCTGAGAAGATGCAATGAATCATAAAGGGTTTCATTGTTGCAGTGTTTTGTCATGGCATGTGTAATCAGCACAGACCCCATTAAAGAGGCTTTGGAGGACGAGAAGTTTAAATATTTAATATTTTCCTGCCTATGATAAGTTTAATAATTAATGCTGTTTCTACCCTGGAAATGACAAATCACACAACAAGCATGCATGATAGAAGAAACAAACAGAGCTAATAGAGGGGGAAACCTTAATAAGAAGGTAGTAATTAAAAATGCCTGTAGCCTACCTCAGGATCCCAAAGTACTTTGCTCCTGACCCTGAGAGCAGTTCTGTCTATTAAGCCCTAATTTGGGGGCAATGCAGAAGAGAAGGGATAATTGCTAGTCTTTAGCTTACACATGCGAGAAATGATACACAGAGGTAATGAACCTTTCTTGAAGACATAGGAGAGAAAAGAAAGAATGTGAAAATTGTTGTCCCTTCATGTCCTGCACATAGGAGCCAGCCCTTGAGTTATTACAGAAATCTGTTCCATGGCAGCCCAAGAGCAAGACTGGATCTGTGCCTGGTCTAAAGAGCACTGCAGCTACTCCAGCTCCAAGCAGTATCTACAAATACCAGTTCCTGACACCCTCTGAGTAACCTGTTTTATGAGACACTACCACCAGCACATTTCTCTGGGTACATGCTCCTCCACATCTACTCCCACTGATGATCTGCAGGTATGTGCAACCTTCAAGCCCCACTGACTTGTAGATAAAAGAAAATTCATCTCACGCACTGCTGTGCTGCAGTGCTGGACCACGCTTATGCAAATGAGACAGAATTAACACTGAAGGAAAGCACAAAGCATGACTGTAATAAAATCTTCTATGATTCACTCAATTTTGATATATTTTCAAATTATTAGCATTAGAAGTCTGTCAGACAAAGAGGGTGAGCACTTTGATATAGACATTGCCACTATACTCTTCTTTCAGGGTAGAAACCATTTTCCCTAAACCGAGGTCTGAGATAATCATATTGTGGGAGAAATAGGTATATCTAGAAAGTGACTCACCTTACCTTTAGAGATGGCTGAAACAGGTCAGGTGACTCATTCCCACCTCCTGAAATTGAGAGCCCAGTGTGACTGTTTAAGGCTGAGAGGGAACACCCTATAGATATGCCAGTTGCACCTTACACCAGGGCACAGTCGGAGGAGCCAGAGCATGGGCATTGCTGCTCAGCCCCTGTCGAGCACTCCCTGACACCCCTCTGGCTCACACCTCCTCTTTGTCTCCTGAGCAATCCTCGAGCACAGGACCATGCCCAGCAGCTAATGTGGATGCAGCCACTCTGTTTTGGAGGCTACTGTGGTTCATAGAATGGTTTGGCTTGGAAGGGACCTTAAAGATCATTTAGTTCCAATCCCCCTGCCATAGGCAGAGACACTTTCCACTAAACCAGGTTTCTCAAAAGCCCATCCAACCTGATCTTGAACACCTCCAGGGATGGGGCATCCACAGCTTCTCTGGGCAAACTCTTCCACTGCCTGGTCACTCTCAAGTAAAAATTTTTTTCCTTGTATCTAATCTCAACCTACCCTACTTCAGTTTGAAGCCATTCCTCCTTGCACCATCACTACATGCCCTTGTAAAAAGTCCCTCTCTGGCCTTCCTGTAGGCCCCTCTAGGTACTGGAAGGTGCTATAGGTGAATATCTCAGATGTGGTGAGACTGCAGCTGGCATCAGTGTCAGAGAAATATCCTGCCCTGGCACTGCTAGCTGGCCTAGCTGGGAGAGGTATCACCTTCAAGCACTAAGACCCAGGGGTTTTTACACACTAACACCTTGCTACAAAACAAGTATTTTTATTTTATTCACTGTCTAGTCTTCTTTTTGAATATCCTGTGGGCTTTGAGAATTTACTATGAGGAGTTAAATTAAGCTACTGACAGTAGACAACATACAACTGTGTTTAAAAGCCATATATTTGCTAAGCTCAGTCTTTTGTAATAAAACTAGGTTAGAGTAAACAAGTGTTCACACATACTCCTGGAAAACCAGGTCAGTCACATCAGTGACAGTCCACAGCTTTTTTAAGTCATCTACATGCAGAAAAACATAAGGATGTCACATTTTCTAGAGAACATGTCCCTTAATATAATGTCCTTCATACTCTTATCCAAAGTTTTTGCTTCTTTTCTAACGGAGGTACACAGCATTGAAGAGTGTCTCTCCAGCATCGCCACAGCCAAGGGATTCAGCTGAAACTCCCTGAAGCCTCTTCATGATGCAATGATTTGCCCTGTCAAGGTCACAGCGTAGTGTTCACTCTGCCTTCTATACCCATTCTGACTTTTTTGACCTTAGGCAGCTAGTGCTGCTATAATTTGATTGTGCATCAGGGCTGTTTAGCTCAGCTGAAGGGTAGAATCCCAAAAGCTTGCTCTGAACCACAGAGGAAGAAGCTCCAAGGGGAGGCTTGATCTGAGCTCTCAAAGCCAGGGCAGTATCTTTAATGAAGCCTTGTTGAAGTCTGGGTCTCACTTGCCTGCAGGTAGCTCCTTGGTGGTCACTGGCACACAAGGGTTCTTCTGTGCTCTGTTGCTTAACAGCAAGATCTCCTGATCCACAGCACTGATTGCTGCTGCTGCTAAGGTTAGTGCTGGCACTTTGCTGAGGGACACCCTCAGGATGAAGAACAGCCTCCTCTTCCTCTTCAGAGAGAAGCGAGCAGGAGCCATCACTGGTCTGACAGCTATTTGCTACTGGACCATCTTCATTTTGAGGTGGAGAAGAGCTACTGTGCTGTGCTGGGGGAAGGTGTAAAATGCACTCCTTCTCTGGGCAGAGGTTTTCCAGCAGCTTGTTCTTTTGGTTCCTTGCTGTCATTCTCCGGAGAGCGCAGATGAGATCAGCAAGGCTAAGCAGGAAGGACAGACTGCTGACCCCCCAGACGAAAATCATCATGATGGATTTCTCAGTGGGCCGGGAGATGTAACAGTCAACAGTGCTGGTGCAAGGTGAGTGGTAGCATGAAAAGCGGTCAGGAACAAAAAATCCAAAAAGAAAATATTGCACAGCTGCAAAGGCAACCTCAAGTAGGGTCCTAATAAAAAGATGAACAGTATATGCCCCTGAAAAATTAAGGACACTTAGGTTGCCTGCACCACAATCCACCCTACTGACAACAGCACTTCTGCAGAGCTCCTTCACGTCTTTGGGGCTTGATAAACCCTTGTTCCCCTTGCACCCATGCACCAGACAGTGCATTCTTACAATGTACATGGCCACCTTGTGCAAAACATAAATGCTGAATGCAGCATAAGGCAGCAGGATGGACACGGTCTGAATGAGCCAGAACCTGAAGTGAGATACAGGAGAGAACAAGTCATAGCAAACGTTGGAGCAGCCTGGCTGCAGGGTGTTGCAGACAAAGCGCTCCTGCTCGTCTTGGTAGAGGGGGTAGCCTGCTAACACCACCACTGCCATTCGCAGCAGAATTATCAACATCAGCCAGATCTTTCCTACGAGAGAAGGAAAGGTAAGAAAAAGAGTCAGAGCCTGAGAAGGAAGGCAGGTAATAGAGTGATGCTTTCTATACACAAGGCATTTGAAGAAATATTTTCTCCTCTTATTAGCTCCTCTTTGGCTTTTTTTTGACTGGGACTGAAAATCCAGCGAAAATGTGTAGCTGACATATTCCATAATCTTCGTCTAGACTCAACAATGCAGGAGTTTAACATACGATAAGCCATGCCAATTGAAACCTAATGAAAACACTGAAAAAAGAGATCAAAACTGACTAAACAATCCCGTTTCATTTATAGTTTTTCCTTGTTGTTGGGTTCCCACCCCTGCACCTGAATTTTGTCGTATTTCAATAATACAGATCAGGTAACACAGTATGAAAGTCATCTAGATAGAAAAGATTGCTCCATGACACAGTATTTCTTCTTGGTCTTGGCCATTACACTGTATGTAAAGTTTACTATGGCTAACAAAATCTCTCGATTGTGTCTAGAATGGTATTTACTAGCAAGCTAGTAATTAGTTATTATTTTTATTATTAGCAAACTTACGCAAAATGTTCCACAAATGTGCATTTGTGTGTGCACATGTGTACCCCAGACATTTCTCTCTGTTGCTTCTTTGGTTGCCCCATCTTGGCCATGATTTCTGACCTTTGTTCACCTTGGTGAGCAGCTTTTCTCCACTCAGACCAAAAGTTCCCTTCTGTCAAACCATTCTATGATTCTATGAAAGTCTAAAACCTTTTCCTGGGCAGGATGGGAAGGCTTAAAGATATACCATTCTATTGTCAAAAGTTAAAAATGCATTCTGTACAAACACATAGAAAAATTCGACATCTGAAGTTAAGTTTAGCATTTGAATTTCTCATGTTTCCTTTTGAATCCTGTCACAAGTTCCCTATATATAGTTTTGAAAAAGTAATTTAATTCAATAATCCCCTACAAAAAAAGAGGAAAAAAAACCTTAAAAATGAAAAGAGGGGGAAAAAAAACCGAGATAAAAGAATGATAAGATTAATTCTGTTTTAAAGAATTGTTAAAGACACCGATTGTAAACACAGGCAGAGAAACAGCAAGACTCAGTGACTAAAGAGAAACATATTATACAGAGCTAACGGCTGAGAAATATACTGAAAAGCTCAAGTCATTAATAGTGAATGCACATCTCACATGCACACAAGGTTTTGTGTGCAGTCTGTGAAATAGCACCAATACACACTATAAAGGCTTTTTAAAAATCCAGATCACAAAGCATTTTTCTATAAATTATACAACTATTTATAGGTATTGTCTTGGAGAATTTTCTTCTATATTTTCCATAAAGCTATTTCCCAGTAGCTGATGTGAATTTAAAATATTCAAATATTTCTGCGACATTGTGTGATACTTGTTATGGTACTGAACACACAGTTCAAGTGCCCCCAAAAAACCATTTGTGGCCAGTAGACTGATTATGGGCTAGAACAGTAAAACTGCACTCTGTAGTGGAAAAAGGTGAAGAATATGTAAGGTTTATGAGAGATCATCACAGAAACTGTTGCTCCTGGCAAGATAATATATTATCTAACCATAAATAAATTGAGGCCTTTCCATTTTATCTTTAATCACCTGAGCTGTAGTGGTGGTTTTGCTGTGTTTCCAGCTTCCTGCATTTGCTGGCAGGCTGTACTGTTACTCACTTTTTGACACAATGTGGGTCAATAGGAAACACCAGCTCTAGAGAATCTGTCATCTTTAGCAAGCCATGTTTCATCCTTAGGTAGCATTTTTTTCCCTGTGAGGACCTCAAAGTGTTTGAAGCTCATTAGTTAAATAGGCTCAAAATACTACATGCAATTTCACTATCAATTTTTAATTAGAACATGTACAATAGGGAGTGCTGCTTAAGAAAAATCAATGGCTCCTTAGGAAGTAGTTTAGTATGACATACATTTGAGAGATAACCCCTCCATGCATCCCCGTCCCTAGAGACCCAATCTTGATTAAACATACAAGAACAAGCCTCTCCACCAACCCTGCTGGGGCTCAGCTGGATGCTCCCTGCAGTGCACAGCACAAACTACAGCAACTGCTGCAGGCAAAGAGGCTTTAAAGGGCCCTTGAAAGTTTTTCTCTGGCTCACACTTTACTCAAAGTAACTCATGAAAGAGGAACAGCATCTTATTTCAACAATAGGGGTAAAAAATAAACAGTAAACAGTTAGCTAAGGAAAAGACAACGGCATTTTGCTGTGGTTTGTTTTGGGTTTTTTTTTAAATGCAGGTGATCCTTATTTGTTTACAAAAATAAGAAATGAAAAGCAACGATAATTAACCACCATGATAGTAACCACAAACTTCTTCCTGTAAAAGACAGTGGGTCTTCTGTCCTCTTCTTTAACTTTTTAAATTTGTCGCTAAAGCTATTCCATACATTATACCATTCACTTTATGTGGTATAAGCTCAGTGTTACCTCTCTGTGTTTTTACTGTGATCCCTTTTCCAGCTGACAGGAAGCCCTGTCATCAAGAAGACCCAAATTTGAAAACTTTGCCAGAATATTTTATGCAATGTTCAGGAAAAATCTGTCAGAGAGAGAGAAGTAATCTGTTTAACAAGAAAAAAAATACATAAACCCCTTCTATCAGGTATCAAGAAAACTACTTACTGTACAAATCACAGAACCATAGCCTGAAATTAAAGTTGACACTGGGTGTCTTCAGGATATGAAGCAGCAAAAGAAAGAAGAGAACTCTTTTAAAGCACTTACCTACAATAGTCACATTATAGTTGAGTGTGACAATCAAAAATCCCAGTGAGTCCCAGTGCTCCATGCTTGAACAGGCTCAAAACACTTCCAGCTCCTGATGTCCTAACACTTTTGTCATTTCCAAAGGAGATTAGACCTAGACAGGGAAGAAAGGGGGTTAAAAAAAGGGAAGAAAAATAAAAAAGGAAGGAATTTTTGCTAAGGGTCAAGGACAGAAACTGGGAACTCAGCCACAACAATGTGTTGATGAAGGATTATTTTGATGATTTGAAGCGGACTGTTGGTTTTGAATATTGGAATAAATCTTCTTCAGGCTTTAACACATAGTCTTGCAAAAGCTCTAGCTCGTCAGATCCAATTGCTCCTACCTCTGTGTGGATCCTCTGTCCAGGCAACTGCAAGAGGACAAACAACAACAGGAGTGATCTCTGCCATTGTAGACTATTCTTACCCTCCCGGGGCATACCAGCCTCCCAGCATTGCTCAGATACTTCAGTGGTGAAGGACAGGGAGAGAGGCAAAAATAGCATAGACCAGGAAATAACAGAGACCTCTCTGTCTCCCCACAAGAATTGCAGATGAATAAGAGAAGGAAAGGGGATAGAAAAGGATGAGCATCCCTGTGTTTGAAAGGCAACTTCAGGTCACTGGAAGCTATCCCATTGAAATTTCCCAAAACCACTTGGTTTCTAAATCAAAACCTCCCTGACAGAACACCACAACCCTGTCAATCACAGCCACACCAAGGTCTCCTCTGTGTGCTGAGCCAGCCAGCAGGCCGAGCCTCCCTGCAGGCAAGATGAAAACCACGGGAAGCTTTAAAAAATGAAAATCCTGAGAGTGGGGCTGGTTTTCAAGATGCCACAAGTCACTTACTTTTAATTTATATCAGTCCTTTCTGCTGAAACTGCTTGGTACTTCACTCAAGCTGCTTGGAGATCACTCAAAAGACCCTACGGTTGATTGACCAGCATTCTGACACCCAGCAGCCCCTCAGCAGTGGTGGAGGGAGCTCCCCTTGGAGCAGGATGCCCGTGGGGTCAGTGCTCCTTGACTGCAAGGTGCAGCTGCACAGCACGTCCTGGACATCGTGTCACTGTGCTGCACCCCAGGAAAAACCAGGGGTGAAAATAAGACTCTCACCTTTTCATTCCTCACCTCACTTTTCACCCAAGTTACCCTGGGGTAAATAATTTACCACCATTTTCCACCCACTCTTCAATCAGTTTTGAGATGTTGCTCTGTCCTTCTTCATCTGTGCTGTGGCAGGGACAAACATACTGTGAAAACCTAGTTAGGAAAAAGTAACAATCCCTAGAAAAACAGCTGAAGAAGGAGCCTCTGCGTGATACAGCAAGGGAGAAAAGTGATTTCCTGACACCTGTGGGGCACCAACAGCCCAAGCACAGGCTGGGCACTTCAGCCCTGCTTGTGTGCTTCAACCCATGGCTGTTCTGGGGGAGCAAGGGGAGCTCAGAGGGAACTCTATGGAGATACTGCATGACTTTGGGGCACTGCAGCTGGGCGGAGCTTTATGACTGAGCACATCTTACCTGGATAAAAGGTAAAACTAATAGTTTTATAAAGAAAAATATAACTGCACAAAGGCTTTCTCCCCAGCTCTCTGCTCACAGGCTTTGCAATGCCTTGGCAGAACACACTGAGCGTCCTCTATGTAGTAAGCTCCATCCTAAGGAAACCCTAAAAGTGGGGTTTGAAAGGATGGTCCTTAAAAGCCCTTTCTCTGTTATCTGTGTAAGAACGTTTTTAATTGCAGCAGTAAATACAGAAATTTTATTGGTTTCAGAATTGATTTATGTAGAGTATTTGCGAAACAGCCATTTCTTCTGTTACCAAGTTTTATTTATGGTGTGTGATGATGGTTTTAGCTTCATTTACTTACACATACACACTTTTTCTTTTTCTTTTTTTTTAACCAGAGATGTGTGTGTGTGAGAAGTATGGGAAGGAAGGAAAGCTGGAAAAAGTCAATAGAGAAAAGATGCAAATGGCCAAGATATGAATTATGCTGAGATATGAAGGTATTCCTGGTTAAACACCCTTTGTCAAAAATAAAGTCAGGAATGCCAAGATGGTGGCAGGATATGAATGCTCAGCAGCTGCATCCACACAATAGACTATAAATTGTCTCTGTCAATATTGTCAGTTAAAATATCCTTGCTTGTCGTTGCTGTGAGACCTCTACCATTTGTGTAAGAGGGATAACAGCTAGGAATTTAAGCCCCCAGACTGTTGCCCGAGGAACTATACCAGGCAACAACATCTGATCCTATGGCATGGATGCACTGAGATAGGGTGGCCCATTTTTTTCTAAAAGAAAGCAGGCACCCTCCAGAGTCATGGTGCAGCTTGCTTTAGGTCAGAAAGCTTGAATTATGCTTTAACTTTTTCAGACAACTTTAGCTTTCATAGACAGCTCTGCGTTCTAGTTAAAAAGAGAGGCAGGTAGAAAACACTGACATGGTATTGGGTAAAGTTAAACTTTGAAACCCAGCAGTACCTCATCACATCTGATTTTAGGAAGGGCCCTAAAAGCCACTGGAAAGCTTTCAGAGACAAACAATGAAACATAAGAAGACACAATTAAATCTATTTTAAAGTTCACTGCTGTCCACATTTATAACCCTTTACCACAGGTGTAGGGCTTGATCCTGCAAAAATTCAGAGATGTGACTCCATCGCTGTGAGAGACCCACTGAAACATTTTGAACTACTGGAACTGCACCTCACTGCAGTGTGGACCTGTGTCACGTCCCTAGGCTTAGACCTGGCTTACTTCACACAAAGCAGAGACACTTCAGCTAGTCCTTGGCTCAGAGTGACATCCAGAGGGAAGGCAGAGTTAGCTTGAAGTCACTTGAGGATCAAATCAGTCACCTGAAAGGTGCCACAATCTACATCACATATCAAAAAACTCCCAGAAAATAAAGTCATTCCTCTGGCATAGTAAATCCCAAACCTATCTGCTGACCCAGTCAAGACCTACACTAATGACACCTAAGTGCAGTGAAGTGGGAGTTACTAAGGGAGACTGCACCCTTGCACAGCATCTGGCAATGAAGCAACCTCTCTCTACCAATTTAATTAATGTTAAGGCAAAATGGGTCAGCATAGCAGCTTCCCTAATAGAGAAAGGGATCTGACATTTCAGTCCAGGTTCTTTTGCAGAACATAATTTAAGAAAGAAAAAACACAGATACAACTCTAATATTTCAAAGTCTAATTTTAAAATCTACTTAGAATTTTTCTAGCAAAAATTATATATATTAGTGATAAATCTTGCAGTAAATCTAGCTCTTCTGGAGGTGACTTGTGTATGGGGGGGATGGGGAATTTATTGGGAAGGGACAATACACATTAAAAGGCAATGTAACTTGATGGTCTTATTTTTAAAAATTGTGAAATACATCAGAAGGGTGAGAGAAGGAAACAAGCTAGACCTGAAGGATGATAGCATAGTGACAAAAGCTGTCCAGAACAAATGCTCTGTTTAAGACAGATGTGGTGCACACACACACACATGTATGTGTGTAAACATGCCAATCTTCACAGCACACACAGCCAAGGAGCCAGCACAGCATGGAAAGCCCTTTGCTTTACACAGGTACACACAGCACTGCACACTTTGCGTTCCCTAGGACCTCTGTCCAGCTGCCACTCGGGTGTTGCTGCAGGGAAATACATTTGAGAGCAGCCTGTGCCCAGAGCAGCCACTGTAGCTATCCAGACATGGAGAAGGCAAGGCAATCAACTTCTGGGCTACAGAGCCTACACACACTGAGGTAGGGGAGCAGTGAGTGTTTTCCATCAGGAACTATTCTGTGGGGAGTTTAAGCAACGTGCTCCTACTCCCCACTGCTCAGCCTCTAACCGGCCAGTCCCCAGAAGTGGCAGAGTTCACGGCAAGGAACAGAAAGTGTCAACAAACGCACGTCCCTCTTCCCCATCCCTTCCTGCCTTCCATTCCCAGGGAGGAGCTGCATGCACACACGCTCAAATATACCTAAATGTCTGTGCATGTGTGTCTGAAAGAGCCCAGAAGGACAACCACAGCAGTGAAGTTCAGCTCATTTTTTAACTGCTCATATGGATTGGGCTTGACCTCGCTGACTTCCACACCAGCTTGGTCCTCTCGGACACTTCAGCCTGGTGCCCCGGTGCCTCACACCTGTTGTGCTGTCTCACTGTTCTCTACTAATTCAGTAAATCTAAAAAAAGACTGTGTTTTAGTGTATGCTCTTAGGGATTTAGACCATTCTCCTACAATGTCTCAAACAGAGCTCCTTATTCTAAATATCTGAATATTCATAAAGGTCATATTTCTAAATGGAACCTGCTTCTAAGAGGACAACAAATGGAAAAAGCAGCTCTTCATCAGACTTTGGTTCAGCAACCTCACAGCTACTCAACCAAGAATTTTGAACACTTCAAGACAGATATGAAGGAAAATTAAGTAATGGAAAATATATTCTCATTCAGGAGCTCAAGGCCAATTTCTGCAAAAGTATTTAATTTACTAAGTAGTAAAAGTACAAACTGAGTCCATTGGATTTTCAAAAGCACATTATTATCTGCTTAACTCCCACTGAAATAGGTAGCTACATGAGCATGTGACATTACTACTGAAATTTGCTCTGCTGTAACGCAAAAAAAAAAAAATTTGTGTAACAGGGATTCCAGCTCTTTTTTAAATTTTGCACTTAACATTTGACACTGAGCTTTACACTTACCTTTCTTCACAGTGCCAAATGCAAAACTGAAGGTTTGGAACATTTAAGGATCCTGTATTCTATGATGAAGCAGATGATTTCATGTGTCATTCATGCCCAACATCTGGCAGTAAGGAGTTCTTCCCTCACATAGGTCCACCCCTAGCAATGGTCAGGCAGGCAAAAAGCACAGTGAGCTGATACTATGGGAATTGTTTAAATAAGAAAAATGCCTTAGCTAATTGGGAAACAGATTTCATAACAAACAGAAGACGGCAGGATTATCTTTGGCTCACCATGCTTTAAATGTAATACTTTGTTTCTAGGTATGAATATTGCTAGAGCTGCGGAGAGCAAACATCCCTGTTTGCAACACGCACAACAAAAGAGGTTACTGTGTTGGTTCTGGATTTCAGTAAATAAATCTGTCATCTTAGATTTAACATACAGGCAGCCACTGTGGATTTAAAATAAGAGTTCTTTGCACCTTCTTGTATTTCATGGCTGATCATTTTAAGAAACAAATCCTATACTGTTGTCTCTGTTACTGAACACTGACACTGCTTTTTCTTTCACCATGGACAGATGCACTGTAACTACGTGGTCATTAAACCAAGCACAGGGGAAAAGGCAAAACTAACACAGAAATGAAAGAGGGAAGCTGAAAAGAGAAATGGGATTTTCCCCCCTCTAAATCACATACAGCTTAAACTTCAGGAACCACTGCAGGCAGTACTGACTGTGGATTTCTTCCCACATGTGAAGAAATGTCATTTTCAAGTCAAATTCATTCCTATGCAGAAGTCAAAAAGTACATTCTGCTAAATCTCATCTTCATCTTGAAAATATAGCTTTAAATAAATAAAAGCTGTATCCTGTGCATAATACAATCCTTATCCAGAAGAGTATTTCTGTAAAAAAAAAAAGTGTACTCCTGTCACACTCTTTCACAATGAGAAATTTCGATCTTCAACTGTGTTTAAAGAACGATGAAGGGAAAATCTAATATTCCTCACAGTTTCTACTCACAACTTACTAGAGATAAGAATTATTAGATTTCTTGCATCAATATCAGGATGTACAACTTAGGTATGCACATCTGGCCATTTATAGGACAACAGATAATTGAGTTTTTGCACTCACCTTTATGAGATGTACATCACCTTACAGTTTTATGAGGTTTGTTTTGACCTTAAACTGTGGCCTGCTAATAGTCTGTTTATTTAAGTTTAGTGTGGCCTTGTAAAAAGTAATTTAAACAAAATTCAGATAGGTCAACCTCCACAACATTAGGAAAAAATACCCCAAGTTTTTATTTCAGGATTTGAATTTGCCCTCTGCCCCAAACCTTTGCTTTACATTACAGTCCTACCACGCCAGCTGCCTACAGTTTCCATGGTTTCTGCTTTGTTTTCTTCCAAGAGCCATTTTTAATAATCATTGCTAATGAACTCAACACATACTGGGCAACACACAAGGAAATCCCTTGTTAAACTGCAATTATATTCAATAGTATTCATATTCTCTGTGTTCTATCAACCAGGATTTTTTGTTTTAAAGAGAAAAGTATCATAAAATTCAGCTCAATAGTTCAGTCCTTAGTAAAATTAATAGGAGTTCAACACCCAACTCTCATCCATTCCTTGGAAATTTTTACCACAACCTCAAAATGGTAACATGAACCCTGAAGGATTTATTCTGATGTTTTAGACAGCAAAGGCAAATAGACAGGAATGACCAAGGGTGGATTTCCCCACAGAACCCATCCCCAAGGCAGGCTGGGAACACACCAGGACTGCTCCCTTCCCCAGAGCAGCTCATGATGTCATCCAGAGGCAGGGGAATCTCACATGATGGATAAATGCACTGGCAAACACCCTGCTGGGGTCAGAGCAGAGAGCAGTAAGATTTTGCTAGGAAGGTAAACCACAGCAGAAATGGGGAAGAACACCAATTTAGGTCCTGTTTGTTTTTAAATGATAGTCTGACAGTCTGTTTTCCATGAAACAGCAAGGATTACTGATTATGGTCCATTTACTTACCCACCACTTGCATGGCACCTCAGCCTCTCGGTTCGCTGTGCCCAGCACAAACACAGAATAATTTCAACACTTGCTCTCCTTCAGCTTTCTTCCAAAGGTAGTTCCCCCCCAAAACCGAGAAGTATCTCCAGCCAACCAAGCTTTGCCTCAGCAAAAGCTTTCAGAACACCTGGGTAAAGTGATTTTGTCACTCCAAGATATCAAACAGCTTCCACTCAAAATTCTTTCAGTACCAGTAACAGAAATTAAAGTTTATTACTATGGCAAGGCATGAACACAGCACACAAAGACAAAATAGGACCATCAGCTCAATCTTTCTGCCTCCTCTGCATTATGACAGGTACTTTGCCACTTCAATCTAATCTACAAAATTGCTATCAATTACTGTGATCCTGATACTACTAAAAATTCTATTAGTTCTTTTAACTGGCCACAGATATTTATGGATATATTCTTTTGTGACCTGTATTGTGCCTCCTAACTGCTGTTACTATTTCAGTTTCTCATCTTTTTTCCCCCCTGTTTTTTACATTTTGCTGCTTTCTCTTTTGGCTGCCTTCACTTCCCTTCCTAGGGAAAAAATATTTAGGCTATCCATAAACTCTTAGGAAACACCTCAGAGAATAGCTGTGTAAGTACATTAACCCACACAATTTGCCAATGATGTTTTCATTTCTGGGGAATCAATCCAATAAATCACCAAACAGAATCATGGTATACGATATACCTGCATTCCTGAATAAACTGTATTGTTTTATGTACACGACAAAGGAAGTTATGTCATATTTATGTATACATGAGATGACTGACCTTTCTTTCAATGGACACATTCATTTATATGCAAAAATACAGACTTTAGAAGGTCCTACATCTTTGATATTTAGCATGAGTGCTTCAGGACATGCTTAACCTGCATTCCCCCACAGTAATACTGTGGTTTCTCACACAGAAAGAGTCAGGAAAATAAAGTTTTTCACTTTAATGTTACAGCTACTCATGTATTGAGTAATGCTCCCTTTAGAGGTTTGGGGCAGAATCCCCCAGACCACTATTTCTGATCTGCAGGAATTCCTGCCCCAGGTTGCAATGCTCAGAGAGGCCACAGCAATTTTCAGTTCAAGGAATGTGGCCCTCTACCGTTCCCTCCTGTCTTCACCAATTATATGATTCATCACTCAGGTTTGGAGGTTTCAACTCTTCTAATGTTGATGAAGTAACCCAAAGTCCCTAAGAGTGCCTCAGGCGAGCTCAGTGTTTCAGTTCAGTTCTGCCTCTGCTTTCAGGGCAGGTATTGTTACACAAGTGTAAATGATGAGATTTCCATCCTGCCTGGCCACTGATTTAATGCACAAACCTCACTAAATACACTGCTGAAGTATGTGCAGATAAACCAACGAAACCAGGTCAGGCTGGAAAGGACCCTGAGCAACCTGGTCTAGTGGAAGGTGTCCCTGCCCATAGCAGTGGGGTTGGAGCGAGATGATCTTTAAGGTTCCCTTCTGACCCAAACCATTCTATGATGGCTACTTATTATTTGTGTAATCTAAGAGAGGCATTGCTAATGCAAATATCACCTACTGGAGCAGGGAGGAGGCCCAATTAGGTGTGTTTAAAAATGCCAGGAGCTCTGTCCAGCAGGCAGATCCCGAGACACTGGCACAGCCCACAGTGACAGGTACAGCACAGGAGGAGGCCAGGCAAGATGCAGAGACTGATGCATGAGATCCTTCAGGGAAAAACAGCTGCAAATCTGGGTTAGGTGAGAGATGCCCTGGGGCTGCCCAGTCATACAGACCCAATTTCACTTAACTTTGTCCTGTACACATACATTTGATAACACAAACCAGTGCAGACCCACAGAATTCCATTATTTCAATGCCCAGAGTGGAAGCTCAGGCTTGTGGCTGCAACGACGAGGGTAAGGAAGCTGTGGGGTGGGAAGCCTGAGTTCCTCACCTCCTTCCTCAGCCTGGGTGGTGACTCAGCCCAAGGGCACTTTTCCACTGCCCCACAAGATCCTCTTCCCCCACTCTCCTGTATCACCCACCATTTTATATCTCACTTCAGCCTGACTTCCCTGAGAATGCACCTCAGGTCTTAAAGGGTTGATGGGGTTGGGGCTTTCTGTTCAAATCCCGCATTCAGGAGAACACAGGACATTTGGCAACAGATGCTGAAACTGTTCCTAAGGACACTTTATGAAGAAGAAAAGCTGAGGGAGATAGAAACGAGAGTCTGCTCTAATTGTTAGAAATCAAAGCTATGGTTTTCTTTTGTTCTCTGCATCCCCAATCCTCTGAAACTCTCAGTTTATACTTAAAGTATCAGAAACCTGTAAAATTTCTTACAAATACTGGAAAACTGTAAAAATTTCATTGTTCACGTAACAGGATGAAGGTGACAGGGTGAAAACCTGCAATCTTGTATTGCTGGATTTACCTATTCTTAGTAAGTCAAAGGATCCAGATAAATGCATTCCTCAGAGGGCAAACAACAGGTTCAAACGGCATCTTAAATGATTGCTTTTTCTATTAGCAACTGCCACAGAAATTCCTTATCTAATGCAATTAAAACCAAAAATAAATGCTCACATGCGTAATACTGAGTTGTCCAGGAAAATTTAGCTCAAGTCTGAAATTATTTTAAAAAATCTGAAATGGAAAAATTAAGGTGCTGATTTGCTATATATTTCAGAGAAAATTCAAAACTGATTGCTTGCCCTGGTTCCTTTTTCTACGAGAAAATTATTTTAGAAAAGGTTAAGGGAAAATGTCACAGCTGGAAATCAGATATCTGAGCACAGAGTTTCAGCTAACACATGGTTCAGCTATTTGCACACTTTAAGGGGCAGAACAACTTTGTTCTGCCACATGCCAGTAAAACAGAGCAGAACAAAAAAAGCTTTTCTGATGTGCCACAATGACAGGCCACCACAGAAAAGCAACGATTTCATAGTCTAGATTTCTCACAGGTCAGAAACACTGACAGTGTTCTCACTGAGATTCATGATTAAATGGGGAAGCAGAAGAATCAGGCCAGCCCTTTGTTCGCTGAAGCTCGGTGTCAGGGTGACATGACCACAATTTCTCTAGATGAAGTCAGTACTCTCGCTTTATGCTTTGTAGTATTGATTTCTGTTCAGCTGAAGGAACCATTGATCCAAAGCCTTAAATCAGGCAGATCTGGAAGATCACCTTACCTGACAGCACTCAAAATTATCAAGATACACCCAACCATTTTCCTAGGTTACAAGAATCATCCCTCTAGTTTCTCAGAGGACAGACTTAGAATAGGTGCCCTATAAAGCACTGGTAAAGACATTCAGACTGTGGACTCGTTCCTATGGCAGAGTGTAAGGTAATAATAAGTTAAATATTTAACTTTACAAATGCTGGTGGTGATTTACACATTTAAACCATTCTCACTTTTGTGCAAAGCAACTATGTAAGCTGGGAGATAATTTTCCATCTCTGTTCAAAACCCTGCTAGGTCTAATGCAGAACTACTGTAACTACAAAGGACTCAGAGTTGGGTTGTTATTACCTGGGTGGGGGGGAGGTCGTTCTCTGGAATTCTTCTCACCTTCCCAACCCGTGACTTCAGAAGTGTGACTGACACATACTGAGAGTTGTCACAAGCAGGAGACTCTCCTTACTTAATGCTCATACTGATGAAGCCCCACAGCTGCATCAGGTTACCCCCTGCAGCTTTTGTTCTTAATGGGAACTCTTAATACAATTTTTATTTTAGCTTTTTTTGTAAAGTCTCCCTTCAAGTATTACTGATTATATTCTAATAATTAACAATGTGTACTAAGCTTTTGCCTACACAGGATGACCTTTTACTGGAAGGCCACAAAAGGAAAAGGGTGTTATTATGTAAGTAATATTATATAAGTAAGATCACCAATACTTTCCAAACACTGCAATTGTGTATTGACACCAAGATAGTTCTGCCATTCTAATGCTTGATGTCCAAGATTATTTGGTGTATGTATTTTACAGGCTCTTCTGTACCATTTTGCTCAGTACAGCCTGGTCTTCCTGCTCCTCAGATCTATGGCAAAACACTCTGCATATGCTGTCCCATGAGCCCCTTAAACACTTTGCCCAAGAAATTTAACACCATCACACTCCTCAAAGTATCATCAATGCCTTTCGGTATTGACAGCACAGAAGGTACAAATGCATTTCCTCATCTTTATTTCCTGGATTATTTTAAAAGGATACACACTTAATTGTGCCTCATAGCCCTTCTAGCACACCAATCCCCATCTTTTTGGCCTCTCCTTTTTCTACAGCAGAATGTCATTTACTTGAAATACATGAAAGAGAAGTATGTTGCCATAGGATGATGTGTATTGTTTAGGTAAGACAGCCAAGGGTATCACAGCTGCCAGTTCCCAAGATACTGTTTCCATGGAGAATACTTTATATTAACATCTAAAATACAGGAGCATGAAAACCCAGAGCAGTGAAGCAAGAAAACCTACAGCTAAGAGAAGAATTAGCTCTATACTTAAGTGTGCTGTGGAATCTCGTACATGAAGGTGATGTCTTACTCTAATGCCTGTTTAGAGAAGCCCTCATGTCACATAAGTCTTCATCTGCTTTTTGAGGATTCACTTCACTGCCAGTGAATTCAAAGGGGTGGCACTGCTAGTTCCAGAGATTTTCCAGCTTCAAAGTTTTACTGCACTAGTTACCACAGCACACCAGTCTATGTGTCAGAGACGCAAGGAAAAAAGTCTGAAACGAAATTAAGTACATTAAGTAAATGACTAAGTACATTGAGAAATTCTATTTTACAAAATACAATTTTTGACATTTTGTTGTTATTTGCTGCTCTCCCTCTGTAGAGACCATTGACATCTTGAGCTTTACAAACTCTTTATAGAGATTCTGGACAACTCATAGGTATACAGTCACATTTCCCCACAACAAGAAGCTTGCTTAGCATATCTTCACCAAACATCTCCAGGTGTAAAAGCTGAAATTCTCTGCTGATAATACTGAAACACATTACACATGGTGTAAAGGGCATGAAAAAACAACTGTTTTTTCACACCAAATTGCATCAGGCCAATTATTCTAGAAGGAACACAAGAAATACAGTCTATTAATACAGTCTATTTGTACTGCTCTGTCACCTGCCTTTCTTCAATTTGCCGTCCTGTTGCTTCTTTCTTTAGTGGCAAGAGCCCAGTCATCCAGGCCAGGCAACAGAAATAAACTCAAGACTGGCTTTCTTGGCTATAATCATAGAATCAAAGAAGATAATTTAGTTCCAATTCTCCTGCCATGAACACTTCCAGGGATGGGGCATCCACAGCTTCCCTGGGCAACCAGTGCCTCAATGCCCTCAATGCATTCAGTGCTTTTCAAGCTGTGGTTCTGTGATTCACCAGTTACTTTTCATGGATTCTCACAAGAATTCATCTCATAAGGTTCACACACACCATGAAACTATCCTTTCCAGCATCATAATCTACATCTGCCATCACTATTGTTTTCCTTATGAGCAGCAGCTTTTCTTTTAAATCTTGTTTCCCTTTTTAAAGCATTTTCTCTGAACAGTGGTCACTACGTATCTTCCATCATTACCTTTAGTTTATGCAGCTCAGAGTCTCACCAGTTCTGTGGTCTCCTTGAGATGGAGTTCAGTTGAAGAGAAGAAAGACAAAAACAGCAGAAAGACATTTACTGCACTTTGGGTGTAGATACATTTCCATGTACCTCTAGGTGCATTCACACCGGTATGTTTGTGTTTATAGTTGAGCTGATTTCTCAGAACCCGTCAGAGACACTACGTGGGAACTTCGCAGCACAGTAGGCAAATGTTGTCAACAACTGCCAATTCAAGTAAAAAAAATTTCTGATTACACAAAAATGTGTTTTACACAGAAGTGAGGAAAGTGCTAAAAGCTAGGCTGAGTGAATTCCACATGAAGACCAAGAAGAAGCAGACAGCAACGTGAGTCTGCAGTGGATGTGCAGCACTTCAGTTAGGAATTTAAACTTGTCTCTGGAAAGTGAAATGCTCATTACCAACTAAGGATGACTGTAAATAATTTGTTGCTTCAGGTGTTAAGATTTTGGGGTTTTTTTCTGCTCTTTCAGTTCCTCTATCCCCTCCCACATACTGCTATTTTTATATATAGCCAACACTAACAGATGTCATTTTGTCATCTGCCACCATCACCCTTTTCTGACAAAGTTTTTGTTGCTTCTAATCTTTATATTATAGCTAAGGTTCTGGCATTAGGGGAGCTGGAGAGAAAGGTGTTAAAACACAAAGTCTTAGTTCAGACTACATAAAAGTAAACAGTAATTATGCAACATATGCTAATTTCTGAAAGAAAAACCCTATCTAAACAAAACCATTACCATGCTATAGAATGGGAGTTTGTATGTTTTTAGCAATAAAATACGTGTATCATTTGAAGAACAGATTTGGTTTGTAGAAGTAGAAACAGGTGATTTGACTGTTTTGTTTTTGCACTTTATCCCATGACTCCAATGCTCTCTGTCACACATGACAGTGTCTGTCAGAATTGTATATGTCACTGACAAACAATGAAATGCAGCAAATCACATATAAACAGGTCTGCAGGTGGAAAGAGGAATTAGGGAAACACTCTGGGCTTCATACGGATGCATGATTAAAACCCTTACAAGATGTCTTTTTCAAATATTGATCCAATTATCAACACATAAATGACCAAACAAGTGGCCCACTGGCTCGACATACAAAAATAATTCATTAAGACAACGATGCTTGAAGGGACAGGTTTATTTTATCTCCTACACCTTTTCATTTCTGAGCCGGTGACCAAAGCAATAATGAAAACCTTAATCCAGAAAACATTTACAGCAAAACACAATGTATTTGTGCTGTTAATTAAAATGCTATATGGTTCTCCTCCCTTCTTACATCTCCGGTGATTCTCTAACTTTGCAATGGTATTTTCCATACAGTAATGCTGGAAGAACTACACTAAACACAACATAATCCTAAATAATAATTCATTTTTAATTACCTGGTATAGAATACCTTGCAAACAAAAGACACTTTTCAGATTTACTGACAGGTACTGTATTTTTTTGGCAACCCTGGAACAAATCTGAAGAAAAAGCAAAGAATTATTCTACAACCATGAGGGAAAGAAACATCCGTCTAAACGCAGAGGATTCATATGGTAAAACTAAAGAAAAAAATCCACACTTACAGCAGATTTTTTTTTTAATTCTTAGTGCAAGAAACATAACCAAGTTAATCACAGAATCAGTACTAATTAAGAATATGGAAAATTCTCCTATACAGAGGTAGAGTCCAGTGCACAAGGCTAAAACGATATTCAATAGTCTAAACAAGACTGAGCCAGGTTTTACGGAATCCACTTTTTAAAGTATCAGACTGTATGTACATACATACAATAAATAGACTATACAATCTTTAAAGTAGTTTAATAAACTTCACAAAAATTATAGTAGATGCATTGATATCTTTACATAATCCAAAGTTCGTATCTCTATCACCCAGAAATGGATAAAACCAATATTCCTGATATCAAGTTAAATGGAAAATAGTTTAGCAAAGTGTTGATAAATCAAAATATTTTACATATTTTAAAGCCTAAATTTATGCTTATAAAGGATGAATTTCAAATGCTCTGAAAATGTTCTTTTTGATGCTATCTGTAAAGAGGTTTCAAATGCTGTAATTTGTTATAAACACTTGCCTTACATTCCATGTTCAAGGGAAAAATGGACTTGGATACTCACAGTTCTGATGCATTGGCACAACAAGAAGTGATGAGAATTAGATTATTTTAAAGGCCCAAACGACATCAGGAGAATTTATGGACAAAGCCTTCATGTCTCAAACTAAACAAACCACATTGGGAAGTTAACAGAAAACTGTTTGGTTTCACTGCTTCCATCCTGTGGGTGCCTCCCCGCCCGGAGGCCCTGGATCAGCATCTCTGGGAGTCAAGTGTGCATCTCTGGGCTCCCAGGTTGCCTACAAGCCCATAGGGCTTAACAGAACAAACATGGAACCTTTGTGGGTCACAACAGTAGTGCACAAATCAGGGACCTCTGCTGCCACTCCCTTCAGTGACAGTCACAAGGACAGGATTCCAGGGAACTGAGAGCTTTCAGCTGTATCTTTCTAAACTGTGCAAAAAAAAAGGTGGGGAAAAAAAAAATCACCCTGCGGTGTTATGAAGCAAATACGCTCATACTGACAAGTTATTTTCTATAAAAGGTTCTTACAATTGCCAAGGGGGCAACAGCCACAGTAAGAGGGAAATAATAATAACAACAGAGGAGTTTAATAATCCGAGTTGGAAATTATATTCACAGTTCGGTTACTTTTAATTTCTATAAGCACCTACACTGAAAAACATGAGGGTTTGTATTTTAGCTTCCAAATTAAATCTCCTTGTGACAGATACCTTGTTAAGATTTCCGTTCTGGTCTTCTACAGGCCTTTTCATTGGAACAATTTTTTTTTATTATTTTTTATTTTATATAAACAGACTCACTTTGATTTAAAGTAAACATATAAAAATTGAGAATATTGCTTGCAACAATGGACCTGGAGGTGAAGGAATGAACTTGTCAGGCCATACAAAAAAAAAATCTCCCTCAAAATGAATGAATTCTGCTAAACTTCTAACGCTATGAAAATCTGCAAAAAGGATCACAAGATCTGTTGCAAATTTCAGAGATTTGGCCCAAGTCTTATCATCATCATCTCAAGACTGTAACAACTGTATCTTTATATTACGGAAAAATAAATGATTCCAAGAACTCAGGAAGGCACACGCACCCAAGTATACTATAAATAAAACACATCATGAAATTACCAAGATCTTCTGATCCCTGTACACACTTTTGGTTCAGCACTATGGTCAAGTTCTCTCTTTCGAAATACAAGAAAAGGCATACAAGAAATGTAACATATGCATAATAATTAAGAAGAATAATGCTACTAAGACAGGTTACAGAGAAAAGTGCAGTGAAAAAACCCAACGCTATTTATTCAGGGGCTTGTGCTACTGTAAATACAGACTTTGTATTTCCTGCTGTGCAAGGGGAAGAATTTATCCTGGGAAGCAGCAATGAGGAATGCAAAAAAACAACAACAACAACAACAACAAAAAAGATATTAAGAGAAACCTTTAGATGGAACTCTCCCAACGTCATTCCTCTAGTGCACAGTCATCTGACTACATGGTTTTTTTCATGCTGCCATTTCCCTTCAGGAGTACAGTATAATAGAAAATGGCACAGTTCTTAAATATTTTTCTGCCTCTACTTCATTTTTTTGTTTCTTCTTCCAAGCACCTGATTTGCTGTTTCCTCATAAAAAGTGTAAAGCTGTTAGTGGAAGTGAGAAAATAATTGTTGCTGATCTTCTCTCCCGAACACCGATTTCTCCATTTCTCCTTCCATTAGGTATTTCACTCGTGTGCTACACAATGGGGAGGCACTGTAAAGGCAGCTTGACAGATTTAAAAATAAAAAAATCAAAAGTCTTTTTTTCTTTATCCCCCCGCCCCCAACCCACTCTGAAAAAAATGGATGGATGAAACAGTACGTCCGTAGGAATATTCCAGTCTCCTCTGTTAGGAGATAATTGCAGGGGACCATCTAACCACAGTCAGATTGTCAGCACTGACCGACCGTTTCTTTGCAGCTTTCCTGAAGTCCTTGTATTTATCTTCACACAGGCGAGAAATGGCCTGCAAGAGAAAAGATGAAAAAACCCTCAATTGCATTGCCCACGGCTGTATGGGTAAAGCAAGACTAAATCCAGATTTCTACATACAGGTGGAATTACAAAAAGTCACTTCATTAAGCAAAACACATGAAGACATTCTCCTCAAATCCTAATTTTCATTTCATTAGTCTTGGAAGGAAGACTTGCATTGCCCCACATGGCAGCTTCAGAAGGACTCAGCATATCCCAACCCTTTTCATTGCAGGTGAACCATCACGAGTCTCACTGAGGGAGCTGACAATGCTTATCCATTTCTACAAGGTAACTGATGTATCATACTTCATAGGTGAAAAATTGTGGAAAACTTAATAAAACAACCATAGAAACTGTAAGTTTATTTAGAGAATTTGAAAAGAGGGTGGCTCTTAAATTTTTTATTTCCTAAAAAGTCTTGTAGTAATTATATTTTTCTCTACTAAAAAATGGTCTTGCAGAACATTCACCCTGCTTTGCCTCCTGAGCTGATGTTAACTCACTTTTTGGAAGCAGATGATGATTTCTATGTGACCAGGCTACCTTATATAGTGCCAGAGGGAAATGTAATTCATATTCAGAATAATTTAGTTCACATTACAAATACATAGTCATTTTTAAACCTTTTGAAGAGAGAGACAAATACTATTCAAGTGTCAACTCCTTTTATGCTATACTGGAGTTAATGTTTGATGTTTCTTCTACTGTTTTTAGCAAAGTTTAAAAATAGTATTTATTATGGACCTCACATGCATGAATATACTGTTCCCTAAAATAGCCTGTCTATTAGAGTTCATATGGCTGGGACGGGCTGTGGTTGGCATCAGTAGAGATGTTAACTCCGGCAATCAAACTGCAGAACTGCAGAGACAGCTCACTGCAAGGAGTACTCAAGGTCAAATTAAAAAATACAACAAACGAAAGCAGCATTTTTTATTTACTCAGGAATGCTTTCAAGTTGTGTCTTAAGATAAGATGTTTAATAAAAAGTGCTGTACAAACAAAACCAGTAGAAGTGTTTGATTGTAACACAAGGCATTACAAATAATTAAACAGCCTGACTCCATGGATCATCATTTTCTCTCTTGATCTTTACTTCTATAGCACAGCAAGTTATAGCAGTGAAGAGGCCTTTAATTTGAATAGTCCTGCAAAGACCAGAGGCAGGTATGGCAGAAGCACACAACTCATACATCTGAGAGGAAGTTCACCTAACGATCTGGTCAAGCCAGCCACAAAACATCATTAAATTGGAAAACAAAACAAAACAAAAAAACCCAAACCCCAAAACAACATAAAACCTACAACCACCAAGAGACCAGCTGCTACTTTTCAGTGGAAAACTGCATTTCCTTTTGTTAAGACTACTCTTGAACGCAGTTTTCCTTCATGGTGCACATGAAGAGAACAACAGAATAAAATAACACAAGTATTCGTATTGCTTTCTGGATCGTAACTTCACACGTCAAACTGCTGAATAAAATTTTATTTAATTTACCCAGGAACTTGATGGACTAAGAGAGTTTATGCAATTCAATCGGATTTAAAATTCAATAGGTTAAGAATGTTTATCCATGAAATAATGTGCCAAGGCACGGCATGACAAAGGGGTGTACTGAGGTGGAGCTCAGCTTCTTTCGGCTGCCAAATCCACTGTTACCTTAGGCACCAAACAGTCAGAGAAGGTAATCACTTCAAAATTGCCTGTGTGACACAGGAAAATTTCTGTTCTGGCACTTGGTCAGACAAAATGAAATGTTGCTCGGAAGTGGCACTTAATATTTGGCATCTTTAGGCTATGCTGATGAATCATACGGACAAGAAACACACTGCCATTTAAAGCAGTTCTGTATCTAAAGATGCTTCTTCATTTGCAAGGAAGTTACAGAATCGACATTTGGAGCCTACTTGGCAAGGTAGTTAGTCAACTTTAGCATAACATATGGAGAAACAAGACAAAAGCAGAAAATTGTAAATATTTATTATTGTCCTTCAGTTAAAATAAATCAAAATAGCTATAAACACCTTTCTATCATCTGATAATTCTGTTGCTTTTATTGCTAGAAAAAGAAACCAATTTCTGACAGTTGCAAGGGATCATTTTTCACGTGAAATCAAAATATCCTTAAAAACCAGCAACACTAATCCATCATGTGAAATTTTGTTGGACTTGGCTGTAATGTATGTAATCAGCTAGAATGCATGCACATATATATTCTTCCATTATATCCATGCATACAGAACTACAGTCAGTTCCTCTGCTGAGTTCTATGACTATTCTAGAGATTTCATCACTGGAGGAGGGGACAAGTAAGGAGAAAGGAGGCTAGGGAATGGCAGTAATAGTAGTAGTAGTAAGAGTAATAGTAGAAGTAGTAGTACAAATTTTGGCTGCAGGCACGTTTGTGCAGGGCAGGAAAGCAGCAGGGATGGCTGTGGGCTCACTACCAGGAATGCACAAAGGCACATGACTGTGAGGGCTGCACACCCTCCAAAAATTGACAAACCAGAGGAAACTCAGCAGGGACAAACAGCACAAAGTCTGGAAGAGTTGTCTATGAGGAAAATGTAATGTGATGACAGTGGTTCTCTAATTTACGAAGCACAAAGAAAGCACAATTGCTTACTCCTAAAACAAAAAAAGGTGAGTTTTGCTCTGGTTTGCTCTCCCTTTTCTTCCTGGCTTTGAGGGTTCTGAATGTACAAAACACACAGAACTGCAATCAAGTCATTGCAGCACTGGAAAGCTGAAGAGATATAAAGACACTTCTCTGCTTGTAACTTACGTATTTTTCTCCTCTTTTTTGTCTGTTTGATCTATGGGACTGTATCTCTTTAGGGTCAAGAAAACAGCACATATTTCAAAGGGTTTGAACTATGTGCTCAAGTACCATCCTATCAATAAAGATCTCAGACAACATACAGTCAGTTAAACTGAGAGTGCACTAATGAATGCTATTAAAAAATCTAACCTTGAAACAGGCACAGTGCTAAGATCACAAGCAGCAATAGGACAGACACGTTTTGTGCACTTAACCCCAACAGGAGAATCTGACTCATATTCAGCTCAGTACATGGGAGAATAACCAGGTGCAAGAATAGGAAATTATGGAATAGTGGATTAAGGCTGGGCACCCAACAACCTTCTTGGCAGAAAAAATTCTCTCGTATTAGAAAACAGTTCTCAGGAAAAGCAAAGGAAGCCTTGACATTTGACATAATTAAAAGGAAGAACAAAACACACTATAACATATGCTGGTTGGAACAAACAGCATCGGCAGGTGGACAGACTGGATGATCTAATGAAAGCTTATTTGCCATTTTTAACTTGCCTGCTTCCATAAAACAGGAGAAAAAAACAAGAGGGGTCATAAAAGTGGTTTCTGTCTACTAGGTGGACTGGTATAACAAATCCAGGACACTTTAGTCCACAGACAATTAAAAAGTAAGGAAAAAATTACTTTCATTTCATTATTTAAAAGACAAAGCTGCTTCTTAAGTGTCAGTTGTGAGAACATGAAATAAGAGAAAACATCCACTGCAGATGCTTGAGAAAGCGATGTAATTTTCAACAAGTACTGCAATCTCTTGTAACACCTCTAAGCTGATGGATCCTGGCCAGCATTTCCTTTTGCTGAGGTACATTTCTTACTAGCCTTGTCCTTGGTCTTTTTGGGGTGCATTTTTTTCATCATCATGGGCATGTCAACCTCATGATGTTCGCAGAAATCGCAATGCAGACTCTGCCATGTCAGATCTAATGCTCCTGCTTCAGATATAAAAAAATAGCTTTAAAATGCAAAAGTAGCAAAAATGTCTTATAATATAGCCATTTCTCTAAGCAACACCTTTTGTGATCTCAAATGCCAGTCAGTTGCTTTAATCTTAGGACTGAGCAAGGTCTTTTTGGTTTATCACACAAGGTAAATCCTTCCACTGCATGAATACATTTGCTGTGAGGCTGTTGTCTTTCATCACAGACTGCAGCTTTTCTCTCAGTATCAAAAATATCACAGCCTGTGTGGTACTACATCTACTCCACTTGACAATCCAGGCAACTGTTTTAAACAGAGAACTCTGGTCTGAACAGCACACGAGAGACTAGAGAAGTGCTGCAAATGCATTTTGATAACTCTTGGCAAGCTAAATGCTTAACTGTGCTCAGGGAACTGGGCTATAAATTATGCTGTCAAGTAGTTTCAAGGGCACACGAATGACAACCACGTACTGCCAGGGAACAAGGCAGTTCCCTTCCTTCTGGCCACAGAATATAGAGGCAAGGAGGTGGCAGACCAAGCTGGTTTCACAGCAGACACTCTTCCTCTACCCTGAAGACATCCTCTGGCTAGCAGGGTTATTTACAGCCAACTTCTGCTGGCAGCTCAAAGCATGCCCAATGGGGAATTTTTAATAACACAGATTTATTGAAAAAATATTCCATTAGTTCTTTTTAAATATGCCTTTTCTTTCGCTAGTACAGAGTTACCAGTATTCTCTGGGTATTTACAGTCACTTCCTATTTTCCTTATCTTCTAAGGTTTTAGGAGCTATCATTGTTACCTTCATTTGTAACCTGCTGTTATACATTGTGTCTGATACAGACTGACAGTTTTAAGAATCTGTGGGCTAAATCAAAAAGTAATTAACTTAATTTTGATATATGTAATATAGCACTTAATATCAAGAGTCCCATAACTCAGTAAAGCACCTCTTTTTAAGTAAGATTACAATCCAAATGAATTATTTTTAATATTGTCTTTAATAGAAACAAAATCTGATGCAAATTTAGATCACACTCCATACAGATAATGGCATTCTTATTGGAGCTATCTGTGAAATTTACAAAGAATATTTAGAAAGAATGGAAAATATAACTTAAGTGAAATTTGCTTTGATTCTTTCTCCAGCACTTTCATTTCCCATTAGAGTCACAAACAAGTCAATTAACCTTCCCACATACCATTTCCCCCCACAAAAACGTGCATAGAACTGCCTGCCTGTTCTACAGGAGCACTAGGAATTTCAGAACATGCAAAGCTCAGCCTAACCCACAGGCAAATAACCTCCATTGCAAAGATGTTATGTAATTAAAGATGTGTGCTGTTAAAAGCAGCCAGCATCTAAGGAAAATTTTTAAAATTAGTGACAAAATGCACACCCAGTGCAATAATGCCCGTATTTGAAAAATGTATCAGAAAAATCAAGTAAAATATGTTGCAGTCTTGCAAAGGGCCCAAAAGTTAGCTGATAATTTAAATTCCTCCTGTGGCTGTGGCATTCACAGTGCCCAGCATTTTACAGGTCTAGACCATCCAACAGTGCTTCTGGCATATGGTGTATCCATGTCTCAGAAGCATTTATGCCTTACTCACTGAAGGTGTGTGCTCACTTCTGTTCTCCCTTTACTGAGAAGAACACCATGGGAGATAACAGACTTGTATCCACATGAAGTCAAGCACTTGCAGATAACAAGAACATGGAATAGCTATTTTCAGCAACACTTGTTAATATTCTGTCATTTAAGGTGGATAATCAGTTTTAAGAAACCAAATGAACAAACACCAGACTGTGAATAGAGTCATTATAAAACTTGTGGCTACTTTCACAAGGCCAATACAGACAACTGCAACTGAAAAAGAAATGTAAAGCAAGGTAAGGTATGAAGCAAACAGGGTCAAAAAACTATCTCCACAGCCATGAATATTCAAAGCACAAACAAAACCATTATGAAAATCAGGCTCATGATATTCTAATATCTCATGGGGGTATCTGGGAAGAGATGGGAGAAGGGAGAAACAATGCAGAAATTCCAAATCCCCCTAATAATTAACACTGAGCAATCTAAAAAGGGTCTTACCTCAAGTTTATATGCCCTGTCCCTGCTGAGGGGCTCCAAGGGAAAACTCAGGTTATTCGCTTCTGCCAGGGAACGCAAATCAAAATAATACTTGGCATAAACACTGGAGGGAACATTAATATTGAACTGCAACAGCTCAAGAAACTGGCGTTCTAGCTCATTCCTGTAGGAGGAAGATAAACATGGAAACATATTTCAGACTGTGCATTCTGAATGTAATTTTACTTTAATTTGCAAATGGTATAAACCAAGTTTGTTTTTTATTCTTGCCAGATGCAATTATCCCAGCCTAAGGTTTGACCTTCTCCACCAAGTTCTATCAGTGTACTCACACCAGTGAGGAATATGAGAGATGCTGCACCTTGCAGCTGCTACTGCAATGCCAATCAAATCCAGACACAAAGTTTTGCTAGTGGAAGAGCACCTTTATCAGTTTAGCTAATTTGGAAAGAAAACCTAGCAGGGAAAAAAAATTTCTCGTAGTTTCTGCTTTACCTCCACTAGGTGGGTCTGCACACACAGCTATGCCACAACAACACACACACACCCCTGCCCTAAATTTGTCAGGCCTCTCTCATAAATGCTGCAAATTACTCTAACACATAAATTACTCCAGAACTTATTTACTCCCTGCGGTTTTTCATAATCAATCATTTAGAATTAGTCATGGGAAACCTGAATTTTTCATCACACTCTCTCATCTTTATGAACAGAAGAAAGCAATTTTTCCCTTAGGTGTGCAACCAAAATTCAAGTGGTGATCACTTGTGTTCCAGCACCTAAAGCAAACATGTTTGTCAAAATATCTGATAGGAACAGAGGTCCTGTTTGAGCTCCCACCCTGTAAAACTTTGGTATACAAATACATTATTACCTACACCAACGCATTTTAAAAGTACGTTGAGAAATAAGCCAACTAACAAAATTAAGGACTGAAAATTTTCATAAATTGCACAGTAACTGGATATCCTACTTAATACTTATGTGGGGACGTATGATACATTCAAATCAGTGATTTCAAGATATGAGAAATAAAAAAAATAAATGGGTGGTGAAAGCTGTCAATGTTTGCTGAAGAGCCCAGTGACTGCACTGCTGTGCTACCAGCAAGCATTGACTGAAGATTATATTGTCTTTAAGTTACATTTTGACTGCTGTGTAAGTGTGCAAGGAATATGAAATAGAAGTTGTACAGCTGGCAATAGAAGAGGAAGGATCTGAAGATAAAAAGTACTGGTAAAGTAGTTTTTCTGAATTATTTTTCTGCTTCTCACTCTTTACCCTTATATAATTCTTACATCATAATCATTGTCCTTTCTTATCCTCACTCTCTCTGTGCCAAAATTCTATGTTTACATAATGATAAATATTAATTAACACTAGAAGACTGACTAATATGAAGTCTTTGGCTTGAATTCACATTGTTGAAGATTCCAACTTAAAAAATCCAAATAAAAAAGTTACATCTTAAGACGTCTATCAATAGAAACAGAATATTACCTTTAGATGTCCTTTTATACTGCCAAGATTGTACGTTCTGCAAGTTACGCCTGAAGTTCTATGTTAATTGATAACATAAAGCATATTTTACTGGCAGAAGACATTGGCTGTACCCCTTTTGAAGAGTACCCTCAAAAATCACAGATACACAGCCTCAGATTCTTACTACCCCCTACCTCAAAGATCTGAAAGCTGGATCAGCATATTAGCTACAGATCAAAAAGAGAAAAAAAATACAAGTATTTCTTACTGAACTTAAATAATGTAACTAACCACCATACTCTTCTTACCCCATACACCCCCTCAGACTGCTTTAGCATGTGCTTTCCTAGGCTACTCCTCAGAAATTCAATGTAATGCCACATACATGACTACAGGTACCCACTGCACTTCAGTCCTCCCAAGATCTCTGCTCACTTTTAGGCACAGTTCACTGCACTGATGCTGACTTACAAAACCCTGGAAGGTCTGCCCGATGTTTTGCAAGATACACTTATGCTGAATGATTCACACCAATTGAAGATTTTGACCTAGAGCTCTTCTTCTGCCTTACTAATACAATGACAGGCCCTGTCTTGCTTAGAGCCAGACACTTCAAAATCATCATACTGTACTGTCCCAACTACCCAAAAAATAAGAAAGAAAAAAAAAATCCACCACATTGCAGATAGAAGGAAAACAAAATTTGGAAAAAATGACAGCAGGAATATAAGCATCAGAGTCTTTGCTGGGGGATTCACATGGAGCCCTAAACACAAAGCCCAAGAACTAGATCACCAAGTACATATAGAGAGCTCAGGCTCCCCAAAGGCTTCTGGGTTTGCACTTTGTGAGAACTCTAAAATCTTTTAAGGACAGGGTAAGAAGCTAAAAACCTTGAGGACAAGGACTCATCACAGTTTGGCTTAGGGAATGTGCAGTGCAGAAAGGGGCCAATGTCAGCACGGGTGTGCCATGTGAGTATTGGTGTTATATAGCTCAAGTGCAGCTTCTAACAGTAGCACCATCACATGTGTTTGTCAGAAACAATAACCTCTATTTTTTGTTTCCTTTCACACCGCCTTCAAGAAAAGCCCTGAGAATTAGCAATTTCAAACCTCATATTTATAACCATTCCTGATTAATACTGTCATATGGCACAGTCAAACCTGTGACTCTGCTTCAAGCTGTTCAGCACTTCAGCTCATGTCCCAGCTTCAGGAATACTTTAAAAGCACCCAGATTTGCCTTGGAGGAGAAGTGAATGGAGGGAGACCCTTACTGCTACTGAATACTCAAAAAGCATGAGAAAAGGATCAAGGGAAAAAACAACTTTGCAAAATCACTTAGATTCCACTCAAACAGTTAAGGAAGCATTAGCAAATTATTCTGCATGGAATAATATTGCACACAGAAATGTGAAGGGCCTGATTCTTGTTCTTGTCCATCTTATCTCTCTCTTTCATTTTGGAAAACTCATTCTGTCTGGATTTTTAACATCTTGAAAACTAATTCACCAGGATATCAGGGGAAAAACCTCAAAATCTAAAAGCATCAATTTTAAATAATGGCAATAAATAACTGGGTGATCATCTAAAGGTCATTAAGATAAATTCCTTTCCTGCCTTACATGTTCATCTATGTCCGTATGGAGAATTAGCATGACAGTAAACGATGCTGAAGTGAATATATGCAGGCTTGCTGGATGTGGGGATTTTTGTCAAACCATACATTTAAATATTCTGTAGATCTGTTTTCATTACTGTGCATGAATATCCAGTGGTAAAATACACTTCAACCAGAAAACAAAAATAACTCATGTCTTCTATGTCAGCAGCTGTCGAGCAGACCTCACGCCATCTATCAGCATTCACCACATACAGACACAACACAAATATACAAACTTCACATAATTTATGAAAGAACTTCCCCTCACCCTCACAGACACAGATCTTGGCATTCATTGACAAAGATAAACAAACTGCACTCACATGTCTTCGACCGTGATATCCTTCAGGATCTGGCAGTAATCCACATTCCATACTGCCTGGTCGTCCCAAACTTTAGATGCCAGTAGAATTGCCCCCAGTACTATTCGCTTCCAGTTTGCTGGACAAATATCTATCTCTGCATAAGTTAAAAGTCTTTCAAGATATACCTGAGGAAACACATCAAAAGCAAGACTTGATCTATTTTGCTGTTAAGTAGAAATGAAAAAGAAAACTATTTCCATTCCAGTAATTCTAAGACAGTAATCCACTTTCAAGATTCTTTTATTATAAAAGTTGTAGTTTTGAATACACATGTTAATGCCAGGCTCAAAACTGCATGTGATAAATCCACTTAAGTTGGCCTTTGCCTTCTGATCCTATTACCCATTTCAAGAGGCCAGACACCAGAGTCCTAAATACACCATTTCTTCTTTAGCTGTGATTTCCCCGTCTGCCATCCTAAAGCTGAAGAAAACCTTAACAATATCTTACAATACTGTAAAACAAAATATTGCTCAAAAATTTGTTTTCCTTCTTAAGGAAGGCAAACTGTAATTTAAACACAAAATTCCAAATTATGTGTCAGGCCCATTACTAAAGATGGAAGTTTGACGTTTTTACTCAGAGGATCATTCTGAAAAGACTTTGATGTACAAAATCTGGTATTGCGAGGCATCAGAAACACAAAGCTCAGTAAGAAGGTGGCACACAGATCTCCCCAGTGTCTGCACTGCCTGGGGGTTCTGTGTAAGAGGCCGTCTTTTGCTTTCCAGGCAGCCTGTGTAATCAAGCCCCTTACACTCTACATTACAAAAAGCAACTTGTCAACTTTGCAAGCAGAACTGCTCCTCAGATTATGAAAATATAGCATTCCCTGGCACCATCCCTGGGAAGCAAAAAACTCCTTTAAAGCAATACACTACAGCAGGGAACTTCATAAGCAGAGAGCATATGGCAGCTGTAATATTATGCCACTCAAATTAGCAGATTAACTTAATTTGCTTCACATCAGTGCAGAATTTGACTTTCTACTGTTAATGCAAACCTTTTAAATCTCAACTTTTCACATCCAGTTTTAGTAGATTTTGAATGAACACTCCACATTTATAGATATATAAAGCATACAAAAATGAGAAAATTTATCCTTTCTTATGTGCAGCTCTAGCTTAGAAAGAGAGAGAAAAGAAAGAGAGAGAAGAAAAACAACTAAGGATTTTGTGGGGGCTGAAATTCAAAGGCACTTAGAGAAGAAAACGTAAACAGGTAAGAATTATATTGCAAGGAACGACATAGAATCATAGAATAGTTTGGCTTGAAAGGACCTTTAAAAGCCATCTAGTTTCAACCCTCCTGTCAAGGGCAGGAACACCTTCCACTAGACCAGGTTGCTCAGAGCCCCTGGCCTGGAACACTTCCAGGGATGGGGCATCCACTTCTCTGGCCAACCTGTTCCAGTGCCTCACCACCTTCACAGCAAAGAATTTCCTCCTAATATGTAATCTAACCTCTTTCAGGTTAAAGTCATTTATAGCCCTTATCCTACCACTAAAAACCCTTGTAAAAAGTTCCTCTCCAGCTTTCCTGTAAGCCTTCTTTAAGTACTGGAAGGCTGCTGCAAGGTATCCCCTGAGCCTTCTCTTCTTCAGGCTGAGCAGCCCCAGCTCTCTCAGCCTGTAATAGGAGAGGTGCTCCAGCCCTCTGATCAGCTTCATCAACCTCCTTTGGAACTGCTCCAGCTGATCCATGCCCTTCTTACGTTGGAGATCCCAAAACTGCAAGCAGCACTCAGGTGGGGCCTCAGGTGAGCAGAGGGACAGAATCCCATCCCTCACCTGCTGCCCCACGGTGCTCTGGATGCAGCCCAGGACACATTTGGCTTTCTGGGCTGCGAGAGCACACTGCCAGGCCATGCCCAGCTCCCCCCGCAAACCAATACCCCCAGTTCTTCTCAGCAGGGCTGCTCTCAAGCCATCCTCTGTCCAGCCTGTACCTTGTGCTTGGGATTGCCCTGACCCATGTGCAGGACCTTTCAGTTGGCCTTGCTGAACTTCATGAGTATTGCACAGGCCAGCCTCTCAAGCCTGTCAAGGTCCATCTGCATGGTGGATGAAATTACACCTCAGTAAAAAGGCAGCATAAACTTGCCACTATTTTCCCACTAGCACATACTTGAGAAATCAGAATTAAAAATTAAATAGGAGCTTGATAAGACACTATTCCTACACCACCTTCATTACCATATTGATGCATCTTCCAATAGCATGCTGAGGGTTGTGAATAATCACTCTTGCTTCCCTGGTGATAACTTGGGCTTGACTCCAGATACACTGTTTGCTGGAACAAGGCTCTTTATCATCCTTCTATAAAACTGAGGATGACAAACAGCTCTCCATGAGAAAGGCACTTAGTGTAGTTTTCAACTCCTTTCCTGAACATGCCTTAAATGAGCATTTTATTTTGTTCACTTGCTGTGGCCTCCTTGACTCACAGTCTTGGGTTTAAGTATTTGTGTTCAAGTAAGAGAAGACAGAGAAAGAACAAGACTTCTTGCAGCAAACACCTATAAAAGTTTAATAAGGTCATCAGCCAGTGTGAGAACTCACTGTAATCTAGGATTTGTGACATCATTAGTGTATCCTGGGAGACATTAGTGTAGGTCTTCAACTTTTAATCAAGCTCATTCAGCTACATACACAGCCTTTCTTCTAGCTCTCCCTATCTCTCTCTCCCAGAGAGAACTGACTGATTGCAGATAGGGAAATTAAGGCAGAGAAAAGGCTGGTACACACTTGAGCTCTCGCCCTGCTGATGTAGAGCAACCTCATAACAGCAGCACACACAGAGCCAAGTGAGCTCTGTCTCCAATGTAAATGTGCCAAAGTTCATTATTCCTGACAAATGGAGCTGGTTTCATTTCAGAGCATTTCAATATCCAAGGCCCTAGTGGGACACAGGCCACGATGGGACATCAGAGTAGGACAGGTAGAGTCTGCCATGCACTCACTGCTGCAGGGGGTGCTTCTGGCTGATGCAAAGATGTGCTGAATCAGGAGAGACTTCTGGAGAAGGGCCAGGTGGCTCTCAGCCCGTTTGAAGAGGAAGGCTGCTGGGGTGGTTAATCACTATGCTACTCATCCCAAACAAACTCATGGCTGGTGGGAGAACACCACCTGCTTCTGCTGGCAAGAGCCAGTGAGTCCTCCCACACACACAGGCAGGCATGCTCCACCTCTTAAAAAAAAAATCACTGAAAATGTTGGCCTGTAATGGTAAATGTGAGCTACGGAAATACCATTTGTATGCAATTATGTCTACACATTGAACAGTGTCTTAAACACAAGGGTCATTTTCTTAAGTATGGGTTTTGTATCAAACAGACTGGGATTTTGAGTGTACTGTGTGGTTCAGTGCATTTGTCTCTTGTAATGAATTCCACTGGCCTAATTTTCAAAAGCAAAACACCTTCAACGTCTTCTTTAGAGCTAGCTGCTATGAAGTCATATAATAAACCTGAATTTTAAAAGGTCACAGTAGAAAAGAATACTACAACTTGCATTCCAGAGTGCTGGAATAAATTGGCTTTTATGTCAAAAGACAAAAAATGCAGAAGAAACAATGTGAGAAACACTATTTTTCTTTTTTTTTTAACGTAAGTCTAAGAACTATCTCTCTTCTTGATTGTTTTGATAGGTGTTCTTTTACAGAACTACAAGTAAAGAGCTTTTAGTGTCTAGAGGTTAAAGTATCACTTGCCTGCACCAACTTTAACAGCTGTATCCACGCTAAAGAAGGGAACTGAAGCTTAAAACAAACTGAAGCTGTTACACCATTGTTACTTTTTTGCAATTTGCTTCACCCTTCCCAGTGCCTGAAAGTAAGCGTTTGTGGCAAAACTTTTCAGTACTTCTCTTTTAAACATTCAAAAGCTGAATTCCCAAAAGACTCAGATTTATTCTGCCTTAATTTAAAAACTAGTTCTGCTCCACCACTTTCACAGCACCCAAGAGCCATCTTCATCACATTTATCATTGCCCACTTAGCTCTATGACTGTATGTACAGATATTTTTTTACAGAATGATAACAAGACTACTTACACAGATTAAAGTTACTGATGTGACATGAGCAAAAACTTTCAGTGGTTTCAGTCAAACAACACATCCTTCTGAATTCTTTCCAACTTGCAAAGAACAAATACAACTCAATCTTACTAACAACAACACTACAATATTCAAAATTCATTTGTACCATAATTCAAATCCTTGCTGAAATGAAAATACAGTTCTGATTGGGCAAATGACAATGGCCTTTGGTCTATACATTTTTTTTTACAAACTCAATACCTCAGAGTCTGGTACCTCCATTATTAGTCTACATTCTGCATTTGGGAATGAACTACATGATTTTACACGACTCAGTCTAACAAGCTTTGATGGGCAACAGTTGCACCTCATTGGAGACATTTTAATAACTAAGAGCACGTCAGAAGACACACTGCACAAAGTTAAGATTTCAGAAGAGCAATATTGCGTTATTATTTTCCATCTCTTCCCACAGACTAACACCAAGACTTCACAATGACTGACCTTTATACTTGGACTATCATCAAATTATTATTTAATCGTAAGTGAAACCAATTTGGTGATTTGCCTCTATTAAAAATTAATTTATCTGAATGAAAGAGAATTTATTTCTACTAATCAAATAAAATTACCACTCCATGGGTATAGATAATCCCAAATTGGCTGGAAGTTCAATGAACTCTGGAGAGGTTTATTAGCTTAGATGTGGCACCACAGGAATGTAGTTCAATTGCTTCCAAAGCCATTTCAGGTCCAGCAGAAGTACAGAACTGATTTGTTTCAGCACATATCTTCAGCTCTTAAATCTGCCAGAGCTAAAACAACTCCATGCTGACCTAGTTCGGATGCCTCTGATCTTGACTCCCAGGACCTGGACTTGGAGTGGCATGGTGGAGAAAGGCATTAAGCCATCCATTATAACCACGAGTCCTGGGGAGCTTTTTTTATCCAAACACAGAACTGTAACATGGCACAAACTATCAGGATCAGAAACAGCATCCAAGGTCCAGCACTGCTGCTCCGGCAGAGCCACTGCTGAGCTTGAACTAACCCCCAGGGTGGTTATTTGCAGATGGGTGAACCCATCCTGGACTTCCCAAGTGTTTAATAGTAACTAACTACAGTATCCAGTGTTGTCCCAGTTATCTAAGATGTCAGGCTCCCCATGATCCTGGATAGTAGAGTGTTGGTTACACAACATCCCAATCAACAGAATATAAATCGTTTGAAGAAACTGAAAACTAAAGATAGCACTGAAGAGTTCAGTTTTAATTAGTGTGAAACAGCATCTCATGTGTCCCATCTCAGAGGATATTATAGCAGACTTTGGACATTATATAATATATTCAAGTAGAAAGAAAAATTAAAATACTGGAGAAGATTTCTTTCTCTTTTTTCCCCTCTTCAGGAGGATATATAGCAAACACGAAAGTGTCAAATAATTTCATTTCAATATTTCACAGTCGCAAAAACAACTCATATTTTTTTAAAAGCTATGGGGTTCTTATAGAAGTTTTGCTTCTTTTTGTTAGTTCATCTTGAAGCTGCTCAACATTAACTTCCAATACTCCACTGATACCTCTTATCACATTGGAGTTGTAGCCTAAGCACTAAAAATACAATCATTCTTTTTTTAGGCTTCCCTAAAACAACGGAGGAAGTTTTCTGTGGAGGTTATGAAATTTCCATCCTTAGAGAAACTCAGAACTCAACTGGTCAGGCCCTGCTCAGCCTGGTTGTACTTTGAGAAAAGGCCAATCCAGACATGACCCCTAGAAGTGCCTTCCAACCGAAATTATTATGCAATTATATTTGTAGGCAGTACTAGAATTTCCTGTGGTGCCACAAGAAGAGGTCAGGAGTTGTGTGTTGCCCCCAAGGAAGCTGCCTGGGAGTCTCAGCACATTGAAGCGAAGGGCAATCACTGAGGAATGTCACTGACATTACTAGAATAATTCTGAATTTTGAGGCAGCAGCAAGAGCAAAGCATTATCTTTTCCCATGTGATTTTTATATGGCTTTATGTCAAATTCTATCTCTATTTTACCAAAAAAACTCTAGTGGGCTTAAATTATTTCTCACTTGATTTACACTGACAGAAAGGAGACAATGGCTTTGCTATTTTAATTACTATAATTGAGAATCTACAAATTAACCTGTATTTGCAAACACCTCATTGCCTCCCTCACCAGGTAACCCATACTGTAAGTTGCAGCAGCACAGAGTAACTAACAAAGATATTTCCATCCCAACATATTATGGAGAAATACGGAGTCATCTGTCTTTAATGAGAAAACTTCAGTGTGTCACAATGCCGTGAAATTAAAACGATATCTTTATGGAAAAGATTATAATTGGCAGTGGGTCTCACACAGCCAAATCACAGCTCTAATCCAATCACTAAACTGCCATATGCTCTGTTCTAAGCAATCAGCCAGTTCCCTACCACGACTCTCCAGAAATAACCGTGGTTTGCAATTGCCCAGCTGGGCATTCAAGATGTTCTGCAAAGGTCTGGTGCCACCCATTTGGTGGAAAAGGACATCACATCATTGTGGTCCTTACAAATTCATCCCATTTTTATTCCCGAGACCAAATGGTGAAAAGAAGTAACAAAAGCAGTCACAGAACTATGAAAAAAGGTGAGCAACTGCAAAGTACCATTATAGATATTTATAGGAAGCACTAATGGAACCGAAAGAAAAGTCACACATCTCCAATTGCCCCCTAATTTACCCATTTTAAGACAAATACCTATGATCCATGTACAATGCACTCAAACTGTTGGGCAACATTGACTTTCCAATCTAAAACTGGGGTCAGTATTCATTCTTTGCCCACACAGGAGCCCAAGAGGCATCAGCAAACAGACACCCACTCTTCGAATGTCCTCTTCTCTTGCATTTAAAAAGAATTCCCTCTCAATCCCCACCTTAAATGTTCTCTTTTCACAAAGTGCCTATCCCTGCAACTCTACGGCAAGAATTGACTACAGGGATGTGTAAGTATTAACTGATAATCATTCGTGTGTTGTACATTAGATTGTAGTGAAAATATAAGAATAGCCCTAAAACCAGGTGCCAGAATCTGATCCCTTGTCCCACCAGAGCCCAGATCACAGGTTCCTCCTGGCCTCCTCCAGAGTGTACCCTGAGCCATGTCCAGCTGCCAAGGGGCTCAGGATCAACAGCACAGGTCAAGGGACCTTCTCGCTACACCTTGGAGACCTTCTGATGTGGCCAAGCGCTGGGCTTTGGCCACCTCCCCAGGAATGCCTGAGGACCAGGACAAAGGTGGGCACCAACAACACACACAACTCTCCTCACAGGTTCCTTCCAAAGACAGAGCCCAGCTTCACTGCCTGGCCTTGCTCACACCCAGCCATGCTCAGGCTGCCTCACAGTCACACCAGGCAACAAGCACTGCTTTGGATTGTACTCCAAGGTCTTCAGGGAAACCTGCATCTTCCACCAGCTGCATAAAGGTTGGTAGTTACACTGGGCCGACTGAAAAGGACCTCTGCAGATCAAGTGTCTCTATGGACTCTGGACACCTTTTGTGTTTTCCTTTCCTTTTAAACAAGTATCAGATTTTTTATACATCAACTGAAATACACTTTTTTAATAAGGTATTTTACCAGCATTGCAAGGTAAAAATATCCTAGTGAAAGGAAATCAATAAAAAACTTTCTCTGTTCCTCCAAACATACAGAAAACAAAATTGTCCTCAAATACAATAATTTTCACAACACAGCTCAGCAGTCTCTTTACCTAGTTGCTGAAAATGTGACTGAAGAATACAGAAAGAACTCAGGAACATCTGGCTGGATTAATTAAATCCCTATTTTTCATAAGGAGAATTTATTCTTACATACTTCAGATTTCAAACTCCCCAATATCCAATCCCCTCAGTCACAGTACGAACTTTGTAAGGTATTTCAAAAGCATGCTCCTCTGAACTTCTCAGAATAATTCAGCTCACTCACTATATGTGTTTACACATCACTGTATCTGATCTGCCTACAGCATACAGACCCAGCATATTTGCAAATGCAAAATGTGTCCCCCTGAAACTACTATGGACACAGAAGTATATTAAAAGAACCTTAAATTTGGCCTATTTGCAAAAAGCTCAGAAAGTCGTGACAAGGCAAAGCAGAAAACTTGGACCATTCTGCTCTGCAGGTCTAGTTCATAAGACTGTTTTCACAGAACAAAAGGACAAAGCATAAATATTTAATTCTCCTGACATGCAAACACTGCATTGTTTTCCTGATTGTATGGGTAACACTCCTGTTCACATTCTTATTTGCCATCCAATTAGCAGATTAACACAAGTACAACTTCCCACCTCTGCACTGGAGGAGATGCTTAGGAGGAGACAGGCATTTCTCAGTTTTAGTAAAGGTGGGAATACTCCGGGGCAAGAGAGACTTTTCTCGGTAAGTCAGGTCACAGAATACAGTTATGCTGTTCACTGGGATTAGAACCACTATTTGCAAGCTTTAAACTGGCAAAACAATTCTTAAAACTAATTTTATTCTTATGGTACTATTTTATAAATAAATAATGTGAATTAGTATTTAATTGTTTCAACCTGAGATTTTCATTTTCCACCTATCAGTATGGGAAATCTCTTGGCAGCTCTGGAGGCTGTGTGAAAATTAAATTTTTTGTTTAATTATAAATTAGTTTTGCTGTAACAGTGGAGGCTTTAATTGAAATATTTTAATTAAGTGTTTGAAGCCACACAATGCTGGCTTTTTGCTGCAGAATAGCTTATCTCAGAGTCTGGAGTTTCACATTTACTCAGCTCCTGTGCTGAACACACACTGCTGTAGAACTAATTGTTACTGCTGCTTTTACCTGGTTAATGCACGTACCAAGACAAACAGTGGGTGCATTCAACCACACGCTTTGGACCATGTTAATAATGTGGGCAGTAAAAAGGGGTGCTTAGAACTGTTTAAAAATAATTAGAGTGAGTGAAAGAAAGATAAGGCTGTAGCATCTTGTTCAAAATGTCTCTGATCCCCACACTTCCTGCCTTCTGGCAACCCTCCCAGGAGGAACAAGTGGCAGACAGGGCTATCAGATTCTCTCTGACGGACAGCCAGACTACGGCAAAACACAAGCTCCAGCAGGGAATGCTGATCTCTTCTTCTCCAGACAGGATATCAAAACTGAAAGCACTTGCAAGGTTCATAAACAGCAGTATCAACATTATTAAGATTTCAGGAGTGTGGGAAGGGGGAAAGGGTCGATTGCTTTTTCACAGATTAGTTTCCACATAGGAGTATTTCAAAAACAACACAATCTGTGTCTGGGGCCCCTCCTGACAACACAAAGAAAGAAAGAAATGGGATCTAGAAGAACAGAGGAAACTGAGAACAGCAGCAGCAGAATTTCATACTTGTAAAACACTATGGGAAAACTCTGAAGGTTTCTGAAAAGAGAGAGCAGGCAGGTGTTACTATCCTGACAACACAGGCAAGAATAGCAGAATGGTAAACACTGATCACCTGCACCAAATCTATCCATAAACATCTGCATGGCTGCTCTGAGAACATGTTTCTTTGAGAACTAGGCTATAATACATTTTCCTGTTACCATTGTAGTGGGTAAAAAAAAACAAACAAGTCACCTAAGTTTTCAAGCACTAACAACTGTGGAAACTGCTTCTGCAACGTAACAAATTAACTAAAAACATTTATACTTTATCGGAGATCACACCGAAAGAGTTACTTGCAAGGAAACCACACGAGAACCAGAAGAGGCCAGGAAGTAGTTATCTAAGACTTGTGGGAAAGAACTTCCCATCTACTGCAGTAACAGAAAGGTAATGTTATTAAAAAAAGAAGAAAAAAAAGCCCCTTTCCTTTCTATTAAACAGTGCCCTCACTGATCAAATAACCTATGGCTGAATAACATAGATACAACAAGGTATTTGACAGAGGATTAATTAAATTACAGAAGAATATACTGATTCACACAACATGTCTTGTCTCCAGCAGAAAACACTTAGGAAGAAAAGGAAGAAGGACAAGCACTTAGTACAATTATGTAGAAGAGACAGGCAAAATGTCATTTCAGAAAAAAAATAACCGCTGCATCAAGCAACTAGGTAGAGTAATACTACAAAATGTAAGGGTGGAGCACTGTAGGGTGTTTCTTGCCCTATTTCTCTCATATTCCTGTTCCTTACTGGCTAGTACAATACATTCTGACTGACTGAAGGAGAAAAGCCTGCCAACTAATCTTAGAAGCCAAGGGAAATAGATTAACAGAGGAAATGAGCAGGCTCGGGCTTCAAAATCCACCTTCTCCAATTTCCCCTTCTTCCATCTAAAATGCATAACTAAGCTGTTATGAAACCACATGTTGTAGTGGTAAAAAATCATTCTGTTATTTTAAAATCTCTGAGTGAAGAACATGGCCAAAATTGTGACTGAAAGCCAAAGAGACTTGTCAGAATTGGCAAGATATAAATTTCAAGAAAATTAAGAAATTCCCAGCTGGTGGAGATCACTTTAGCTCTTTTAATCCACATTGCTATGCTGATCCACACCAGCTGAAAATTTGAACCTTCTTTTGTGTTGTTCTATTTTTAAGTAGCTAAACTTCAGACTTGAGTACAATTGTTCACTCCCATGACAAGTATAGTGGAAGCAGAGGAGAGCCAGCATGTCCCAGTCACTCACTGAATCCTTCATGTGCCTGTCAATTCTTATTAGTGCTATCAAATTACCTACAGCTGTTCCCAAGTCTCTGCTGGCAGCTACAGTGATACTCAGCAAACCCCCCAAAAGTAGAAGCCCTTCTGCTTTTAGCATTCTCTCAAGTTCAGACCGACTATGCCACTTACACTTACTCTGAGTCACCGTGGGGGCCTGTAACACTCTCACTCCTGAGGGCAGCACCCCAGGTTCTGTGTCACATGTTACCCAATCTCTTCTTCCATGACTTGTTCTACCCATGAAAATGAACTGTGGCATCTCATCCCATCAAGAAATTTCCTCGGTCTCCATAGTGAGAAAAAATGCCCTGGCAGCACCTAGATCTATTAAATCATACAAACCCAACCTTTGAGAACAAAACTGGGTCTGTCAGAAGGCTGATGTCATCCCTCAGACACTCACCAGGGTGACAATGGCACATTCAGCAGTCAGTTGAGCAGCACTGAACAACGTCCGGACAAAGCGGTAAATCTGTTTCTGCTCCGGGTCATGTTTGTCATAGTCTGGTGGCACTTCGGATTTCTAAGGAAGAAATACTTCCAAATAGGTGACTGAAACAAAACGAAGCAGACAGAAAAAAAAAGACAGTTCACATGAAAGGGAAGGAGAGGCAGATGAACTTACCGAAAGGGGATGAAGGTTTTCATCAAAAATATCTAAGAGCATTCTTCCGTCTGTGTCCCTAAAAAGCATTAAAACCAAAGTACTGTCATTATCCGAACACACAGCACACAACCCTCATAGACACAAGTGCACCATTAAAACTCCAACACTCCCCACGCTGTGGGGTGCTTAGAAACACTGATCAAATGTGATTTTCAAATAGAAGTTGGACCCATTCTGCCATAAGGCTCTCGTGTAATATGAAATTCATATTACAAAGCATGCTAAAACACTCAGCTTTCAGAGCCCAAGATACAAAACTGTTGTGCTCGTTACTGTGAGGCTTAAGAAGTACTACTACAAACTTGTGATAAAATCAGCCCAGCTTACTCTCCTTTTTTTAACTTAATCATGTCCACCCTTGCAATCTCTTAACTCCTCGTCCTCCGTTATTACCAACACTGTAAATGCATACTAATATGCAATGCTATTTTTACAGTAATCTTTTAGTTAATACATACACACTTCACTTCTAATTTATTTGGAAAACCCCATCATACGAATGATTTCTGAAAGCCAAAAGAAGCACATGCGAAAGAAATTCAGACAAAATAATATTCCTATTCATTGGTTTATTAGCTGTTTCTCTGAAATCCTTGTAGCTCAGTATCAGCATGCATGTTGATGCAACTTTGCAAGCCTGACATCCAGGATGCAACATAAGATTTTTGCTGTATGTAACTTTGGCAAGGACACTAACAAACACAAAAGCAAGGGGTATAACTGTACCAGTTAGAACTGGCACTTTCTGGACAGATGCATCCATGTGACCTACTTATTACAACCCCAACTTTATTTTTAGCATCTCTGGTACTCTGATCATACAGTTCTTAAGAAACAAACCACTGAATATATTTTCTATCTTTGCTCAGCAGCACGTGTCTCTCAGAGCATGCAAACTACAAGTTTTACAGCGGATTCATGTCTGCAAAATACATTTATTAGCAGCTAACATTTAAACCTCAACATCTGAAGGTGCCGTTTTTTCTACTAAAATGGAAGCTAACGCTGGAAATAAATACATTTTTAAATACAAAAAGAAGAGGAGTACCTAAATTAAAACAAACACCACAAAAAAACCCAAAAACAACCAAAAAACAAACAAACAAACCTGGACTGGGCTAATTACTAGAAAATTCCTATCAGTAAGGATTTTCGGGCAGACTCTTCTACATCTACCTAAAAAAGCCAGTATCTTAATGCCGAAGCAGTCTTCCTGACATGATTGGTGTGCTACAGTGAACTATGGCACTCCACAATGCAAATGGAAATAACTCCCTATTTTATTTCTTCAGGTTGTAGCTGCTGTAAGCTATGAAGCCACATCTGACTGCCCTCAAAAATCTATTTAAATGAAACACTTGAGAGGTTTTTGTCTTCAATACAATTCACATTGTACTCTTTCAAAAACGGACCGTCTACTGATTACCCAAGCATTCTTTATGATTAGTTTTCTGGGGTTTATTTTATTTTATTTCTTTAGCAAATTCACTAATGCTTATGCATTCCTTCAAAAACAAGATGGGTGTTGTTTTGTATCACTTGTTGAATAGCTAAGACAACAAAACATGCAGAAAACTGCTCCGTATCCCCATGATAGGAGACACTGGGAAAGGGAGGAACGATAACTAGAATGTTACAATAAAAAGAAAGGTGAGAAACATGTGAAGAAATATTATATTTCATGTATAGCTTCTCAAAAAAATTATATTGGTGAGAGTTTGAAATACTAGGAAGTAATTTTGTTTTAAGTCTCCTATGCAGGAGAATAGGACCAACTAAATACTGTCTAAAAAGAATTCTTCTCTGGAAAAGCAGATGCTTCATTCATTTTCTGTCAAAATGAACCCTGAGTCTCAGAGTCACAGCGGTTTCATACTCCCCATCCCCCAGAATGAACCAAAATCTCCCACATACGTCAACAACTTCCTTTTCGCCTATAATAGCAGGAAACAGAACATATGTTTTGCTCTTGCTGTTTCAGCAGCAAGCACAACTGAGTGCTGTTATCACATTGTCCCTCCACTCCCAAATCAGAAACAACCCAAGACTGAACAGTTGTTTCACATCCCTCACTGACACACGTGAGCCTGGCTCTACCATCACTGCTGGGACCGCCTGTCCCAAGTGCATGCACAGCACTTCCCCACCCCAGGCACATTCCAGGGAAGGCAGCAGCAACCAGTTTCCTGAATAAATCACCTCTCCACCCCAAAAGTGAAAGGACAGATAGCAACTTTCCCAAGAAGGTAACAGTCAGAATGCATTTGTTTTCAAGATTCTGGCACAGGACTCTTCATTTTATAAAGGTTTGGTCTCTCTCTGTCTACCAGTTGTAGGTCAAATTTACATCAACCTTGGCAAGCCCATGAATGGGCATAATTTACTGCAGTCAGGGATCAGCTCCATGGCAATCAGCACAGAGAAGGCTGGCGTACTGGATGCCTTTGACTCTGGGTTCTTCCTGCTCACTTGTGAGCTCTTACTGAGGTTTCTTACCCTTTGCAGCCTCTAATGTGCCCCATTCTCTCAAGCCTTTTACTCAGCTGCCATGGTGCTTAGCAGAGCACTTAATAATTTATTTCCACAAAACTTTGGAGCCTGATTATCTTTGAGATTTCTATTATTTAGTCAAGCATAGCAAAAATTGACTAGTTAACCAAACTAATCCAGGGACCATGGAAAAAAGGGGGAAAAAGGAACCACAGATGGATAAACGAGTAATCCAAGCATGACCACTCATGCCTGATTTCCTGGTAAATGAGATTAAAAGTTTGAGAGATTTCACTCCAACTTTTGCTTTATATATTGCCATGTTTCAGTCCAAGGCTCACTGATGTCTTGGAAAGTCTTCTAAGAGCTTTCAGCGGGAATCAAGCCCTAAGCCTTTCTGCCCTTGTGCACATTTAAAGGTTTCTCTTGAGATGTCAGCCTTGTTTCAAGAAGTGTGATGGGTTCCAGTGACCTGAACCATGGTCCTGAATGACGTACCAGCTGAACTTTAAACTCATGAGTAATTCCTTTTGTACTAGTCAGACTTCTTACGGTACAGAAGAAAAAAAGTCTAAGTGGCTTGGTAAATCAAGATCTAAGCCAAGTTCCCTGAAAAGGCCAATTGAAAAAGCATGGACACAAAAGTCACTTAAAATATTTATACAATCTCTCCTTAGAAATGTCAGGAAATATTATTTTAGGATACTGTGACGTATGACGAGGACAGGGAATCTGAGACACAAAAGCACAATTCAACGTGAAGAAAGCTCATTTATGTGCCAAGTTACTTTTTAGAGAACCTTTTTTCTATTCAATTTCAATCAACTTGACTGAGCAGAGATCTAAAACATACTACACCAGAAGAGATAAGCCAGGACCTGCTCTGTTTCTGAGGCATCTTGAATTACATCTCTTCACAATGTCACTCTTACTGTATAATTCATGGGTTTTATTTCAAAATCCATTAGCTAACTGATCACTGATACGCACAGTTAACTTTACAAAGGTGCAGCTAAAAATATAAAACTATTCAGATTTGTGTATACGTAATTGCAACATATGCAACAATGCAGAAGTGCCCAATGCATATAAAACCAAACGCTGAATCATCATAGCGTTTCAATGCTGAGCTGTACTTCCAGATTTTTACGGTAGTTAATCCTCTAATTTTAATTTTTCTATCATATATATAGAAAATGTGTGTGTTTCTTACCGCTAGCATGGCAACTAAGGAAACTACTACCCAAAAACATTTTGGAAGAAATAAAACACGGATTTTTAGGGTTTGAGCAGTTCGCTTGTTTCAATAAAAGGTATTTTCAGTGTAAGATTCCATTATTCACATACCTGTTTTTGATGTGGTAATATATTGCAAGAGCTACACTGTAAAGAAAAATACAGAGTTAATATCTCAGGACTGTCATATTATATTTTCTGTCATATTACATGCAAATTTAAAACCTAGCACAAAGCATGACAAACAGTATATGGTCAACAGCCTATTTTCTTTTGTTTGCTCTTAGATACAAGGAAAACTGCTGTAAACAGACCATTTTATAATATTTGTTTTTCACACTGCAACTACATGCTTTTTACCAGTAATTAAGTACTTTACAATAAACTTCCTTTTTCACGTATCAAGTTGTACATACTTTCCATTTAATGCCCTACTCCACTAAACTCAACAGGTAAACTCCTACTGACTTCCAAGGCTGAAGACAAAGCATCACAGGCATTGGACATGCTCTTTACTTTTGCTAATCCTGCCAGGTTAACGTGAAATGTTTTAATCACCATTGGCTTATGATTGTATATTTAAATCCAGTAGCTTGTGTCTGTCTTTGTGTAGCTGCTCAAACAGCAGACTCAAATACCACACTCCTGCAGCTTTATGGCATCAAGTTACTTATTTTAACTCAGGAAAGATGACTCCCTGAATAACTTACTGCATTATGCATTTCCCTACTCTCAACCACACACCAAAGCATCCCTGTTTATATTCTGCACACAGACAAAAAGTGTCCTTATATTCACAGAAAGTTAAGATTTTGATTACATACACAACTAACTGATCTCATTCACATTTGAGACGGAAGAGAATTAAAGCATGGATTCTTATGATTATCCTACAGTTTCCAACTCACAACTTATGCTTTACTCACAATACATTTTTATTGAAGGATGAAGCTGAGCCAGCACTCTCCCTACTTATTGCAGCAGCATAAAACCAATCTAAGCTAAACGGGAAAGAGGATGGAGGAGGGAACTCACTCATTCTCTTTGCAGATAATTTGTTTCATCAGTGATTCACTGTAAGATGCTTATGTCTTATACTGATGCAAAATTCCCTCTTTCCCCTAAAAGATCTTTTAAGGGTCAGTTGGTTGCTCTCTAATTCTATTCCAGAATTTTTACATGAAAACTGAGATACTGAATGTTAGGAAAACAATATGTTAGAGCTAAAACATTAGTAAAACTTTAAATTATTTTAGGTTTGGTTGGGAATTTTTTCTGAACAGCCATATAGTAGAAAATATTTTTCTCAGTTGAAAGTTAAATGTATTTTACTAAATTTGTATGAGCTTTTCCTGGTTGCCTTATAAGTTTTTAATCATAAATGCTTTTAAAATTTGAGTCTTTTCTATAGATATAGATCTTTAAGGAATCAAGAGAAACCGTGTACCATGGACATTTAAAGGCCACAGTTGTTACTGAACACAAGAAAAACCCACATTTATGAATGAATTTGATTTGACTGAAAGCTATTCAAAAATGAATTAGTCCTAAAATTTAATTTTAAATTATGCCCCTGGGAACACAATTGGAGCTCCAGCTCACTTTATGAAAGCAGATGCAAGAATCTATGTGCACAGCTCTGTTTGGTGCCCATAGGGTTGCCCTTGCAACAAAATGTCAAATTAAGTTTAGAAAATATTTACTATTTAGAAATCTGTATCAGAATCTGAAAGTCTCTCAGGGCTGTAATAGAATAACTCACCCAAGTTTCATTCTACCTTTCATACGCTGGTTCAGCTGGCACTGAGAGTGCAGCAGTGATGCTTATGGAGCTTTCCAATACCCCACCCCAGCCACCCCTCCTGCTGCAGATGCTGCAGTGGATACAGTAATATTTTAAACACATCAGTGCATAACATGGCCCAGAAGAGATAAATGAGCAGAGCAAAATGCCTCCCTCTTAGATTTACCTATGTGCAATAGTCATTTTCCTGCAGAGACTGCAAGGTGTGGGAAAAGAAATGAAGTCGTACTGCAAAAGCAATAATCCTGCAATCTCCTCACCCTTCAACCTGTTAAATGTGCAGCCAGACAGAAGATGCAGAGACTTTGTGTGCCAGAGTCCAGCTTCTCACCCTCTGTAGTCCCTTTTCAAGCCCTCTGACCCCTTGAAGCTTCCAACCCTTCCCAGGCCGGCAGCCTAGTCTCAGCCCTGCACGACTCCCACTCAATCCCAGCACCGACTCTTCCAGCTCTTCTGCTCCCCACAAGTCTGCCCCTGCCATGCACCTGAGTCTCTCCCAAGCACAGCCCACCACCAGCTCGTCCTTCTGTGTCCCCCTTCACAAGGCTGCTGCCAGCCACTGTGACCCCCTGAAAATGCTTCTTGGCTGCTGCAGCTGAACCCATCTCTTCTTCCCACGAGCAGTGGCAGTTCTGATGCAAAAGGGGACCCAAAACCCACCCAAAAGGCTGCACTTACTCTGCATACAAAGGATTTTAGAGCAGAAGAGTATGAGATTCAAGGAGGAAAAAAGAAATGAAAAACCTTTTTGAAGTGTTACTCAGAACTATTTTTAAGTTACTAGTGACAGAAACCTAAAGAAAAGCAAGACTATATTCCAGGCAGAAATAGCTGATGAGGAATCAGGCATCAGTTTAACTACAAAACATTTCCTCTCTCCTCTTTTCCTTTTAGTAGAAAAATTAAGGACTGTCTAAGTGACCAACATTACAAACTCCTTTGGATGTGTTAGTCTGAATAATTTGCCTCTCATGTAAACACCTCTGCAGCAGAGATACTGTCTTAATAAACCTTTGCATTTGAGCACACCAAGGTAACCAGCCTACAGACAGCTCAAGAGAGGCTATCAGCAACCATTAACAAAGAGCATAAAATGCCTGAACATTTGGTGTCTCTTTATTTTCCCCTTACTGTACAAAACGTAAAGAACAATACTCTACAAATACCTATTTCATTTCTCTCCAAAAGTAAAAAGGCACCAGTGAAACTTAAAATGCTCATCTGAGACATCACCCAGTAACTCTGGAGCATGACTTGTTTAAATAAATTTATTAGTTCAGAAACTAAAACCTTTGAAGCTTGCTTATTAATGGTTCAGAAATATGTATACATAAATACACACATAAAATGTAAGTTCTAGCAAAAAATAAATAAATTGTAAAACCCACCATTTGATGGTATACTTGAGGTTTGGTTGACTGACTGTGCTGTCATCCAGGAAAATAGTGGAGCAGGAACTGTACTTCCTTCTCAACTGCCCAGGAGGATGCTAGAAGAACATGCAAAAGAACAATGGCAATTATGTAATACCAAAGCATTTTTGGGGGGAAATGTAAGAATTTAAAAAAGACAGATTTCTGTCTCTCACAATGACGCACGCAGTAATGTGATCACATTCTGAAGCAGTTCAGAAGGTTCAGAAATAATTAACAGTGCAAAAGTCACAACAATCCCTGCCTGAGACGTGCTAATACTTTCAAGTCCCAAATCCCCTGCATCCCTCCTTCCCCCTACGCAAAAATTTTTTCTGCAGGCTTACTCAAATACGTACATACACTTGGAAAGCAAAGATGAACAAGACCTGTATTTCTGTCCTCATTCCAAAAGAGTAAATGGAAGAGTGAAAAAGAAATAATGTTAGCAATGAAGATTGGTTTAGCAAGAGATATAAAACAATGCTTGCAAAAAAAAAAAAAAATTTAAAACCCTCAAAAAAGCTCCTAACAGAACAAAGCAGGGAAAAGAGATCTTTAGACTAGAACTACTAAATTAGTAAGGAGAATTGCAGAAAAATAATTCATCGATAATAGATTGTTATCAGAAAGGAAGAAAACTGATCAAAGGACAGAAGAAAAGTATATAAGCAAATAAAAAAAACCCTCTTAATAGAAAAGGTTTTCAATATATTTCAATCATTTTTCTGCACTACCATAGAAAAACATTGGAAAATTCAGCCAAAAACTGACATATGACAACACTACTTATTTCTGAACATTTTTTGCTGAGAGGGCTTCTCCTTCAGCTGTTTAGAGTAGCCAGCACTCCACCAGTCTAGAGAGAACAGTTTCATCACATCAGCTAATAGCTATCACAGTCCTTAATCCTCCTTGATTTTATCTTTGCTTATTCCATCTACACTAGCAAATAACTTGACCAAGAACCTGTGTCAGGAAAGTTAAGACCAGTCAAATTACACATTTAACTCACAACAGAACAGGTTTAAAATTCAGTTGGCACATCCACATGGAAATTTTAATTTGTCTTACAATTAAAGTTGTTTCCAGTGTTTCAGTGGAGAGACCAATGTCAATACCATCAGCTGAATTCACAGGTATTTACCAGCTCAGAGCAACTGAGTATCCAGGATACGATCCTGTGACTCCTACCCCAGAACATCTTCCCCTGCCCAATTTCCAAAACAGATATCACTACCAGTGCCAGCACCCATCAGCTCACTAACGCTCCACTTTCCACAGGCAGCTGACTTCTTAACAGCACTCATTACACAGACAGACAGACAGACTCGTGGCAAAACCTATACATATCTAAGTCATCTTTCTGTACTTCCCAGCTGTGAGTGAAAAAACATACAAAGGCTTCTGTTAATTGAAAAAAAAACCCCAGCATTATCTGAAGCTGTCACATTGTAGAAACATTATGTTCAAATTATCTGAAAGCTTACCAACAAATTCTATCAAGGTCCTTCACCTGACCAATAAAACTGTTGGCTGAACTGCTGTTCTTGGAAGTGAAAAAGGTTTACTGAGAAAATGAAAAATACCCCTTTTCAAAAATCCTCCAGGACTTTGGAAAGGTACTTTGGAAGGTAACAATCCATCTACCTTCCAAGCTACTGTATGCTAAGCAAGGCAACAAAGAGAAAAATTAGAAGCACTGCGAATATTAATGTCATAAAATTTATTATCTAGCATTGATGCATACAGAGAGAATTACTAGGGGACTGGTGATTCATAGCTCTTACTCTACCACAGTTTAGTTAAAATACCTGCATTAGTCTGTTGAGTACCTTCCATAGGCATGATAAGGGCAAAGCAACTTAGAAACAGCGAAAATTAGACTCTAGTGGTTGGGGAAAAAAAAGGGAGATGTACAGGCATCTCAGCGTTGTTATTAAAAAAAACCAACACATGGAAAGTTTTCTTTCTGTATAATAAGTGTCAACACGTTTTAAAGGTTTAGATAAAATTTAAGATAAATATACTGCATTCATTCAAGGGAAGCACAATTAAAAAACAGAAAACAACTCTGTAGCAACACCACTATCAGATCTAAATTTTCTTATGTAAACAGCACTCTAACATTTGACACATGTCAATAATTAGAGCAACATACCTTATTTCTGAAACTACCACATCACAGAACTCTTCTTGGATTTTCAGCCCACATCACACTTCGCTAGGCTTGGAACTTTTCACACTTCAGGAAAATACGTGGTGTCTCATGCCTCCCTTTCTGTTCACAACAACTTGGCAGGAAGGAGCACCTCTCCCAGTCAGAAGAAGGGTGCCAAGTATAAACCTACCCTCGGGTAAATATACACACACCTGTGCCATGTGAACAACTGACCTGTCGGGAGATCAACATTCCCAGTTTCTACTCTGATGTCCGACTGCAGCCATATAAAGCAGCAGGTAACAGATTTTTTGCCTTTTCCGAATTGCTCACCCTTAGTTTTGTGTTTTATCTTGACTAAGCAGGGAGACATCTGAAGTCCCACAGTTCAGTCAAACACGCTTTTCTGAGCCCCCACAAAATGCTGCGCAGGAACCTTCTCTATCCTTGCAAAGGACAAAAGAGGTTACTGAGCACCAGCTCAGTATTCAGCACTGTCCAAAAGACAAACTCCCTTCTGTGTCCATTTCAATGGGATAAGTCCGTGACCAAAATCGTACAGGAGCTTAATGCCTTTGTATTTCAAATCCATCACAGCTGACCACAAAAACTCTCCCATTTAGACAATTCAAAGAGGCTCTAATTGAGAAAAATCAGAAGAGCTGAGAATGACTATAGAGCCTTTGGAGAAATTAGCCAAACCCTCTAATGAGTTCCTTCTAAGGTTCTATCCCACCATAAGGCTGACATGGGGAAAAGGATGGACTGGTACAGCTCCTTTTGTAAATCTTCATATGCAAATATGAGCATAGGACACATGTGGAGCCTTGAAAACCTCTGCTATTACAAATATTTACAAACTCAAAGCACCTCACTGATATGAAGTGGGATTCACTTTACAGGTATTTTGAGTAGCCACAGAACTGTTTCTGTACCCAAGCTGAGATTCTGTAGATGTCACGCCTCTCAACCTCAGCAAGACTTCCAACTTCATATCACATAAAATTCCCAAAGGGCAAACCAAGGAAAATATGGCAGGTAAAAACTACTTGGAAAATTACCTTCTGGTTACCCAGGGATCTCTTTCAGATTGGGAGGTTGAAGTAAGGGACATTCCACAGAGGTCTGGTCTACTCCATACAAAATACTGAGCAATAACTTTGATCATAGTATCAATGTATTTTTTATTGAATTTTCAGCTGACACTAACTTGCAGAGGACATTTTTCTAAAAAAAAGGAATATATCAATAGAATTTATAGAGTTACCATGTATGCAACATGGTAGAGCACCCATCCACTCTGCTCAGCTGGAATTTTATGTCCAGTTTTGGACACTGTATTTCAAGAAAGCTGAATTTATTTCAGAGACTCAGGAGGATAGAGAAGCACCATCAATCAGAGATTTGAAGAACCTGATTTACAAGGGAAAGCTGGCAGGCTGGAAAGGTTTTCTCCAGGGACAAAGCAAAAATAATGGCCTTAAGTCATGCTGAAGGGAGTTCCAAAGAAGAGGATGTTGTTCTCCATGACCATTGTGGATGGGATAAGAAAGAGCAGGCTCATATTAAACTGTGGAAAATTAAGATTGGACATGAAAGTGTGAGAGGAGGTGATGGCAAAAAAACCCCAAGCCACCACCTTTTTCTAATAGCAAGGACAGCTTAAATGACTTGAGCAGTGATAGAATCTCCATCACTGAAAGTTGTAAAGGTGAGGTAAAGCAAACATATGCCAGGAATAGCTTAGATGCAGGCTTCTGCTCCTAGACAAGAAACCAGACTGAACAAGCTCTTGAGACGAATTCTGGACCAACCTTCTATCATTTGGTGATTTCTTTTGGTGGAGAGGATTTGTAGCTCTTTACTCCAGAAGCAGTTGCTATTTTTCTCATTTCAACCACAGACACTCACTAAGAAATGCTGACATTATAAGTCACAATGAATACAAAATAGGCGTTTTGTGAAATTTCTTTCTTAACAGGAAAAGATGTGGAACAGAAAACTCTGCTTTATAACTTGCTAAGTTTTTGAACGTGTTACAGAAAAAGCCTTAAGAGATCAAGGTTCAATATATTTCCAACAATGCAGGTGTTCCTGGCTCTTGAGACTAGCATTTTTTCCCCTTGCACAGCTAGTACTAAGCAAATATCACTGCTTTATTTTTCTTCCAGCTTCATCCTGACACTTTCCAATTTTCCAAATCCTGTGTGTTTTAAGATGTTCGAACAACAGGTTTTCACTTGAAGCTTACATAAAAACATCTTACCAGAAATCTAATGGCTTAGTTTGCCATCAAAATTATAGAAACACTGCAGAACTGCTTCTAGGTACCTGCTTTGAAAGGAATTACAATGAATTCCTAACTTTTTACAATGAGACTATACTAAAGAGTTAATTTATCTCAGGAAGCATCACTCAGAAATTAAATCTAAATTTGTGGGGAAAGAGGAAATCTTACTATTTCTTTTGTTAAAGTCGGCACTTCAGAGGGTTTTTGTGTAGAAACATCTAACAGATGGTGCACACTGCCCAAAACCCACACTCAGAATTGACCAGAAGGGCCAGCTCTGGCCTCTTGAGCAGCACTAGTGTGGCTCTCCACCCTGATGCTCAGCAGGATTTGTTCCTTTGGGCACAACACTCCCCTAATGAAGCCATACAGCTTTTGTACCAGCGCTGGCCTTCTGCCAGTCAGCTTCCAGCTTGGCAAAGCAGCTTCAGCCTTTTTCAGTGTTCTTTTGCACTTGTCCATCAAAAGATAATTTGGAGCTTCTGTACTAAATAATGGTAGTAGTGTCTCTTCTTCCCGTGAACCAGGTGTAAGTTAGTGCATTATTTTAAAAGTTACTATTAAATAATATTTTCCCCCATGGAAATACTGAGGCTTGCTTGCAGCTGTCTGTGCAGACATGCCCATTAGCTTCCAGGCACTAGAGGCTGGCCAAGATGCTAAAAGGCAAAACTGGCATGTAAAAGTGCACATGAAGCCAAATTACAACAGCAAGCAAAAATACCAGGACTGCTTCTGACTTGGAAAAGGGAGGTTCCTATCTTGAGGATCTTCTGTTGCTTCAGGACATGATTTAGTTCTGACAACACTTTTTACAGCAGAAACATGATTTTACAGGTCAACAAAGTGCTTCCAAAATCGAGCAAGCCAAGCCATGCAACACAATTCTCTGCATGGTTCTGCAAAGCTCTGCACTTATTTTCATCTTGCATAATGGCAATACAGCAAAATTCTCTATCTTTGGTGTAGATATATTCACTGTAACAAAAGTAATAGGAAACTGCACCACTGTATGTTCATCTTCCTCCGCCAACAACTACAATTAAAAAAAAATCCAGTCCAACCACTCTTAAGTAATACCCCTTGTTCCTCATAATTCAACTTTGTCCTCAGTTGATCAATTTCACCAACGTTTGATAATGTCCAAAACTAGTCTAGCTTAGACTAGATCTGTACTTTCAAGTTTTTTGCTCTCAAAGCTTGTCCTTACTTATGTCAACCATAGAAAATTATGTCAGCAAACCACCGAGCTCCTGAGGGGCTCAGCAACCATCAGTAAACTCCTCTGCAGCACATGCAAGGCCCCATTTAACCACTGATAAAGCACCCTGTTTTACAAACATGAAAGATTAAATATTTCTTTGAATGCTAAAATCAGCTCAAAGGCATGTATTTACAAAGCGTGTAATTGCTACTGTTGTGCAATTTCACCAGAGGGACTTTATTACATTCCCAGCAAAGCAAGTACTACCTAGCCCCTTGTAAAAGAACTCTCCTGCATGTTCTCATTCCAACTCAAAAGTTAGCTTTTGTTTCTCCCCATAAAAAAGTTTATCACTTCATACAACTTAGTGCCTTGAGGCTGACAGGAAAGGTAAAATTCTTCACCCTAGAGGACAGGAAAAGAAACTGGGGACTAAAAGAGTTTAGAAAAACATATTTCAATCAGTAAGTTTAGGTAAGCCGTTAAAGAAAACCTGTTAATTTTAACTTACTAGATGCCCGGAAAGAATCTTAAGCTGCATCTATTAGGAATGCCATCAGTGCAGGGAATCTGCTAAATGGACCAAATGGCCTATAAAGGCCCCCTCTAGACCTGCTTTTTTGTGATCTTGCAATGGAGAGGAGCAAAGACCACGTTAAGCAATCTCTAGGAGAACTTCAAGAGCACCTGAGAAGCCTCTAATCTATCTTCCAGTTTATCTTGTTCTTCTCTTCGACTGAGGAATGTCAATTAAAATATCTTAAGGAATTTGGACAGCAATTATAAGCCTTTACGATCGCAAGCCTGAGGCACTCCTCTTGAAAACAACATTTCACGTTTCATGTTGTGCTTTGCTTTCACAGATTAAACTGCTTTTCAGACTATGCTCCCATTTCAGCATGTATCTTATTTACTCGTTAATCACTAGTTGAAAGTGTTTGATTATCAGTCACATGTCCAGTAGTTTTACAACAGGGAAGCAGAACAGCCTCTTTATTCAATCTGACAAGAAAATTTGGGGCTTACATAGGAGTAAGTGCCACACATCATTCCAAGCATGCAAAAAGGCTCACAGGAATTGCTCCTGCTACACCACATATGGCAAAAGACCCCTCTGTTCTCTGCACATCCCCAGTGCTGTGTCAGGAGAGAAGCTTCCCCTGATGTGAGTCACCACAGGGTCACTTACAAGGACCAGGATTGTGACATGGGTGTTGCCCAGTAACTTTTCCCCAGGATGATGAAAAAAATTCTGGTCTATACACAGATGTTACATATTTTCTACTTGGAATGACAAAAACATTATTAGTCTGGTGGAATTTGACCATCCAGTTGCCAGGTAGCAGAGAGTGGAAGTCATGTCCAGATCCCTAAAAAAGGCAGTGATGAAAGGATGCTGTTCCTACAAGGCTGGCAGACAGCCTCCAGAAGAAAAAATATGCAAAAGTGAGACATTACTTCCTTTTATTTTCTTTTCCTTTTCCTACCCTTTATCTTCCTTCAGAAATATTCCAATATGGGAAAAATATCCCTTATTTTTAAGGGGTATTACTGCTTATAAACACAGATTCATTTTAAGAGTGCATCTTGCCTAGAAGAGAAGAAATTACTTGAGCTAACAGAGCAAATTCTCCTTCTCTGAAAGGGAAAATTTCTAGAAAAACTTGAAGGAGAAAACAACCTTTTTTCTCCCCCGCCCTGCTCCTTTCCTCTACAAAAAACCCAGTAAAAAGAACTACCTACTGCAACAATAATAAAAGATTCACTCTTTCTCCACCACCTCCTCTAAAAACACAAAACGTGTCTGTCTTCCTGTTTGCTTTCCTTGTACAGGCAGAGACACTGATGCAATCTCTCTTCTCTGAGAAAGGAAACGCCCCTATCTCGGTCTGCATCTTTATCCCTCTCAGCAGCTTGACTAAGCAGATTAAAAGACATGTGCACACCAAGGCAGCATGAAAGTCATAACAAAAAACAGTGACTGCCAGTGTAATGGGAAAGGGAAGCAGAGTCTGCTGCAACTGCTTAGAAATTAAAACAGGCAGGAAGAAAGCCAACAGGTCAGGTATGTTGTAGGTAGGGAACTTCCAGCACCATTCCCAACCTGTCATCTGTTCCCCTGGGCTCCGTTGGAGGACTGAGAGATGACAGCTCCTCCATAGCACTCTGTCACTCCCTCCTTTCATTCTTTCCCCACCCCAAAAAAAGAACAGCTGGTGGCTTCTTCCATCACACCTACTGACAAGGTGATTCTGAAACATGGCAACTGTCAGCCCTTGACGAAGTGTAACAAATCAAAGCAGGAACCCACTATTTGTGTTTGGGGATAGAAGGAAACTATTCAGCCAAATAAAATACTCTTCAAACAAAAGCAAGTGAGAAAGGAAAAGAACAGTGGTGTGATCATGCTAAGAAAGTGCATTTTTAAATGAGGAAGAGTCAATATCAATTTTTTTTCATAAGTAATATTTCAAAACTGCATTTGTATAAATTACTATTCTCATCTGTTACTACACAGAATTTGGTAAGCAGTTAAAAAAAAAGCACAGCCTTTCTTGACACTTCTCTTTCTAACCACCCCCCCCATATCACCTGGGAGCAATTCAACTCTGCCTGTAAAATAACCAGTTAAGCAGATACTGCACAAAAAGATAAAAATATTTTGTTGCTCATCTTGGTTATTTATCACAAAAGGAGAATAAGCATGAAAAAAAAAAACAACAACAAAAAAGATGACATCATGGAAAAACCACAGAAAAAAAAAGTGCTGCATTATGATGAGGAGCTCTTTTAAAAGAAAGACAAAAGAACACTACAGGATTTATGTTCTCTGGCATGTTTCCTCCAGAGCAGACATGGGGACCCAGCACTTCACATCAACAGGGGAACAGATGAGGAGCAATAGCTCTTGTTAGCACACATTGAGAAACTGGAAAAGAGCTGATCAATCAATAGGGTATATCATAAACCCATGGACCATGTAAATAAGACCCATGATTTGTCACGTACAACTGTTAAATCTAACTAATTCCTTAAATTTCTCCCAACAAGGTGGTCTAGGAAAACCATGACGGTTCCCTGCAGTCTGAAAACCCAAACACAGTTTCCAGTTACAAGCCACAGCTACCCCTTCAAAAATGATCACCAGTTTGTGCACCAGCTTTAGCAGTCTGAAGATTTAGAAGGTGCTGAATGAATACTCACAGGTGTGCTGAAGGAACAACTTAAATCTTACAGGACATGTTTGAAAATACAGTTTATCTATGAATATTGTCTAAAAGACATAACTGACCTGTAAAGACACACACAGAGAAAGCCATGGTAAGGACTTCAGCTTCATAAACGTTATTTTTAGCTTTGTAATTCAGAAGAACTACTTTATAAGAACAAAGAAGTCAGACTTAAGGTAGCAGTAAACCACTGAGGGAAGTTTACACTACTGCAACCTCAGCCAATACTTTGAATGGTACTGGGGGGAGAGGGGAAACAGAAATTAAGGAGAGGTACAGCACTTAGCACATCAACTGCATATGCTGCTACACTGAGCTCCCAACAACACAATTCCTCAGTGATATGATCACCCTTCCCTTTTCTGCAACATGTCCAGCCTAACCTAAAAACACTTTATACCAGGGTTTGCAATAGTGTGCTTCCAGCAGCATCTGTAATAATCATCTTTGTTAATCTGCTGCAGGAATCCACTCACAGTCTGCCTAACTCGGAACACAATTTTTACATGTTAAATGGTTGGTACTGAGCAAAGATTATTAAGTTTACAGGAACCCAGTGCACTGGCTTTCCAAGTAATTTTATAACAAACAATTTTATAATTGCTCTGCAAACTACCCTCACATGCACTATAAACAATGGGAATGTTTTACAGGGGAATAGAAGATGAGGACCAAGAAACATCTGCTAACCTAGACAGGGCAACTTTAAGGGTTTTGTAAGCCTCACACTAATCTTAACACACAGAATCTTAACTCCTGGGAAACTGAAAATCTCAGCTTGCTTTGGAAGCCATTCAGTAGTTTCAGAAATACTCAACACCAACAAATGAAGCAGTCCTGCCCTCTCACCCCACACAGCAGTTCATTCCTGCCCTCGTGGCTCCCTCCTTTTGTGCAGGTGCGAGCCCTGGAGTGAATCACAATTAGGAGCCCTATTTTAGCTTTCAGCTGAATCCACCTGCATTTGTGCCCCAATCCAGTTTATCTTGAGCTAGACAAATGTTCACCTCAGCACAAAGAGATGAAGAGCATATAAACCACATCTGTTTGTTTCAGCAGCTGTAGTGTCTTAAAAATGAAATCACAGCTTATATTGCCAGATAAAGTTGAGCACTTCTCCCCATTCACCTTAAATAGCATTAGGTAGACAATTAGTTCCTTCCCTTCTCAATTTTACAGAGCCATGACTCCAAATATTTCAGCACAAGGCTTCACATACTTGGAACCACACTGGTTCCAGTTGCTTCAGCAGTACAAACAATGCTAACTGAGGCAAAGAGCCTGGTCCTGTACCCAAAGCAGGCTACAGGGTATTTGCTGTCAGCTTCACTGAGAATTTGATTCAAACAGAAGACAACTGAATTGAAAAATGCCCAGGGTATATAGGCATATCAAACCCCCGTCTTCATACTCAGCATGTACCACATGTCAATCCACAGTTACATTGCATCAACACTGGTCAGGCACTTCAGAACACCTGTGTAAATACCAAATGCTGTAGCTCCCTGCCAATGCAAACTTGCACACAAATGTAATCTAAAGTTTCAAGAGTTTCTGTAGTAATTTTAAAAATCATACCAATGTGTGCAGCTCTTTTTCCCAGATACCAGTTGCCTACGTACACTGATTGTGAGCATGATACTGTCTTCAAACCAACAGATTCGTTCCACTAACTCAATAGTCAAGGCCTGTCTATACTTCAGGATCCTGATGCAGAACAGACGTGGAGCATCAGCACCCTCTCAGCAATGTGGAAATCACGTGTGATAACTCTCATTTACTGTATAATATAGACAACAAGGAGAAAGCTGCATAGCGAGGCATTTTCACTTACGTGGTTTATATAGAGACTCTTGCGTTTTTCTCTCACTGCAAAAACACAAAATATGATAGAAATATTACATGACTATTTTTCCCGATTAAGCTTCTTATACACCATTTATAATAAAAAGAACAGGAGACTATGTGCAACATTATCATTGTTTTTGCACTAACCAAGTATATTTATACAGCAAACACAGAAGGAACACATATCTGCATAAAGGCATTTACGCTCACTAGTGTGGTGATGGGTTAAAATTCTCATCCATTTGGGTACTTCACCAGGCGCTGGTCCGCATGGGCAAGTTAAAATGCAGTAAGCTGCAGTCCCAGGCAGCAGTGGCTGGGCCATCCTTCCCCAGGTCTCTGTGTGGGTACTCCTGAGCCACCAGTGCCTTCACACAAGGTACCTTGCTGCAAAGTGGCCTACACTGCACTTTGCAGGTATGAAAGCACCTGAACAGCTACACCATGGAGTTAGCAAATTCTCATCGTAGCTTACTGTGCACTAACTCCCACAGAGGAGCCTTGAAACCGTATGGATTACACCTTCTATAAGGCAAGCGCCTGAAACTATTACTCATGTTGGATGTAACAATGAAAATATATTTCTTTGGTGAGTATGAACCAGTCACCACAAGCAATGGTAGCAAGTCAAAGCCACAATTAGCCAAAACAGTCAGAAAGTAAATAGCAACAACAAGAGAGATAGATGTATAAAGTCTTAATTGCCAGGCAAATACTTATTACAGCTGATTAAATATACTCTATTTCATTTTTTTAAAGCACTTCCCCAATTAACTCACCCCACAGAGAGCCTGCGGAGCTCTGTTCCAGTGAAAATACCACAGCATTTAGGATACAAGTCTGGAGGCAACTAACACATAAATCAAACTGCAGGATTAAAATAATAATGGTTTCATGCTGTAGGTGATTAAATGCACTTTGGTGCACCATGATTTGAAAGCTATGCAACCCAATGCACTTAGCAAAATAAGAGTGTTCACAATGGTGGGATAGCCTGTCCATTCCCTGTTGGATGACAAGCCATTATTTGTGATTTATTATAAGCAAGCAATCTCACATAAACAAGGCTGTATGTGTGAATACTGTGAAATAATTGTGTTTAATGCAGACATAAAATGAAAATTAAAAAATTAAGAAAAAACTTTGAAAAATCCTTACATAATTTTCCTCCCAGGGAGCAGAAAGGAGAATCACACATGACAGATGTTAGCCATGTCACTTAGAATATGCTCAGATCCACAATTACATTGTATAAGAAATAGAATTAAACAGGAACAGCGGAAAAATTCTGATGATCCAGTAAATTGTTAAACTGCTTGAAATCCTGCTAAAATACTGCACTACACTTAAGTTCCACACACTGTATTTATCACCAGCAAAACACGTAAGACATCTATAGGAAAACAACAAAATGATGGTAGATACTTCTGAGAAAAGCCGAAGTATTTGTCTAGTATCACATATTGTAATGCACAGGCAGTAAACAATTCTGATAAGCCGTGTGCAAAACTAATATAGTGCATAACTCAAAGTTAACACCTATTAACTGTCAAATTTTGAATACAGTTAAGTATTTAACAGTGTTTTAATCACAAATAATTATACTGCATTCAAAGTTTTTCAAATCCTACAAAGACAGCCTGCACATATACTCCAAATTCCATTTTAATGATCTTTATTCCCCTTAGTTTTTGTCTTCTGTATTTTCCCTTGTATCCTCTATTCAATTCCCCATGAAGGTACAATCCTCTATTTCCCAAAGCAAGAATATCACAGCTCAATCCCATTTGCTATTTCCAGTCTCCAGAAGAATAAGTAACGTATTTATACACACCCCTCCCTTTTGCCTGCTCGAGCACTTCTTGTGCACAGTTTTGCGAGCACCATGCTGACCTCCTTTTCCTATCCCTCCATATAAAAGAAACTCATTTAGCCTGGACTCTCAGGTGAGGCATTACAGGAAGGCAGCTGCTTCTTTCTGTGCTTCTGGCTCACTCTGCCATAGTGTAAGGCTCAGCTCTCTCCAGAACACATGCCAGTGGGGAATCGGGCAGAGCAGAAACCCACTCTGTTACAACCACTCTCTTTTGCAATCACAACCCTCCCTTTAAACAAGGGGAAGCCAATTATTGCACAAGGCAAAATGACTGTAAAGAGGTAATTCCATCACTTGGCTTCAGTCACTTTAAAAATGCTTTTCTGCTCACACAGCTCGGTATGGTCTGCAGCAGGCGAGACCATCATGTTAGAATTAACCAACATTTTGCAGCATAAACTCCTAACTGCAACTCCAAGATTTTGGGTTTCAGGCATGGGTTTTTGATGACGTGAATCTGAACAGATTTGGAGAAAGTTTAAACAATTAAACTTCTACTTCTTTTTAAACAATTTAAAACCTCAAAGTTGTAATGGAACTCTTCAAGCGGAGCCTGAGATGCTGCCAAATTGTCTTAGTTTTCCTCATTCTAAGGTCGATGACCTGTTCCTATTGCTGCAGGCACTTTCAGCTGTTATTGTTGAGCTTTTGCAATAGGAGGAAAGTATCCTGAAATTAAAAGGGAGTGAGGAAATGCACACACACACAGAGACACCTGTGTGTATATGTACGTATATATGTATTTTTCATTGAGCTGTAATAAAAACTTTCACCGTGCAGTTTCTTTAGACTTATTTTAATGTTAGCCGTATCAGTATTGAAGACAAAATCCTTGAGGATTACAACTGTAAGAACGTCTTGCGTTTTGGAAGTTGAAGTTACCAGCCATTATTGGTAACTCATCTATTTTTGTTTTAATTGGTGACTCATTTATTTTTGTTTTAATTGAGAAAACTGCTCCTAGTTAACATTTAAGACTAAGAGCAGCTTACTCCACTTCTATACACCTATATAAACACAATTTCAAAATCTTATTTGTCTGAAGCCCATTGTTGCACTGATACTGCAAAATTTAGCCTGTACATTGAATGTGTAAAGCCAAATCTAAGTTAGGAGAGGGGCACAGCTGGAACCCACCAACAGGAAACACCATTAGCAGCACCCTGGAAGAGCAAACATTGCCTTCTTGCTCCCATACAGGAAAGGCAGTGATGTTGTTGGAGCGCTGTTTGGAAACCCTGGGTTAATCACAGCCACACACTAAACAGCACATGGGTTTCCAGTCACCCACAGCTCGCTGGCCAAGCTCAGCAAACGAGGGAGATCTTGCATAAAGCACTCACAGAAGTTAAAAACATAACAGATAATATTCTGTACTAGCTCCCTAAATAGGAAGAATTCCACACATATGATTCAGCACCTAGAAAATTCCCAAAAGAGATGGAAACATTTAGAAAAGCTCCTCTAGTTAGGAATCAAATTAATATTTATTGTGACTTTAACTTTTCTACAGATTAATTAAGCACTCAGGTAATTAAGGATTCATTCAGACTACTGACTAACTACATGCTTAGCATGGCATCCAGGCTTCACAGAACAGACAATTAAAGACCACAGAATAAACCGAGATGCCACATCCTGTCTCGTATTTGTTGCTCTCCACTCACATGTTGATCACAAGCAGGTCAAGCACAGCTCTTGTGCCAGGAGAATACTCTAAGACTATCGGCAAGGCTCAAAGAGGACAGAGCTACTAGAAAGCCAAACATGGAACTGCCTGAAGGTAACATTGCCAAGTCACTCTAGCACCTAGTGATGTACTTGGCCATTTCCCACTGTAAAACCATGAGATGTGTGCTCACAGCCAGAGCCAGATCCTGGATGAAACCCTGAATCCTGATGCCACTCGACTCTCTGTGTATTGTGTAATGTGTATTTTAAATGTCCACAGGTCTTATCTATAGAAATATTTTCACTTACAGTCAACAGGAAGGTTTACCAGCCCAATACTATTCAAGTAATAGAGCAGTTATTTGCCCAAGTTAGGTGCTGTCAACAAAGGCAGCTCAGCTCTTCTCTTCTACATCGTCTGAAGGGTGTCCCCTAGATTCCACAGCAACCTGTCAGATTACAACCCTACATGCCCTAAAAAAACCCTCTATTTTCCCTTTAGCAAGCATTTAATTGCATTTTGGTTTGGCAATATCCTTGAACAGTGTGGCAACTCCTACAGCTCACTTGGTTCAACAAGGGGCCCAAAGTACAGCCAAGCAAAATGCTTAGTACTGGGAGCTGTCCCACCAGAACACAATGGTTCTTGGCAATGTATCAGTAGATAAATGTTTGCAGAATCTTTTTATTTTTGTACAAACAAAACAGCCTTTGTATTTTTTCCAATGTACCAAGGACAGCTGAACAGATCTTACACTCCCATTGATAACATTTCTATAAAGTTTCACTAAATCAATTGTTCTTACTCAAAAATACGTTCTTCACATTGCTTAAACTAGAACAAAGCTTCATAGACCAACTCTATCATGGGTATAAACGTTTTTATAAAATGCTTAAAATTAACTCCATACTGCAATAAATTAACGCTATTATTACAAGTAAGAATAATCATCTGGTCTGGTCAAAATTTTAGTTGTTGGACTTGGGTCTATTTTGTCCTTTCTTTCAACAGGCTGTAACAAGAAACAAGTAGCATCCATATGGGATTAGACAGTTTCAAAACACTGCAAAATCATTATAAAATAGACATCAATCTTTATAATACAACTATGGAAATATTATCATATTCATTTTACAGACTACCAAACCAGATCAGTATGGTAAATTGCATCCAAATCCATGTAATGAGCCATTGACAGAACCAGGGCTGAATTCAGAAGGACAATCTCAAGGTCAAAGGAGGTACTCACATAATCAACTCTTCAGTTAGGGCCTAAATGTATATCCTCTTTGTTCTAGTCATGCTCAAAAACTAGCAAAAAATATACAGTAAGTGAAAACTACATTATTTTTCAAGTGATGTGTTTGACACTGCAATTTACTATGCAAATCAAAAGCAGCATTTATAGGCAGCAGAAAGGAGGACAAAGAATTCATACTGAACAGTCAGAATTACAATGCAGGAACTGCTTTGAAAGTCCTGCTACAAAATAATGTGGTTTGCATTCATTATTCATTTATTTCTAAACCAACATGTCATACATGTCCGACAGGGAACAAAAGAGCCACAGTAAATGGCTTCTATTCTACCAACTCTATCAGGAGGCTTGTTTAACCAATGTTAATTTCAGAGATCATTTCGTCTATGTACAAAAAAACCCAACTAAACTCCAGACAAACATGCTTATATCAAACCCATAATGAGAGGAGAAGAAGAGAGAATGTTTGGGAAGGATGGGAGTTCTTTTGTTAAGAAAATCTAGTACTGAACTCATTTACAGTATCATCTATATCAGAGAAACCCTGGAATGTCTTCTCAGCTAATATAAACTGGCATTTTCTAAAAAAATACTTTCTATACATTTTTCAGAAGCATAATGTTCAGAGTTAGAACAAAGTAAGAAACAGTTACACAAAAAATTATGTATTTAGAGAAAATATTTTAAAAATACGATTATATTAAGCTTCATCCATATTTGTACTACTGGTCTGACAACACAATTAGCTAAAGGTGTGACTACTTAAAACTCTAACATGATGCCTCTAAATGCCTCTTTTTGGGGGAGAGGGGGAAATTACATATTAAAGGACTATCATATGCATTCTAACAAAGGTTTAGAGATAACTACAGTAATAAATTCAGTAACCTACCATCTGTTTGTGATTTACTGAGAAATATCGTACTGGCCCGTGGATGATCTGATGGATTGAATTCCATGTTCAAATCTGGAAAGAAAGAACAGTACAAAAAACCATTTATGATTATTCAATGGCAGACACAGATTTTCTCATTCTTTTTAACACTACCAAGTTTACGTACTTAAGCAGCTACTGTAGAACAAAATCTATCTTGATGCCCACTTCTTTATCCTTCTTTGCACAAGTGGTTCTTTTTGGCATGCAAATCATTTGCATCAACACAGCTTTGGGATTAGACTTCAGTTCTAAGGGCTGCTTTTGGATTAAAACAGATAAAGCAGCTTGAAAAGTTGGTACACAAGAAGTCAGGAATTTCCCATTTCCCATCACTTCCTTCCCAGCATGCCCCAAAGCCACAGCTTGGCACAGGAACATGGCTTGTTTTATGCAATTATCGAAGAATTAAGTATTACAAACAAATGCACAACCCTCTACAGATAGACGGGTTTCCAAGATTAGACATGATTTTTAAAAAAAATTAGTTATTGCAACTGAATGTAAACAAGTAAAATCTAGGCCAGAGTGTTTTATATGGTCAAGATTAAAATAACTTGGAACTTTCACGGATTAATATTCTCTTTGCTGTAACAACCTTAAAAAAAGAAACAAAAAACCCCCACAACTACAAAAAAAACCCACAAAAAACCACCAAAAAAAACCACAAAAAACCCAATCCAGTCCTAAAAGATATTTACCAGTTACAAATTCAAATCTATCATACGTTGTACAAACTTCTATGAATGATTTTCCTTATCAAGGTTAAAATCCACTGAATTTATTTGTTCCCAAATTCCACTCTACTACCAATTTGCTAAAGCTTATATGCCCGTATCCACTGGAGAACATGCTACTAAAATAGTACATAGTTTTTCAGCATTTCCTTGCTCTCCCAGTGTGGCTTCTCAACCTTTATTCTCTTACATTCTCTCTATCTCCAAATGCACATTCTCTTGCATTTGATGCAGGCGTTTATGTGAGACTACACATGAGCACTGATATGTTTATCTTCTGTGATTATCCCAGCGTTTCTACTATTCTCTCATTCTCCTTTCATATCCTTGTGAAAGCTCAGTAAAACTCGAAATTAAGCCCCAAATCTTAGGAAAAGAAAACAAAGGTTTTTTGCCCCGGGGTCAAGTTCTGTCTACAGCTTTCCCTGTTCCTTTAGCATCCATGCCCATACTCTGCTCTCCTTTCCCTTATATTTAATAATTTACTATGTCTTCCACTTCCCTGTGTTTTTCTCCTCACCACATACCTCTTTACAAATGTACTTTCTATTTGTATTTTGCCCTTATATGCGCTCTTGGTTTCCTTTTCACCTCCCTACATTCCGTGGCCCATGAGATGAGCAGCCTGACATGCTGCTGGAACCCTGGGCATAACTTCTGGAAAAAACCTGATCTTCTCTCTACAAGAAAGAGCGCAGAAATGCAGAAGTGCAACTCCTCAGTTGCAAATGGTCTTTTTATTACTATTATCCTTATCATCAGTGCCACAAAGGAAAGGGAATCTAGGGATTTCAAGGGAAAGCTATTTTGATTCTCCCAGAAATCACGGAAAAGTCTGGAGAAGATCCTAGGACTTCTGACTTCAAAAGACTATGAACTAGAATGTTTTCATGTTCTTCTATGCATCTTATTTAGACATACAGAAGAAAAAAATAATCACCCATTGAGATAGACAGTGCTGGTAAAGACTGTTTTCCATTTCAGGATGGTTTTTCTGTTAAGCTGAATTCAAGATGCTTTTCACTATGTGAAGAGTAATCAGCACTTAGAAATGCAAAATACATTATCTTTTATCAACCTCTTCATCTTTTATCAGATAGCACAATACATCACCAGAAAAAAAAAAAGGCGCCTTTTCTTTTTTAAACCACTACAGATATTTTTTTCTGCAAACATTTCAAAGTACAGCAGTGCAAATTCAGTCAATAAAATAAGAGCATGAACACGAAACTGAATCCAGCTTGCAAAATACAGAAAACCAGAAAAGCACTTATTTCCTTCCAGACTAGAAAACTATCTGCTTGAGGAATAGTAACAACCTGGTACAGGTTCACAGTTTGTTTGCAGGTCTGAAAAGAAAGGAAAACCAATTGTCACATCTCAGTCAAGTCGCATCTCCCAAAGATTCCTGTGCTACAAGGTGCTATTTTCCAGAAGCAGTAAACCAACAGAGGACTTAAAAGTCTTTCTGAAACAAGTATGAACCACCAAAAAGCACTGGCTCTCAGATAAACTGTTATTCTTCTGACAGGAGCTGAAAGAAGGCCAGCAAAACCCCATCTCAGCAGCTGCAAAGGACAGTCCAGGGATTTTTAATTACAGCCAGGGAGCCACTGTGGCTCCTTCCCACCACTGAACCCCCCAGAGCAGCACACAGCCTCCTCTCCACATCCCTTCTCTCACATCCTCCCCAGCAACAGCAACGACCGAACACATCCATCTGTCTTTCTCAAACTGCCTGCACAAAACTCAGAGGAGGAGAACCCAGGAATGGGGAAAGGCAAAGCCTGTTTTAGCCAGCACACGGTGGCCAGAAGGGGACAGGTGCTGCAGAGAGGGGCTGGCTCCCCACGCCCCTCTGAGGAACAGCACAGGTCCCGCAGGCAGAGGCAAGCACTGCTTGGTGTGCACCTGCAACTCAGCAACTCCCAGCTCCTCCAGGGAAAAGTGTTAGCAAACCCAAGCATCCCACGGGTCCCTTGTGGCACCACATCACTCCAGGCCACCACTGCTGGCACACCGAGTATTAGAATGGATGAAGTTTCACGACATGTAAGATTTCAGTCTCTGGTGGTTCTTAGATGTCTTAATTCATTGTACAGCTTTACAACAAATGTCTTTTTGAACACAGTAACAAATCCTGACAGATCTGTCACTAGAAAACATGTTACAGAAGAAAGAGATCAAATTATATATCAATATCTGAAGCTAGTAACTCATCACCAAAGGGAATTATCCATAAAAAGGTTAATTCCATCCTAAAGAAAACAGTATATTCATACTCCTTTTGTGTTATTAACAGTTCTTTCTAGTGTTTGAAAAGTACCATGAAAACGAGCAATAATAGGAAAGGTTTACCCATTTTGTAATGAAACAGTGAAAGATAAAAGGAGATTTAAACTCACACAATAAGTAGTCTATTATTCAAAAGAGAGGAAAATGAGAGTCAGAATTTTAAGTCTCAAAATCTGCACAAAAATGTTCTCCATTACTAACAGTCTGCTCTGCAACACATCACAGCCTTCAAATGAAAGACTAACAGTGGGTACTTCTTCCAACAGTTACCCAGCACTCCAAAATCAGCTTTTAAGAAAAAGTCATGGTCTCATAGATAGTCCAAAGCAGAAATCTTTCACTGTAGCTTTCTTTCCAGTTAAACAGAATTGGACTATTTTTCTATATCTTTTCCTAGTTCAAAGATCAAATTTGTTTGGGGTTTTTTTTCATTATTGAAGGACTGTTAAGTTATTCAAAATATAACGCACATCCTGTAAACACCTGAACAGTCTGATACTCCATGAAAATTTCAAGGCTTTTGTCTTCTAAGGATTAGAAACTAAAGGTTTGTGTCTATAAATACATGTACACATGCACATATCTATACCTATAGATTAACTGATAGTTGCATATGCAAATGAAACATAATTTTTGGTTAGCTGACGCAAAGTCAGACTCAGACTTCAAATAAGAGATCATGTGTCTAGCAGAATTCACACAATTTTGGAGGATTTGCACAAGAACAATTACAAATGCATGCAAATATACTTAAGATTGCATTCTATTATTTGCTTTGCAGCAGCCAAATTAAGTTATTATAAGGGCCATTCTGATGCATCACATCAAAATCACTCTTTGAGAAGAGGGAAGAAAAAAAAAAGAGTAGATTATGCATGTAACTTAATTCGGTACATAACTCTGCTGAAGTTTAAGACAACCACCAGAAGACCCCAACAAGATTCACCCTGTACACTGTGAGAAACTTCATTCCTAAAGCTACAGCAGCTGCATTCAAATATGGCCATAAAAAGAAGTGAACTGTAAAACAGTTTGGCTTCAGACTTGGGCTAAAGCCCAGGCAAGATTTTAAATCTCAAAACAAGATCTTAAAAAGCATTACTGAGACCAAAAAAACTGAACACAGCCTCAGTTCACGCTTTTTAAAGAGCAAAAAGACTAAGAATAAAGTTTAGATGAGTGTAGAGGTGAGCTACAAGAGTGACAGACTGCTGAAAATGCTTTCAAATGAGAGCCTTGAGTTGAAACTTTAGCTGAAGAAAAAGGAAAACTAGGAGGTGTGTGCAGTTCACATATGACTTTGTAAATACTGAAAGCTCTCTCTAATCTAGCACACAATATAACAAAAACAGTGGAAAATGAAAGCAGAAAAAGATCTTAATTATGACCTTGGATGATAAAAGAGGGAGGACAACTAGGCAGTGAAGCTCCACACCCAAGGAACATGCACTCAACTTATCTTGATGTTTTCCCTTTCAAGAAGATTGCTTCAGCCAAACATCTTTGGGCTTTAGTCCAGTATGAGTATTTCAGCTCAATTTAAGAATAACTTATGCAAGTTACTTGCTTATGATTCATATGCAGGTCAGATCAGATGATCCCAGGGGCCTCAAGCCTAAGTTCTATAAAATCTTCAGAAATAGCAATATTTAAATTATTAAGCACAAAAGCTCAGCAAACCCCAGTGGCTCATCTGTAAATTTTCTAAAACTGCACCAACTCTGCTGCAATTCTTCAGAAAGAGGTACATTTTCAAACTTGTGGTTAGAATACATTATGCAAGATGAGAACAGTAAAGGATGAGATTAAATCTTTTGAGGCAAAACTTTAACAAAAAACCCAACTGCTTCAGCTCATGAGTCTTACTGTGATAGGAGAGGGCACGACAACAGAATGAAGGATGGGTGCTGCAGCAACTTCTGAGCAATGCAAATCAAAGCTTCTGCGTGACACAAACAGGAAAAACCAACACAGTCTCTGCTTTTCTAATAGTGCACGTGGGATGCAGCACAGGGAGCAGGTCTGAAAATGTGTTTATTCTGTTAGAAAAATAAGATGTTATTTCCTTCCTTTTGAACAATGAAAGTCAGGTAAGTCCGCACTGCCAAAGCTCTGATGCTGATTTGATAACAGAATAAAATCCAAACTGAGTAAACCACTGGTTTTAGTCTTACTCAATTCTGAAATAACCTGGTGAAATTCTTTCCTTCCTTCCCTTTGCCCCTGGGATCACAGGCTATCACTGCCACTGCACAGCCACCATGATCATTAAGGAAAGAGACAGTGTCCCATATTAATGATTTATATGCTTTAAAATTAAATTAATCCACGTTTCTTCATCCTGTAAGATTATTTTTTAAAATTATTTAAAGGGGCTTGAGGTAAGCACAGACCTGTCCAGGGCATGCTGCAGAGGAAACTGAGCTGACCAGGCACTACACAAATTACTTTACTTCTTTGCCATCCTTTTTCCACCCACAGCCTGACACTACAGAGTGACTGCCTGTAGTGGGTGGAAAACAACAAAAACACCAGAAAGGTTCTTATCAAGCAATTACACAAATTCAAGCCATGAGTAATATCTAAGCCCTGCACGCTTCCAGGAAGCGTGTCAAAGCACAAGAGAAAACAATCACCACAGGAGCAAAGGGAAAGGGAAGCACAGGTGACCTGAGCTAAGGGGATGGATTTCACAGAGATGTCAAAGGCAGGGCTTTCCATGTGCCCTGATGCAGGTGGGAACCAGCACAGCTGTGACTCCCCAGCCCAGGCCACCCCCTGCACCAGCAGCACCTGAGGTGTAATTTGTCCAGCTGGCACAAAGCGTGAAGTTGTTGCTCCTGCTCTCACTGTACCAGCCCACAGGAATGGGCTGATGTCATCTGTGGGAAGAGAAACAGAAACAGTATTCTCCAGGCACAGACAGGGTGATAACCTTCCCCAACACTGAACCTAGAAAAAAGCTGCTGAAATAAATTCCAAAAGTCTCATTACACCTTATGCCTTTCTGCTTCTTTCTTACTCTGGTGGGCTGCTCCTCTCTATTAACAGCAATTAGCCACGTGTACAGTAATGAAAATACTGCCTTGAATATTATCATGTTATTAGCATTCCCTGAGGAGTTGGTAAGAGTTAAAAGCACACCTCAGCTAAGAGGATCTCCCTCATCTGTCTCTAGTCAAATGAAGCTAAAAACAAAGACTAAAATAGAACAGAGAGCAAAGAAACAAGATTGGAAAAGGCTATCTCTCACCATTATTATCAATTTTCTTAGATTTTATTTTGAAGTACCATAGTTTATGCAAAAGAGGCATGATACAACCTTACATTTGGAAAGCCCTATGACTAAATCTAGCAGTGAAGTTTTCATTTGAGATTTCTGTACATCAATGTCTCCAAAATGTGGGATGTATTGAACACTGGGACTAAAATAATTCACTGGGATAAATAAATAAAGCGCTGGGGTGCTTTCTGTTCCGAGGTTTTCAAAACTTTTAAACCAAAATAAAGACTGAATTACACAGGCTGATTTCACTGGCTAGTAACAGTAACTGCACCTGCTTTTACACTAAAACTTCCAAGATGTGAGATCCATTACTAGAAGTTTTCATGTCATTCAAACACCACGCAATCACAGCGTGAAGATTTACCAGTATCAGACCACAAGATCTAGCTGTAACTTTTTACAGTACTTCATGTCTAATCTAAGCAGCAGCTAACCTCCCACAAATAAAATGCCTCTCGGCTGCATGCAGTATTCTTGCAAGAACAAATGTTTGTGATCATGTTCCAGTACACTTTAACACGGATTATTAAAAGAAAAGAAAGTTGGAAATTGGAAGGCTTTCAAGAGCCAATTGGCTGGAAGGGTAAACTCCTTCAGGTTTGGCTAGGCTGCTGGAAAAACTTGGATGTGATCTTTGCTACCCTGGAGCTATGGTATTCTCTGCCTACCATTCCAAGCAAACGACGGGCACGACATTTCTCAGCAAGTTCCAATTACACAGTGACTCTGTTCCAGGCGCTGCTCTGATCTTGGTTTTCGAGGGAGGCAGAGATAGTTCACCAATAAAAGAAACCCTCTGTGGCAAATAATGCTCGTTTCTGTACAGTCATGCCTGACCAGTCAGCCAAGTTACAGCCCAGAGCAGTTCTTACGGGCACAGCTATATTTATTTTCTCTTCTAGAAGCAAATCACAGATATGACTTTCCACAGGGTGAACAACGTTTGTATCCAGGATTTTTAGTTTTGTGTCACTTTTCAGGATTTGCTTTCCCTTACACAGCAGTCTCTCCCAACTAACTAGACACATTTCAAGAGCAAATTAAATGATCTGACATTACATGATACGTAAGTCTCTTTAATGTCTCCTTACATTTAGAACATAAAAGATAGCAATTAATAAATCTTTTCCCTCTCAAGGTAAGTTCATCTCATGGAAGTTTTTCAGGCATTCCACTTATTAGTTTTTGCTTTAACTGTAACCAAAATTAATTTTAAAAGTTTTATTGATATATAAGACAGAAGAAGACAAGAAAAAAAAAAAATATTAATGCAAGCACTCATCCATTCCCTTCCCCACAGGAAAACAGAGAGGAAAAGACTACTTCTCCCCATTATATGCAGCATTCAGCATGGCCTGAATAGAGTAACAATTCTGCACTATTATTAAATCAGGAGCATTCCCCTTACTTAAATACAACTGTCCACTGTAAAAAGTTCCTAACACAACATATAAGACTGTGCCTACATGTATTTCCATCATACTCAAATACTGCTCCTCTGGCTTTTGAGTATAACATAGAATCACTGAATGATAGAATTATTTATGTTGGAAAAGACCTCTGAGATTATTGAGTCCAACCACTAACGCAGCACTGCCAAGCCCACCACTGGGCTGGTCCAGCCGTGTCCCCAGGTGCCACATCTACAGTCTTTAAGATCCCTCCAGGGACGGTATTGTCACTGACAGGCTACACAGTTCAGTGAAGCCTACAAAGACAACGCTTCAAAAACAGCAGCATGACATTCAGGCAACCTAAGTTCTGCAGCAAACACCCAAGAGAAAAGTCAAAACAAAAACACTTCTTGAATGTTAATGTCTTAAAATGGAGACATTAAATACTGTTCCTGGTAGAAGTTAAAATCATGGAGAAAATCTAAGTAAAAGTATTCTGAGATTAATACTAATGTGAACACAAACACCAGCTGGAAGAATATATGCTCCCGCTTTTTAAGATTACTAAAAATACTTTTAAAATTTAAATTTTTTAAGTCTTCCAACCTGTTCTAATACCCTAGCAGTAAATTTGATCAAGATAAATTTAGACTGGGTAACTGTAGAAATTAGTGATGAAAAGGCAAAAGAGAAATTTAAGTGCACTACTCAGTCCTTTTTTTCTTATTACTGAACCAAAGAACTGGTAATCAAAACAGACTTACTTAAAAAACAGTGAAATTTATTCAGTCATTTTAAAGAGTAAGCTATATGAATAATGGAATGTTTGAGCAGGCTTAGATAACCAAGGATTGAAAGGAAAAAAACGTTCAAAATTTTCAGGTTTTTCCTTTTGCACTGCTCCAAATCCTTGGAACATGTTTCAAGGTGTGCACAGAGCAGAAATTGAAGACTTTTCCCATTGAGGATCATTTCCTTCTAGGACCCACACATGAAGATAACTGAGGACATAATGCAGGCTGGAGTCAGGCTAACGTGCTGACCTTTTACTTCATGTCTGTAGCTCAAAGGAGCACTTAACTGTTACTTCCCAAGGAAGTTGTGGATGCCCAACCCTGGCAGTGTTCAAGGCCAGGTCAGATAAGGGTTTGAGCAACTTGGTCTAGCAGAAGGTGTCCCTGCCCATAGCAGGACATTGGGACTGGATGATCTTTAAGGTCCCTTCCAACTCTCAACATTCTGTGATTCCACAGTGACTCCACCACTGCCCTGTGCAGCCTGTTCCAATGACAATCCCCTCAGAGAAGAATTATTTCCTAATATCCAATCTAAACCTCCCTTGGCGCAACTTGAGGCCATTCCCTCTTGTCCTATCACTGGTTGCCTGGGAGAAGAGGCTGATCCCCACCTGGCTACACCCTCCTTTCAGGGAGTTGTAGAGAGCAGTAAGGTCTCCCTCGAGCCTCCTTTCCTCCAAGACAGACACTCCCAGCTCCCTTAGCCCCTTCTCCTAACACTTGTGCTCTAGTCCTTTCACCAGCTTCACTGTTCTTTGGACACACTCCAGCACCTCAATGTCATGATTCATTTTACATTGCCCTAAAACATCTGAAGCGTAAGAAAAATAAAATACAGTAATGGAATGTAGAACATAGTCTATTCTAAAAGCTGCTTCTTTAGATCAAAGTATCTTGACATACAAAAATATTACTCTTCCTTCACTTATCTGACTGAAAATCTAAGGCCAGCAATGTGAAACAACTTCTCAAATATGGTGCCTTTAAGACTTTCAGTTTCCTATTAAAATTAGCAAGAATGATGAGAAGCATGTGTGTGAGCATGCCTCCCTTCCTTCATGACTGCATGCCCAAGACATGCTACAGGATAAAGGACACTGATAACCCTTTAGCTGAAAACTGTCCTCACAGAAAGCCTCCCACCAATCCTGTAATTTTTTTTTTTTTTTTAATGAAGAGTTCAACGGAACCTAGCCCAAGATTCACAACTGGGTGCAAAAGTTGTTCATATGCAGCATATCCAGGGATATCAAGCAAGCATGTGCTGGAATACACACAAACTGACTCCAGAGCTGAGGAAAAACATTTTCTAAGACATTACAGGTTTTCATGGACAAAAATTCGCTCTGAAACACCATTTTCATTATACTGAGAGTATGACATGACTTTTGGAATGAAAAACTTACACTGGGACAGCAAGTGGAGCCCTGCGAGTCCATCACACACAAGACCTCCCACTACTTCTGACACCTTGGCACTGAGGATGGAGCAGGTTTCAGCCCAGCAGATACAGGCAGCCTGAGGCAGAGCCAGCAGGTGCAGCAGCCTCCCTCAAAGGTCTCAGACCAGCAAACAGCCACCTGCCTCAGCTCATCTGGCTGAACGCACTGCCAGGGACACACAGCTGAAGTCAAGCGAAACTGCTCTAACACTTCTCACCAAAAGGCAAGGAATATACGTGGCATTTCAGTTCTGCTGTTAGAGTACAGACATGGGGTAAGGCTTGCTCTCATTTTTTTCAGAAGCATGGTCCGCTCTAAATATTAGAAGTAATATAAACAATAACACTTCCACAAGACCTTTTTCCCTCCCCCAATAATCATATGTGATATAGTTGCCCTCATTTAATGTAGGCTGGGGAGAGAACCTACAGTGCCCATTTTAACAGCATCTTGCTTTGCACTCCTGGCTTTGCTGCACATCGCCCATCGCTGCTCATCTTCTCACTGACGACTTTTCCATTTTCCACACTTGTGGGCACTTGAGAACACAGTACTCAGGTTTCCCAGTTCCACCTTCTCTCTTACTAACCTTCCTCAATTAAATGCCACAGAGCCAGCCAGAGCACACTAGATGTGGTCCTATCACCGTGCCCACCTTCAGGAATACCTTCACCTGTTTCCAGTGGGATTTATTAACACCTTAACTACTGCCAGCTTTGTCAACATCAGTTGTGCCCCACTTACGGCACACACAGCAACAAAAGGAACTAAGCCACTGTCCTATTAACCTCAAACTGAAATTTATGCATTTCTCTAATGCCCCCGTGACGCTGAGCACCACAAATGCTTTCTCCCTAACACACTTTTACTTAACTTATACACCACTTTAAAATGAATTTACCCTGCCCTATTAGATTTGAAGGCAGACAGAAGGGAACATAAAGCATTGTGAAAGACTTTAAAAAAAATTATTAATTTTAAAAAAACCAAACTTTTCTTTCACATGAATGTATCAGAAAAAAATATATTATGATTCACTCACCACTCATTATGATACCTACTTTACATGATACATGTAAAATCTTTTAAACACTATATCATTACAAACCTAAACAAATTACACCAGCTGATGCCATACCAAATTATGTCACTTGTTGTTTCAAACAGTACTACCATGCTCTCCCACCAAGAGCCATCAAAATACCCATGCCCCAAGAAAGGCTGGCTGTGAACCCAGCTGCTCTTGCCACAAATTCAACCCAGAGGTTAGCAGCTGGCAGGGGATTACTTGTCACTGAGCCAAACACACAATACCAGCCACCAGAAGTGTTGGGTTAACCTACAGCAAAGTGAGGCAATTTTACTTGAAGACACGGACCAATACAAAGTCAGCAGCATAATCATCATCATTTCACAGCTGAGATGACATTATGAGCCTGAATCTTAGATTGAAGCATTATCTGGTAATGCATTACCAAGGTGCATGCATTTCACCATTCCTCAAACACAGACATTATTGCCACACAAATCTGTAAGAAACTGCGTGACCTTAAGGATGCATTACGTTCTGCAAACCAGGGCACAGAAGCCTGAGCTGCAGCTCAAATCTACATCTGGAAAAAGGCATCTCATGACACTGATTGAAGCTCTGGGGAGCTCTCATACCAGCCCAGCAGGGTAGGACAAGTTTGCCCTTCCTCATTCCCTTATAGAAATGATTTCTAAAAGTGAAAATGGCATCTTTCCAGGCTCTCTTCTTTTCTTTTGCTTCCCTACTGAGCTGTGTGACCCAAAGTTAAAGAAAGTAGGCAATCTGTGAAATACAAAGAGAAAAATATCGACCCTAGTTTCTCAGAAAATTTAGTTCAAGTGTATTATACAACACTTGCAAAGGTACATTTCTGACTTCAAGGATGGCAGCTGCTTTTTTAATATGCAAAAATATAACTTGCAATCTTTTCTGAGGAAGACTCCAGGAGATCTGGCAAACTACAGTAACAGGCTTTCAATTTTTCCCCTGCAGATTTGTATTCTCATGGCAACCAAATTACCAAGCTACAATGTCAAAATCATACATACAAATCATCATCTAGAACTGAAAGTCAACTGGTATTAAAACCTTTCTTATCAGTGAATCTCTACATCTGTCAAGGTATGCAAAGGCCCATAAACATACACAGTTAAAGCACATGTGCATGTATATGCACACGTCTGAGCCTCTGAGCACTTGCATTACTCAGCTGTCATGCTGCCCCTATGCCCAGAAGGCTCAGTCCCATTAAATTCTGATGAGCAGGTACCACACTGCCTCCTGAAAATGTATCCGCTTCAGATGCAGCCATGTCATTATTGCCCAGACTCCAGACACTACCCCTTCTAAAACCTAAACCCTGTGACTTCCACACTCATACATCCCATATACCAGGCACACAAAAAAGAGCCAGAAGAAGGAAAATGCTAATTAAACTCTGAAGAAAAGATACAGATCTTTAATTGACATTTATTCTCAGTCTTTCGGTTCTTTAATCAACCTCTGTTCTCATAGGGGTCAGCTCAGAGTCATTAAGTGCTGATCTTGAGGAAGCACCTTACAACAACTGAATATGTTATGAAACTGTCACTATACGAGCTACCATTTCCAATAAGATAAAAAGAAAGCAGTATATTGGTATTTTGTTGTTTGTTGTGAGTTTATAGCAATCTCGAACACTGCCATCTATCTTCATCATGATTTAACATATTAATCTGAATATCTGAATAGCTCTAAACAACCACAGAAAAGTCTTAAATTTACTTTTAAATCAAAATCCTACAGAAATGTCTGTTCTTGTCCCAAACATGAAATTACTCCTAATATTACATTGGCTCAATGCCCAGGACTAGTAACACCCAGTCCCAGTGCAGCAACCAGCTTCAGATTCAATATCTTGCAGCTCTCCAGCTCTTAATAAAAGCCCTGGACAGCTAAAAAAAAGATAATAGCAATTTCCTATTTGTTTTTTTTTCCAAGTCTTGAGGCTACCACATGTAATATTCAAGTCTTGAGGCTGACCTGATCAACCACAAGTAATGCAGCCATTCTAAACTCAGGCAGATAAAACTGTAGAGATCAAACCCATAACAGCGATACCAGTGCCACTGGCAAGGGGGAGAGGCACCGTGAAACAGCACTGCAAAGACAAGTCACAGAGCAAGGTTAAATTATGTGCAGCATGGGCAAAACAGTTGAAGCGGGTACTGCTATTTCCATTACAGATGAGGTACTGAGGCAAAGGAATAAATTCAATGTACCATTAAAATCCCAGTGCCATTCTGCACTTAGTCCCCAGCTCTGTAGATCAGACTCCAAACATCAATCTAGAGAGCCAGAAAAAGAGGAGCACATACTTAAGGGTCACAGGACTACCAAACTTAAAAGTTACTTTTTAGATGTCTAACTCAGAGATAGTTGTCCAGTTGCCCCTCAATAAACTAAGTATGCACTTCTAGAAGTGCATTTGTTTAGCAGCTATTTCACAAAATCCTAAAACAAATGTTTGAGATAGAACAGACCTGTCATAGTCTGGACACACTGACCCTTTTCCACTGTCTGTACACGGAACCATTGGTGACAAACTCCGTCTAAACCAAGATGCAGTCACCTACGTTTAAAACTAATTACTCTTCTCTTGGTTATCAAGTTTCTGATTTGACTGTGTCACCCAGGACAGGCTGCTGACTGGTCACCACACATCGCCAATGAAGCTGGACTCCTTGCCCTCACATCACACTCTCTCTTGATGTCCTCCATACACAATCTTTATTTCACCAACAAATCATGCTGGATTCCTACAGACAAGCTCTCCTTCACTGCACTGACTGATGCATTACTTGGACCAGTCCATTCTCAGTACAGGATGAGGCAGGAGTCCTGTTGAAAAACAGCATATGGGCACATAAGGAATCTGGGAAAGGCAGACTAAATTTCTTTGACTCTATCTAATCTTGAAAATTCCAGAATCAGTTTCTCTTCCCTAATCTTTTAAGCCTTTTCTCAAAATCGTGAGTATACATTACGTTTGCTTGAACATCTGGACCCTTTTTTAAGAAAAACCTGTTGCCCTGAGAAGCCTTCCAGATTCAGGAGAGGACCTACTGAAGTGTCAAGTAAGATCATCACACAATTTGGTCTCTGCTGTCCCTCAGGCACATCAGAGATGGACATAGTCTGACTTCCCTTACCTTTCTTGATACATTTATTGACAAACATACCAGAAAATTAGTTTAAAATATACATAAAATAATGTACTACACTAACCCAGTCATGCTTCTAACTATTCACATTGACTTTATGTGTTGCTCACTTATTAAGCAGTAGCTTATTTCCAGATTACAGGAACTGTTCCAGGTACCAAGGCTACTGGAAAGATACATCCAAATGTCAGACCATATGTAATGTAACATTTTTGAACAAACACTTCCTGTGATTGCCTGGCAGGGAAATGCTAATTTAATTCACCAAGTTCAATTCTTCTGAGCCTTATTTTGCCTTAAATAGCTCAACGTGTTCAAATGTTCATCACCAAATTCAGACCTGTCCTCAACCCATTAGACACACCGAAAGCAGCCACAGTGAATTGCTACCACAGAACATGTGAGCCTAGAACACTGCTTTAAGAGTTGCTATGAGAAAAGAGAATCAGAAAGACAATGTATTAAATCAGAAAAGAGAATACCTAACGCAGCATGCTGATCAGACTGATTTCACCAAATCTCCTCCAAAACAATCTACTGAGGGAATCTACTGACAGGGAAGAACAACCACATCATTAGCAATTTGTACTGCTGTCAGGAACGCATTTAGTCACACCATAGTTTAAATGTTTAAGCAATTCCTAAGCAGACATGAAATCTTCCAATCCAAAGGCCTATGTCTAATCTGCCAACAAAAAAAATTAAAATTAAAATTAAATACTGTGAGTCATTTTACTCAGGACAGCAGTTCTTCATCTCAAATATCATCAGAGGTTTTTTCATTAAAACATGTCAATTGACATCATAGGAGAGGTTTTACTGGCATGTGTTGTATGTACAGAAGCAGATACCAAATCCAACTCTGACTGGCCTTAAAAAGTGAAAAAAAAATACAATTTCATATATTCAGGAGTCACCACCGAAAATTAATGTGGTATTTACCTGAAGGTCCTACTCTTCTGAAGAACCTATTTTTAACAATGTGTCCTGATACTGAAAGTATCCAGATACAGAGAGAGAAAATTGAGCAGGTTTTTGCAACAGAAGGTTACATCTCTCAGACTTTGTTAAGTCCTATCCTTAACGGGATAAAAAACATTTGCATAAGGGTGATCTGGCACATACACAGAATCACAGAACCAATTAGGTTGGAAAAGACCTCTGAGATCATCATCGAGTCCAACCTATGACCAAACACCACCATGTCTAGACTATGGCACTGAGTGCCATGTCCAGTCTTTCCTCAAATACTCCACCAACTCCCTGGGCAGCCCATTACAATGTCTAATCATCCTTTCTGCAAAAAAAATCCTCCTCATGTATAATCTAAACCTCCTCTGGTGCAGCTTAAGACTGTACAACCTGCCTGGGCTTCCAAAAGGCTTTAACAAGCCCACTTGCTTCTAAAACTAAGTGCTCAGAACGGCCAGGCACAAATTGCAAAAAAGATGGGAACAGAAGTACAGGATGAAATGGTCACTTTTCACCAACTGTTCTCTGTCATTTTTCAATACATTCAAAACTATGACGTGATTTTAATAAGATGGCAAAGTCTGCAGATGACAGGACATAACATCGCAAACAGCATCAACTGTGAAAAATGTCTTAGTTACTGATTCACAAAATGGTAGATGTAGATAAATGCAAAAATTGGGGCACACAAGAAAAAACATTCAAAATTCATCTTCAGTATTATGAGCTCCAAATGTTCCTTCTCAGGAAATCTGTTGTAGGAATTGGGAAAAAATGCAATCAGATATGGACTTACTCAAATCACACTAAAGGAGGAGGCTCCTCTGCAACATTAACGCTGTGGAACTACTTTTCACACACCACTGAAGTTCTTACAGTATCAACGGGTTCAAAAGGGATTAGAGAGGTTCTCAGAAGACAAATTCACTAACAATTGGAAAGTACATAGTAACACCTCAGGGAATTCCCAGGGTGCAGCCTTAGGGCAAATACTGTTATGTTCCTGTTTCATTATTCTGGCTCTGACTCACAGAGGAGACAGGAGAGAAGACCAGGCAGAACTTCAGTATAGCCAACCCCAGTCACATTAAAATCCTGTTACATTGCAATCTGATAAACCAGCAAAATAAACATCTTAAATTAAACCAAATAGGTCCTTTGTTGTTGAGAGCTACTAAAATATATGCATTACCTAAACCCAAAGCTGGGAATTTACTAGACAAGCATGTACTTTTTAAGCAAGGAGCAAAGCTGTCACTGCCTCACAGTTTAACATTAACTAACTTGTCTCCACTGCATCAGATTGCTTGTCCCAGCATCAGATTTATGGCAGCATATAGACTTTCATCCTCAGAGAGCACCTTTGTGCTCTTCATCCTCAGAAGCATTTGTCCTTCTGGTAACTGATGTTCTGGAAAGCAGCATAAAAGGGAAGTACTGCATGTCTTGCACATCAGCTGCAGGAATCAAAATACACTGGTCAGAAGTGAAACAAGTCCAAACCAAATGTTCAGTAAGGGCTCAATTACTGATCTGCTACAGGCCATGTTACTGCCCCAGTTAACTCTGAGGTCAGTGCACTGCTGTGTTGCAGTTTTTCTGGTTGGAACAATGCTCACATACCATCTCTTACTAAATACATGTTGATCCACTGCAAACTGCCTAAGGATCTGGACAATCCCAAGAGGAATTCATCGTGAACCTTCTTTTTCCTACTGGTATAGATCTACCCTGAAGCCATAGATTAAACATTTGTAAAACAATGACTAGATTTTCTAGTTCTGCAGAAAAAATTACTTTTAGGTAGAGAGGAACAGAGGCTCTAGGTTTTGTGTTTCATATTTTGAGTTGCTTTATTTTTTCTTCTTGAAAATGGATTAAATGCAGAGGATTTTGTAGGCCCTTCCCACCTATGAAAGAAACACAAGAAGGATTTCAGTTTTCATCAGGGTTATTATCATGTGAAAGCCCACCCAGCAACGGGCAGGGGAGGTGCCAAACCACAGGCAAACTCAAGTTAGTATCTAAAAGCTCTTGCTTTTAAAGATCACTTTTACTGGCATTTCTTACACGTTATTCAATGTACAGCTTATAAAGCATCTATACAACAAAGTGAGGTTTCAATAAAGCTTTGGCTGTATGGAGGGACTGGATCCTGACTTCACCAGGTGCCTACACCAGGCTGCCTGACACACCTAAAGCACAACACTGCTCAGTGAGAAACAGATAAACTTTTAACACTTCAGTAAATGCTACTGTTTTTTAAACATCCCAAGACCCTGGTGAAATAATTTTTGTCAATGTTTTTCAAAATACCACAAGTTCGTGTTTCTAAAAATTAGATGCAGAAAAACGTTCGATGTAGGGTTTTCATTCTGACACACATTTTTTTAAAACAGACTTCCCACACTTTGTAAATCATGATCATTGCCAGCTAGAGAAGCAAATTAGAAATGGAACATAACAAAACAAATAAACAAAAAATTCTCCAACTGTGATGTTTAAATGTTCCCTCACTGCCTTACAGTGCTGTATTATGATTTGAATGACACAACTGGGCTCTGAGAACCTACAAAAGAAAACTCTCTTGTCTAGAAGGCAACAGAGTTGTCTTTCTCTGCCTGCCCCTCATTCACATCTGGGTTGTGAAGAAAAATGGCTTGACTGACCCGCTCTACCTACTGCCTGTGACCAGTCTAGATCCAATTTGTACTTCATCCTCGCCATCCCCCTCAAAAATTCTCTGCTGTAATAATTCTCTTTTGCTGTAATAATGCTGCAAAATTTGGCACCTCACAGCCTCCTTATATAAAAGGAGAATTAATTTCAGTTTGCTGTTTCTACTTTGTCCTAGCAACATGAAACACACACACAATTTGATTATATAATCTCCAGATATGTGGGAGGGATTTGGAGGCTTGACTGAAAACTTGCCACTTCTTATGCATTCAAAGGCTCGACAGCATATGTCTCCTAAGTACACATCCATGTAGCTGAAATCACAATTGACTTCCTCCACTCCATATCATCAAAAAAGCTACCAAAAAACCAGAAGCCACAAAGGCAAGAGGGAAAAATAAAAAAAAAAAAAATTACAACACGCATGACATCTATACAATAGCCTGTGTTTGGTCCTGCCACAAATAAGAACAAGTCCAAAAAGTTAATGGATTTACACCAATTTATACTATCCAATAACTTCAGTGATTTCAGTCCAAATACCAACAGATCAGTCACCGTAAAATACGGTCACCAGAACTGACATTGACGTCACTGTTGCTGGCAGCTTTTTCTGAAATCTGTGGACCGGCTGAACCTTAGCCTTTTTTTCAATAAACACCCAAGCACGTAACACACCAGTAGTTCCAGTGGCACAAGTGTTAGACACTTCCTGTTCCCTTTATCTATCACTCTTCTTTGTGCCTTGGTCTTAAGGCAAATGGCAATCTTTCAGTTATCAATGAAGTCAGTCTGTTTTCATTGATAGGCTAAGATTTTCAAAAATACCACAGAAAAGTTATAACATTCACTTTTGCAGTCTTAAGAAAAGTTCCAATTATTCTGTTTGAAGACTCACAGAACTGAAGAAAAGCACAGAAAAGAGACAAAGTTCAACTCGACATATTTTTACAGCACAAGTACTAGCAAGCTGAATCCACCTGAAATGTATCAGCCTTTGAAAAATCATTAGCATCATCTTTGTTTTCTCTTTTTCAAACTTTAAAACCTGATGCTGTCTCCAATCTGTCTGACTTCAAAAGCAGAAAATTATTTGTCCTCAATATGATTATATCTACATACTGAAAAACACTTTATGAATGTTTTAATTTTGACCTTTTTTACCTTACATTTCATCTTTAAGATATGCAGATGAAACTTCCACGACTGGACACCAATTTGCTCCCATATTTGGAAAATAACTGATATTCCTGAAATCTTTTGAGATCTTAGTCACTTTTCACCAACAAGAGATGCCATAAATTATTCTGATCAACTGAATATGGTAACATATTCTGAAAGTTCACAGTACTTCAGTTCTTCAAAATAGCAGGGTGAGTGAAGAGTTTTGAGACACCCATCTCAAAAGTCTGCCATGTGCTTTGGGCATATACACCGTGTTCCAGGCCTGCAGTACCAGTATTTCCAGTACTGTCTTTTCTTCAGCACTTTAACAGGAAGGTTGTCATTGCAGCTGAGGCAAAAGGCTGGGAGTCCTGAGACCCAGGGCAAGCATTCACCTCTGTCATGGATTCTTAATGGATTGACCACTGACACTTTCAAACCTTTCAGAAGAACGGCTGTTTCTTGCTCTGAGAACACCACTTGGCTTCTCAAGGCTTGTGTAGCAGTCTGCAAGAGACTGCACTAAAGCAACACAAGCTAATTTCAGATCAATAGCCATGTGTAATGATTCAGAGGAAGAGTTTACGTAGAGCTTATGACAACTTTCAGATTTTCAGAAGCTGCTACTAAGAAAGCTGCCATATCCTGGCATGCCCTGTTCTATCCTTTCTAGAGAAGACTTTAGCATGTACCCACCAAAATAAGAGGACTGACTAAAACATCCATACTTACATCAAATATTTGAATAACTAATGAGAATGGTTGTAAAAATTTTTAGCTAAGAAAATGAGCCTGGAGACCAGACGATACCAAACGAGCCAAGAGGAGAGAGCTGGCACAGGCAGGCTTTGGACAAGTCTGAGATGGGGAAGGAGTAAATATGGGTGCACTTAAAAAAGAATTGTGGATCTTCCTCCTGAGAAAAAGCAGAGTTCCAGAAGTGGAAACAGACCTGAGGGTATAGACTTTTGCCTAGTCTGTGTATAATTTATACTAGTAAGTAAACAGCAATGATGTCTTAAAACAGTTCAAAAGTTTAGGGTGACACATAACACACTCCTCCTACACATGCACTGGGTGTCTCAGAAAACCAGTACGGATGGAGATCTGGGACACTGTCATATTTAGGTTCCAAATATCCTGGAAGTTAGCACAGATCTGAGAGCTGAAGGCAGTTGGGATGTTACCCTGCCTATTTTGTGACAGGGTAACAATAGGCCTAAAACCAGGAAATCTTTCAGATGTGCCAAGAAAGAAACAATACAAGGGCTTCCTGAGATATAGAAAGCATAGCAGATGTCCCAGCACTGCCAAAATCCTGAGACTGAGGAGTGTTCAAGTAGATTAGTGTCAGTCCCACCAATCTGACCAGTCAGAGCAACTCTGGAAAAGACGGTACACTACAAATCAGAATTCCTGCATTTCTGCCATTGGGTGAATCCATCGTTCACGAGTAAGTTTCCACTTTCTGACACTGCAAAGAGCAAGCATACAAAGAGCTGCTCCTGAGGTTTAGGTAACTGTACAGGCAATCCATGTTGGCCTACTTCCATTTTTTTAAACCTGTAAGACCAGAGAACAGCAGAAAACTGTTACGTATTTCCCAGAAAATTGGATAGAATTACACCTTTTTCTTCTAATAAGCCATAAGCTTGCTTTTTTCACTTTTTGTTCCAAGTTGGTCACGTTAGTGTCAAAAGAATCATATTTTTACAGAGGACATCCTTTCCAAACTACAGCTTTGTTAATTTCTGACTCCAAGGTAACCAAAACAAACATTCTAGCAACGAGAAGTTGGTCACCAAATAGCTATAAGAAATTTCTGCCAAAATGCTTTTTTCACAAGCAAATTTTTCTTATTATTTTTAACTGTCATAAGAAAATCTTTTTCTCTGCCCTCCCTCCCACTTTTCATCTCTAGAAAAATTTCATATCCATTCTGTAATAAATTAGTATGTCTGCAACTGTCATAAAGTAACACACATACAATCAAGTGGAAAATTGTTCCCTTCAATCCACCACAGAACGCAATAAGCAATAAAAAATAAATTAAAATTACTAGAACAGAACAGAAGCTTTCAAAATATGTTTATTTGCCTCCCTTTCTTTCACCAACATCATTTTTTTCTTATTGGATTTCTCAAAGAAAAAAGAAAATTAACACCACCAAGAGCATTTTTAAAGCCACCTTCATATTGCCTGAAATGAAAAAAAGCACATGAATTCAAGTTTTTGCCAGCTATGTATAACCTCTGCATTATCACAGATTTCACCATTTACAGGCAGATGGTTGATTCCCTGTTAATTTTCCTTAAGACATATGCTTTTCTGTTGAACAAAACTCTCAACAGAAGTTTTAAAAACTTACAAATGAACACATGAGCAAACCAACTGCAGAGGCCATAAGGCAGTTAATACTGTCAATTTATGTATATGACATTTCACAGTAAACCAGGCTGCACTAGTCTTTAGTGTACTCACAGAATCGAACCCCTATTTCTCATTGGCTCACTTCATTTCTAACCTTCTCATTTCCACATTGGCAACTTCCAAGCTTCATTTATCTTCTATTCATAAAGGGAAGAGTAGTAAAGGCCTATGAAACAGACCAGTGCACAGAGAATGGAATTCCACCACAGTCAGTTATCTCAAGCCTTTGTTATTTGTAGGCAGATGAAGGTTCGTTCAGTTTATTGTTAAAGGTCCTTGATTAAACCTAAATTAAAAGAGGAGCCTATCGTGCCATTATTATTTGATTTCTACTCAGACCAAAAGCAGAGGCTGAAGAAATATATTACTATGGAATACCTTCTTTCTAGTTCACTCCAACATCTCTCGCAAATATTTACATTCTCAACACTACAGCTGCAGCCTGGTGTCCACCCAGCTGCTATCTTCCATCTGAAGGTCTGCTCTGTTCTCTTGAGATTATTAGTCTCTTAATTAAGACATTTGTAATACACATTATTTTGGGAACTAGAAGTATCATTACACTTTTGGAAAAATTAACTCTTCTGCTCTCAGAAGTGTAGAATTGAACCTTGCAACATGCTTTGAATAAACTACCCTTCAAACTGGGTTTCACTACTTCCTTGGTTTTCAGTAAACCAAACAAAAAATTTAAATAGGATGATCTTATCGAGGTCAGCAAAAGTAACCCATTCTACAATAGATGTGACAATTTCCTCATCTCCAAGTACAACTAAGTCTGTCTAATTAGTAGCAGCTGATGACTATCCATCACTTATTTGACCTTTCTCCCCTCATGCAGGTCCCATTGCATCCACACGTGCTCTAGTACATCCTTTCACAATGATTTCTAATGCTGCCAGTCTTTGAATGTTCTTCTGATCACATCTTACTGGCTGATAAAACATTTGTATAATGTCTCTCTAAATACTCTCAAGACCACAATAGGCTACAAAATCTTAGCCAGAAGTTTCCACTCTCTCGAAAGTGGAATATGTGCACTTTAGAAGTTCCCAGGCCTCAACTTCAGGTATCACTGCATAGGGGAAAACCTTGAGAAAACGAAACCAGTTAACAAGCTGGTATAAAATACATTTTTAAGATGGCCAGGGAGTACCAAACAATAGTAGATGACTGTATTTAGAACAAACTCAGTGTACTTTACACTAACAGCTACATCCCAGCAAACAGAGCCTGACATACATCACATTTAAAGTGAGCTATGTGTTAGCACAGTTTCAAGGACATACTTTTATCAAGTACAACTATCACTACTGACACCTTTGAAATACAGCACAAAATATCACTAGAAGTTACCCTTGCTATGTATCAGACAGCTTATCATTCTGAAGCAGTCTGCATACTGTTAGTGGTGACCTCATCATCATGTAAATAAACAAGGTACCATTTAGCATCTTCTAACAGAAATATAAAGATTAACCTATATACCGTTTAATCTTTAATTGGATACAGTCGCTTATCTAACCCATGGATCTTTCTTCTCTGGTCAACAAAAACATTCCTATATAAAACAGACTGAACCTATTCTACAGCTGCTGCTGGAATGCACATCTTGCTGCCAAACTGCTCCAAAATCAAGTTTCTATTAATAAACAGTTGAAAAGATAAAGTAAAGCTTGCCATTTAGGATCACATTTCTTGTACTGCACCTTTGAATTTATCATGCATTACAGCTGGTACTACACAGCTAAATTCCCTGTTGTGCATCAAATGAATGGATATTCTACCACCATCCTGCCGTACTACAACACTGGCTGGAGAAGAGCTGTTGGTTTCAAGCTACAATGATCAATGGCACAGATGACTATGTCAGCAGACTGGCAAACAGATCTAGTTTTAAACCACAAAAACATATGCTGTGGCTTTATTATTTCAAAGGGAGATGTCACCAACCATTAGTGAAAGTGAATATGAATATCACGTTCTCTCCATTTCCATCTCTGACGCCTTGATCTGTTTTCATTTTTTCCCTGGCTAAAATGTTTTAGACACGTCTTGTGAAAGATGTTCCTTCTCCGTGCTTTTTTTTTAATGGGACTATCCTTAGACCTTGGAGTTAGTTCAGGATGATTTTTTAATTAAAAATTACATAGTGCTTCTGTAGGTGTTCTCTTTTTCATCTTGCTTGTATTCCCACATGTCTAGCTTTCCCCAAAGACAGCTCAAGAGGAAAATTATGACAGGTGCCTGCAATGTACAGAAACAGCAGGAGGAAGAAAATCAACAGGGAGCAGAAACTGACTGAAGCATGCAAAGGAAAAGGGAAAAAAGAGGTAGAATTTAGAGATAACTTAGCAATTGGGACAGTTAGCCACTTAGGAAAGGAGTAAACCTGAAATTCCATAATCATTCCCCTCTCATCCTTATTTACCTTCTTCCTTGATCTTTTTTTTATATGACATGGTGGTAGATAAGCTATAACAGAGCTGGTTTGACCTAATTATTTTTAATATTAAAAGAAACAGAAGTGTTGAAGATGCTAATAAATAATGTATGACAAAAGTGAGACTAAAAAATACGACAAATTAACACTCTAATGGACATAGTACAAAAGAAGTGCAATATGATTTCACTTCTTATAGTGGGGTTGTTTGTTTTTAAGAAAAAGAGAGAACAAAAAACTTTTGGCCATTGGGAAAAAATTTTACACTACTTAAGAATTTTAGCACTCAGTCATTCTACATTTATACAGATTTGGTTGATTAGCTGGAAGATCAAAAGAGTAAAAGTACATCAGGGAAAACAGTTACAAATCAGATTTCAGAAAAATAACAAATCAGGCATTCAAAAATATACGGGGTCTTATTTACCACAATCATTCTTTCTGGAGCTTGAAGGTGTATAAATAGAAACCTTTCACCAAGAGGTTTATTATATTTCATTAGGAAGCCTGACACTTCAGACAATGAAGGACTTCACATGAACATATTCTTCATGAATAATTAATAAACAGTCAGCTGGTTTGGCTCCTTCCAAAGCAGCTTGGTTCTTTTGTTTCTTTTAGCTGCTACCCTCCTACTTTCAACTGCAAGGCAGACAGCAACACTTTTTCCTTCCTGCCAAACCAGGAAAATACTTCTTTAATACATAGGCTGAAACAACTTTCTAGATTACATAGAGATATAATATGTCACTACTCTCTCCATAATTTTTAACTCCATAAGAGAGATAAAAGTTTAACAGCTTGACTTAAGAACATTTTGAACTCTCACCATTTTGAACAACTCACAATTTTAAAAATTTTTTGTTCTCCTTATTGCTAAAATACTTTAAGGCAATGTAAACTGCTTATTAATATAAAGAATAATTTTAATACCTTGAGATGCTTAGCGTGAAGTACGGCAAATGGTATTTTTTGGTGTTCCATAGCAAAATAAATAAATGCTACTGGCAGAGCACACCAGACTCAACCAAACCACATGCATTCTCACAAAAGGTGTAATGCAATATAAAGTTCTGTTCTGTAATGAGAGAATACAGTTGATAGGTTAAAGGAAATTATTCAATTTTTTCTACATTTTTATATAGAGAGAACCTGTACCCCTTTTCCTTTAGAAGCAGAAATACCTACAGTATTATCTGAGAGTTCTCCAGATATATTCTGTGATCTTTCTAAGTATACTAAACCAATTTCAATCTCCCTGGTTTAAAAAAAAAAAAAAAAAAAAAAAAAAAANAAAAAAAAAAAAAAAAGCTTGTCTGTCATCTTTACAGCCCGTAAGGGTCACTTCACAATCACATTTAATATTCGCTTCTGTAACAAAATTTCTAACACCATTTATCCTCCTAATGCATGACGTAGTCACTACATGGACATATTTTCTACTTAAACTAAATGAATGCAGCACACAACTCAGGCAGATGGAATACCTTGAACACCAGTAACATTTACAGTTAGGAATGTCATGCTGGAAATGTCAGCACCTTACTACAGGACATAAATCCAGGAGAGTGCTCCCCTTGACTTGTCAGATATTCTACCACGGAGACCATTTATTTCTTTTGCTCTGAACCCTAACGCACCAAGTGGACACTGCAAAAGAAGAGTTCCCAAGCTAGCAGACTGATGGTATGATGAAGTACAGCAAATTTTGCTGACAAATGCGGCCGTCGGGGGGCCAGTGATACACTAATGAAGTCAAAGGACAACCCCAAGAACCAAACTGTGTCTGAGAACATTGTCCAAACTATTCTTGAACTCTGGCGGGCCCAGCGCTGCGATCACTTCCCCAGGGAACCTGTTCCAGTGCCCAACCACCCTCTTCAAAAGTGTGAAGAACCTTTTCCTAACAACCATCTTAAACCTTCCCCGACACAGCTGCACGCCATTCCCTGGGTCCTGTCACTGGTCACCAGAGAGATCAGTGCCTGCCCCTTCCCCATGAACTACCTCTTTGAGGCTGTCCTCATGTGGTTCTTCTGTGCTTGCATAGCAAAACACACGGCACAATGGTGTCCTCCCTCTGAAAGGAGCCGAGAAAACCTAAAGTAACGGCATTAGAAATAATTTGCATGTGAAACTACAAGTGAAAGTTGTTAAGTATGTATCATGGAATCACAGAATCAAATAGGTAGGGAAAGACCCCTGCAGTCGTGTCCAACCTTTGCCCGAACACCACTGTATCATCCACACATTGGCACTGAGTGCCACATCCAGTCTTTCCCTAAACACCTCCATGGACAATGACTCCACCACCTCTCTGGACAAGTCCATTCCAATATCTAATCACCCTTTCTGCAAATAAATTCCTCCTAATTTCCAACCTAAACCTCCCCCAGTGCAGCTTAAGACTATGTCCTCTCATCTTGTCCCTGGCTGCCTGGGACCCCTACCTGGCTACAACCTCCTTTCAGGGAGTTACAGAGAGTGATAAGGTCACCCATGAGCCCTCCCTTCTCCAGGCTAAACACCCCAGCTCCCTCAGATGCTCCTCACATGACTTATTCTCCAGACCCTTCACCAGCTCTGCTGCCTTTCTGTGGACTTGCTCCAGTATGTCGATGTCTTTCCTGAACTGAGGGGACCAGAACCGGACAGAGGACTCAAAGTGTAGGCAGTTTCTATTATCCTGAAATATCCTGAATCATTACCCTAATTATTACAATCTAAATTATTCCCCTAAATATCCTGAGATATCCTGGTATCTCCTATTTGTCATAATAAGCAAACTCTCATCACTTGTTCAACATACAGTCTCACAACTGAAATAAATACAAAGGTAATGTTAATGTATGAGTATTTTATTGCACTGTATTTTGAAAAAAATTGTATTTGGCAGAGCTAATAGTCTCCCCAGCACTCTCAGCTGACAAACTTATGTTTCCACTATGCAGACTATTACAGCTTTGGAAAACTTTGGAAAAAGTGACCAGAAACCTTTCAGCACAGTTCAGAAACTTTGGGAAGTTCGGCCAAAGTAGTTTGGTCTGTGTGTAGCCTTCAACGGGCTTCCTTCATTTTGACAACCTTTACTTACCCCAAGTACACACTTCCCCCTCCCCTGTGGCGACAGACGCACTACACACAAAAGAAGCAGCTGTAGGAACAAATCTGCAGCACCAAATGAAGATAGCAGCTATTTGAAGGATCTCTTCCTCTCGTCACAGAAAACAAGGTGTGCAGTGGACTGTATAAAGAGAAACCAGTCTCTTGTGATGACAGAAAAAAAGGCTCCTCTGCCTCCAGACAGAGTTTGTTTGCTGCCAGGCAAACCCCAAACTTTACAGAGGCAATCTGTAGCTGCAAGTTCCTCATGTGCTGCATGTCTGGACTCGGCAGCATTAGGTTAATAGTTGGCTTCAATGATCTTAGAGGTCTATGGAAACCTAAAGGAGTCTGTGATTCTGTGTCCAACTCTTCCTAAGGCCTCACTAAAAGACTGCCAGAGTAATCAAGAGTTGCAACTCTTAACCAACAACAGCAGCTTTGCTAAGAACATGAACTCCTACATAATGCACAGAACCTGTAAACTGAGTTCCTGGCACCTAGAAACAAGACTAAATTAGTAGGCCTTTCCAAAATTATTCTGTGTATCAGCTCACCATCTGCAGTATAAGGATAAATCTGATAAAACTCCTGAAAGACTAGTAAAAATGCCTCTGTCCACAAGCACTACTGTGTAACTTACCTTGGAACAAGATTTGATTAGCAGCAGACCTGGGCCAGTGACAAACAAATGAGAAAGATGTTGAAAAGCATTCCATTAGGTGACCAATGTCACTGAATAAGGCAGGAAAGTGTCCACGGTTCTGGAACGTGCATAACAGGAGGGGAATAGCAAGATGAAGTAAGCTTGAAAGGCAGCTTTAACTCTCGATATTTCCTATGTTTCAAGTGTTCGATTTTCAGCTCTTAATATTTTTCAAATGCATTATTTATAATACAATTCATACAGAGAATGCCCACTGCCCATCTGCTTCAGAACATGTTCAAGAAACATTATACTGTACTTCCTTTGCACAAAAAATTTAAAGGAACAGGAACTGTGCTTCACAGCTGACCACTATATAATTTTAAAACCAGGTTCTTCTTTTTTGGTTTTCCAGCTTAGCAAGCTTTATTAAAGTAATCATCTGAAGTAAAAAAACTCTTAGCCAAAAATCAAAATAAATAAATAAATAAATAATTCATCACTGTGTTGTGGAAAAAAAATGGAGCATGTACTATTAACAAATCAAATAACTTTTTAAATAACTACTCTGAATTTGAAATTTTTCATTACAAGTGCAACCCTGAAAAAATTTCTAAAATTTGATTTCTTTCTAGATTATCTATTTGTTGCCTCCAGAAGGCAAAAATTAATACATACGTATTTTTATTCTCAGATGCAGTAAGATGTTTAAGAGAATGAGTGGTTCCTGCTTTACAATTCAGGTGTAGAACACACCACAGCAAAAGCTACTTGGCCGGCTGCTTCCCAAAAATAAAATAATGACACAGTCCTTTAAAACAGTTGTGAATTATTTGTAAATGGGAAAACATACTCTGCTAGTAAGTAACTACACAGACTCTTTATTCTGAATAAGCACTACTTAAGTCAAGTCTTAGCATCAACTGAGATAGGGAAATGTTTGACCAGTATCATTTGGTCTGCATGAAGAACAAAACCCATGAAGCTGTCAGAACAGTTTTTTCTGCTGTATTTTCAAATCCATTAATGTGTGCTGTCTTACACTGCTCTGTGCTTACCAAGTAAATAAAGTAGCTTAGCTGTTAGTCTCGTTAATCTCCAGCTCTTCATTAAATAGCAATCAGCACTCATTTCCCAGTGAGGTTTTTCTTCCACTAAAAACCATGCTTACCCACATAAAAAGGAAAGAAGAAAAAACAGGAAAATTGGAACAGCAAATGAAGGTAATATTCAGGACATAAAAATAACCACCCAAATTACCTGTCTCTGACAAAGTATTTCATTAGTGCTTGTTCCAGTAAGTGCTACATTTCGAACAAATACTCTGTCCTTGAAGAGAAAAATGTTTCAATTGTTTGGTAACTAGCAGGTATTTCATAGAAGATATTGGACAAAAAGTCTAATTATATGGAAATCTAAGCATTTGTATGAGGACTGTTGCTTGAACAGCAACTGTCTCCATGCATCTTGGTAACAGAGCAGGTACGTACACCAAGGGGGTCTGGATTTGGGCAAAGCAAACAGAGAGAGGTATGAACTATCTGCAGACAGTTTTCTGTCTGCATAGAATAATAATAATCATTATTATNTTTTATTACGTTGTTGTTGTTGTTGTTGTTGTTGTTGTTATTACTATCATCATTCTAAAACTGGCTACCAAAGAGGCACTTTCATCAGAATTCAGTGACACTCAGGTCACTTAGCAAAGCATTTCTTTGCATGCAGAGCACACTACCTAGCCCAAAGGCCCAAGACTACCAAAAAATGAAATAATGATTACATGGTGTTTATATATGCAATAATTTGCCTATGCATTTGACTCCACTAAAACAGTTGTCATGTATTTTAAAAAAAAAAAAAAAAAGAAGGGGGGAAAAAGAAGAAGAAAAAAGAAAAAAAAAACAACAAAAAATAAAAATACAGGATGCACGTTGTTTAAAAACTAAGTGGGAAAGTACTGAGAATCTTACTACCTAGGTTAGGAAATTTTAGCTCTCTCTTTTCTAAAGTGACACCTACAGAAGTGCCACACTTGCTTAATTCTGTTGCTCGCAAACGGGGCTCGCAGACAATAGATGATGTCAGCGTCTTGGCTTGTAGATAAATATTCAAGCATAATACTATTTTTAGCTAACTTCCTAAGGAAACCAGGCATATGTAACCGTGCTAACACTCAGCCCTCTGCCCCGAAATTTTCTGCACACAAAACCTACTTTGACAAATTTTGTAAAACGCTAAGTATCTGAAATGAACAACCTGCCTGCATATTTTGGGAAAGCTGGCAGGCTGGTGTAGGAAAGGCAGTGTATCAAAGCCCTTGTTAAAAGGAAAGAGGTAGGGATGGTTCCTCCCAAGAGGTGGTGGCTGGCCAGCAACTTGCCATTTCCAGCCTAGAGACAGCACTTACGTCCAATCAAAGACAGGAAAATGGGAGGAAGATGGGGCACAGCATACAAGTAACAAACAGCTACTAAGAAAAAAAAGAAATGAAATTTAACAGAGAAACTTCATTAGACTCACTGCTCATGGAACACTACATACACATCTGCATATAGCATGCTATGCTCTGTCTTGGCAGGAAGATTAGCTCAATTGTTTAATGGGACTTATCCATCCCTGATTAAAATGATCCTAAGTGCTCCCCACAATCTTTAAAATACGTCCCCTGGCACTAATAATTTTATGATGAAGGCTAAATTATGTTCCGATCAAATTAGAAAAATTGAGGCAAATTGCATTAGACTTTTTAATACAAATGTCCATTCCGAACAGCAATTCCATGTTTATTCTCATATCCTGTAGGAACAAGGACATAAACGTGATCTGTGTTTAACAAAATCTCCAGATGCAATGAGAAGCAAAGACATGGGAGATCTTAACTAATGGCATCTGGTTTTCCTCTATGTCAGTGCCCTACTGCTGGTATGCAATATAAATTACTTTTGTATCACTAGGACATCACACCACCACATGTCTATTCCCATTAACCTGTTCTTGCTGCTGTGAATTTGCAAAGAGAATTTTCCTACATCCTTCCAGATGTTCTTTTTCCACAACAAGCTGTAATGCCACAGTAACATACAGCATTATCTATTTGTACATCTTCTCTTCCTGAACCAAGGTTTCCTGTTCCATGGCCCCAGAGTTCAATTTTTTCCTCCTGAGGTATAGCTTTTTCAAAGTTACATCATTTATCTTCTCCCTCTTTTGGATTTATTTCTCCTGCCTCGGGGCTTTGGTTTTTCATGTTTACTACATTATCTTTTCTCTTCTTTAGCAGAAGAGAAATGAAGACAACTTTACTTCTCTCTACTCCTCTGACATCAACATTATGCACCCATCAGTTATTTCTTCACTAGGTTCACTTACTTCATACATTTTCTTTACCCACTTCCATCCATCCAGAAACACACGCAGCACCAAAGTCAAAGCAGCTGCATCAGTGGCTGTCCACTCTATAGCAGCTGAGCTACCTGGATCTCCAGTATCAAAAGCAGAGTCTGAAATAAACTGGCAGGGCTCACTCAAAGGCTCCAGCATTGAGGAAAACAGAGGAACAGTTACAGTATGCAAGAGGTGAGGTGGCAATGACTTCTGGGGCACCCATGTGCTCACTCAGTCTACAGGCAGTGCTTAAGTGCAGGGGCCACATGGATTCAGGCAGCCAAAAAGGCTCAGCGTGAATAAGAGGAGATGACCCAAAATACCACAAGTGACTGAAAAACAGGAACATTTGGAACTTTGGAGAGCCATACAGATGCTGCAGCTGGCTGGCACAAGGGAAGTATTATCAATTCTCTCACAAGGAAAGGACACGCCAAGTTTATGTTTTCAACACAAGAAATTCAGTTGCTAAAATAGAAGACTGCTATGTAGGGGAAGTGTGCTGTAGAATAAAGCAGCTTAAAGGAGGGCTAATGCCTAGAAAAATGCAGGATTCAAGAGGTTTGCATAAGAACAGTAACAATTTGCATGACACCAGAGAACACACTGTAATACTAAATTGCATTTAAATATTACTCGTTTTCCCCCCCAAAAAAGAACAAAATCATTTTTCTAGGCTCACAGTCAACACATCTTGCTAAATAAAGTTTAAATTATGGGCTCGTTACCTCAGGCTCCCGGCAGAGTTGATACAGATTAATTTATTGCCTATGTGTTTTTCTGGGCACATTTCAACGTGCAATAGGGAAATTGACTCAATCTGGAGAAGAGTTACCTCAAAAAAACCAAACTAACACCAGAAAAATTTTACTAACATGGAATTAAACCGCTACATTATTTTGGTGTGTTTGTAGAACAAACAGCAGAAAGATGGCGAACGAATTTACAAAAGTGTGTTGAAAGCTGTGATAGTGTGTGGCTGGAAAAGGCATTTGTTCTCCAACCTCTCTAAGCATATTGTTCTCTCTCACACATGGTCTGCAACTTCTCTGACCTCCCCATGCTCAATGCCCTTCAAACGGCTGAATTCCTCCCGGACAGCTGGCAGCATCTTCACTTTTCTTCCCAGCAGAGCTGACTGCTCCTTGCCTCCTCCGTCTCTGATTTCTCTAGCAAGCTCCCAGCCTTCCCACACTGCCTGCACTCTTACCATGGATACCTGGCAAGCTGGAACACACCCACCGAATGTGTGCATCTTTTTCACATGTTCTGCACTGTAACTCAAACAAAAGCACATGTAAAAAAGAGACAGAAGGGTATTTCATTTATAAAAGATGATGGCACACTGCATATCTGATTTAATAGTGCATCTGTTATGCATATATACTTCATATAATTCATATATCTCACACAAATGGAGGCAGGCATCAAAATTACTACAAACTGATGATATAAATTTTATTATCTGTCTCCTGTCTTGGCAAGAACTTCACACAGATGGTTTAGGAAACACTTCAGGTGTTTGTCCCCTCCCTACATGTCTGAGCCTAAGGATGGGAGCTGCTATATACCATCAGATACACTCCCACTTACACCAAGACTTTGATCTTGTAGACACTAGCACTAAAAATTTCAGAGGAAACTGAAAAGATGCAGACAAAAGAGAGAAGAAATAAATAAAAGAGTAGGCAAATGTAGGTTTTCACCTCCACAGGCATCACTCAAGTTAAAAATTATGTCAAACAGCAAAGCACTACATCATTTTCCTGTCCAAAATTCTGCCCATTTTCAACTCACTGCAACTTGGTCATCTTATTAGAATCCCCTCCAATTTTCTTAGCACTAAGTTGAAGCAATAGCATTTCCCAGCGTTCTATATTCAAGAAGTGTGTGTAAATATCAGGCTAAATTAAGGGTGTTTATACACCACTGAACGAGCAGAACTAAATAGTTTTTTGAGTGATAGGCAGTTTTTCAGAATACCTATCAACATTTTTAAGGCATTTATCACTGCAGGATATTCTGACAAAAAAAAAAGCTTTGCTCTATTTAGGTCTCTAAAGACTTCCTTTTTCAGTGCTGGAACACACTGAACAGAAGGTGGAAAAAAGTAAATTGCCACATAAATGTAGGCATAGAAAAATCCTTCAAGTCCCACATTATGTTACTGATGTCTTCTTTGCTCTGGGCACAAATGACTGGTACAAACAAGACAGAATCTCATGCATCCAGCCTGTGAACTCATCAGGGGCACATTCAAAATGCAGGTACTCAACAACTAATTGCTTGGGGAAAGAAAACAGTACAGAGGGTTACACCTACAAGGGTTCTAAACTAATTGTAGGGCAATGATTTACAATGGGCCTAGGTTTATTACAAAGCTCCAGAAATTGTCTCCTGTTCTGTACCACAAAACACATGCAGAATGAAAACTTAAGCTTGGGCAGGATATTTCAGGCCAAAACCTTTAATCAGAAAAACAAATTAAGAAACCCAATTGTTGGGGATAAGCCTTTTGCTATCACTTCTGCATGCTACACATGCATTATCCAGGCTTTACATGAGGGATTAAACATCACACATGCCACCTATAACTCCCAACCACTCTGTAAAGTGTTTGCTAGTGAAAATAAAACAAAATACATATACAGGAGATTATTAAACATCACTTTAAATACAGGAGAACAATCACCTTAGTGAGGTTTAAAGCTCTACTGGGGATTGACCCTACTATCCCTGAGGAAATAACTACTGCAATACAGAAATATGTAGTTCAAATTTTATTTTCTCTTTAAGACTACACTGACACTCCTCCGAACAACTAAAATGCATCACAATACCTTTATCAGAAAAGGAACATATCTTCATAAGGAAATATTAACTATTAAATCAGTAGTTAAATTTTTAAGAGATGTACGTAGAAGCCACATAATTGTTTGTTACTTATAAAAACAGCAAAGGTTCTGCAGACTGAAACAGCTGCTCACCATTATAAAGAGAGGTGAGAAAGACTCTGAATAAGACAGATGTGCATTTAAAAATAAATAATGCTGTGGATGACGGAGGCCCTTGTGCAACCTCATCAGGTTGGATGAATTCAGGACTTATGATCTCTGCAAGGATATTTTCCACAATTTATTTTAAGCAGACAGTAATGAATTTTGATCTCAATGCAATATAATAAGGGCTTTCTTACAATGTTCAACACTGCATAAAAAGAGGTATGCTTAAGACCTGTAAAAGGAATTACTGTTCTACACCATTTTTGGCCTATGACTCAAGTTGCTGACCACAGGACAGAAAAGTTTCACATTATGCAGGGTATATAAAGGCACAAAAGCTGAAGATTCACCTGCCATTCATTTCAAAGTAAGAAGCTTAAAAAGTATATTTACAAGCACATAAACGTCAACTGCATTTTTGCACTAAATAGGGCAGAACTTTAGCTATAAAGAAAACAAACCAACCACCAAAAAAATCCAGCCTTTACAGATTTTCTTCTAAAATAAAACCTTTTTTTTTTTCTTTCTTACTCAATTATGAGGGGAAATAAAGGCTTTTATGGCTTTTATTCTCATTCAATCCCAATTATAAACTGTGTAGCAGCTGGTCAGCAGCTTTGATGAAACTAAGGCATCCACAGTAGCAGGACCACTTCTATGCTATGCCATATTTACTGCAAAGCAGGCTGTTTATTCAGCCAGTGGGTTAAAATGGAGCAGCACAAGGAATTTCAAGAATAAAGTATCCCTACAGAAAGAATCACTAATTGAAAATCACCAAGTGGTTTCTCTGAACTGCCACCCCTGTTACCAGGTTACTGACAGAGGTGGCAAGTGAGAGACAGCACTGTCCCATGAGTATTCTCCTACACAGAGAAGCAGAATCCATCATGGGTGAGTGGGAAAAATGCAGAGCAAGCTCAAAGTGACCCTGAGGCTGTGATGAAGAGCTGACAGCTTCAGAGTCCCTCTGCTATTTTTTTTTGCTAGAGGTATATTTATGCACTTTATAACATAGATCCAGAAGCCTAAGATCAGCCTTATTCTACATTCTTCCTCCTGGGCTGCAAAAGGCTGCGTCAGAAGTCATGCCTGCTTATTTCGGGGTTTTACATAACTGCCCTCGAACACCAGGCACATGAACAGCGTGTCAGGACACATGATGCCTTCCCAAACCAGCCTTCACTGCTTGACCTCACCTGGACAGCAGCACTGGCAGAAAACTGCAAAAAGAAAACACAAATTGGAAACCTCAGACCCAAACGACCCACAGCAATTCAAGGCACTGCAAACCTGGACCAAGTTTATCCGGAACACATACTGCTCAGGAAATTAAGGAAACTAGAAATGTCACTGTGTAACAGCTTGTTGGCAAACAAATTAAACGCATTAACAGGTTATCATAAGGAAAATGTCCCTGTCCTTCTCCTCATGCCTAACAATGTGGTTTTAACTGTTCCCTTCAACAGCATCAGGAGACCCTTCCATGAGACACTCTTAGTCTCTGCTTCTGGAGGAAGTTACAATCCAGCAAAAAAGACTCAAGGAAATTTCTAACTGCGTTTTCACTTAAAAAGGGGGCAGTACACATGCAGACTTGCAGCAAATATTCCCTATGACAGTGAGGACGCTCAGCAGAAGACTGAAGCCACACAGGTAAGTTCAGACACGGCTCTGACACCCAGCCGTGAGGGCTGGTCCCACAGGCAGCAATGGGCACCACAACCAACTACCCTGGGGCCTGTGCAGTGAAATCAGATCAGACATTTCATAGAATCATAGAATGGTTAGGGTTGGAACATGCCTGTTTAGCAAGGTCTATAGACCATAAACTGGCACCCCTACGAACACAGCCCATACACACCAAGGAGAGCAAGGGCTCTCCACCACCCTACACACTGCAGATGGGCAAGTAGGGATACCTATCCACAGCTGGGAATTTGCACAGAAAAAGAGATGAAAGGGGAAAAAAGCAAGGAAAACCTTCCACAGGTCAGATGAAGGTCATAACATGAGAGGAAGTGCTGGATAAAGGCAGCACTCTACCTTAAGAAAACAAAAATGCAGTGCTGCAAGCCAGTATCACTACTGTCATAAGCTCGGTTATTGTTGTAGTTTGACTTGAACAGCACCCAATGACATTTTAATAAATTGATCAAACATTACCTGTTTGTGCAAGGATTTCCAGCTGACACAGAATACTACTTTGCAGCATCAAATACATTTTTCAGCAATTTGAATTCAACTTTTTACCTTTCAGAGCAGCAATTCAACACGCGAAGATTAAATAATGTTACCTCTCCACTGGGGTCACTAAAGAACACTTTAGTGACAGCTGTGTCCCATAAACTGAGCTAAAAACTTCATCTCACAAAACACTTCAAGAAGACAGTTATAATAAACATAGAAAAACAGAAGCTTTGAAAGTAGGCATTTTGCAGACCATATTTTGAAAAAAAGAAGTTTCTATTAATACGTTGTTTGAACTGTTCTGACTTAATTCTTTCCATCATCTGTTACTACTTTGCACATGTCACCAATCTTTAATCTTTAGTTTTCTTTACAAAAGCCAGGCTGCCTGCTCCCAGGGTTCACCAAATAGTGAAATGCATGGACAGAGGACAAATTTACTGCTTCAGAGAGCTATCTTTAGAGACTCAAGCCTTCAGTGTACTGAAGTTCAGCCAAGTCCCATTTGAAGCATTTCTTTAAAAAACCACTCCTATTGCCTCATTAAACAAAAGAAAACAACCTATCTCATTTAATCTACTCCTTTAATTTTGTCCTTATACCAAGCTTCACTTATCTTAGAAATGGCAAATTTGCCATTCTTTGGAGATTAACTATTGAACCACAAAACATGCTCTTCTAGAAGATAAGAACCAATGTTACTCTAAATGCACACTCTGTATGCTGACTGCTTCAAACAGAGCAAGACAACAAAATTAACCACTATGTGAAACCCCTTAAAAATATCCCTGATGAGCTAAGAGTGCCTCTAAAGTTGAATGAAAACAATTTAATTAGCTCAGTAGTTTCATGATGTCCAAAAGGACTCCGAAAGTTTTTCCAATGAAAATGGAATACACTTAGAGAGAAATTAGATCCTGAACTTAAAAGACGGGAAGGAAACATTTCATACCAGATACAAAAAGGTAGACAACAAACTTCGAATAACTACATCAATCCAGCTTGTCCCTCTGCAGTACTTCAGCAGGATACAATGACTTTGATTACATCTATAATGACCAAAGAAAAGGCAAAAATCAAAGCAGACCTAAGGTACTTGTTTCATGCACTTCATATACCAGGCACAAATCCAGGGACTAGCCCTTCTTTAAATAAGGTGGAATAAGGAAAAAGATCTATTATCCCCACCAGCAATTCCTCTTGTTCTAGTTCTATCACTTTTCTTTCTAGGAGCAGAAGCATTTATTTTCTAAAATATTTAATATATTTTAATATGCTTTTAGTATATTCCACTAGGAAGCACTAAACTCTATTTGTCTCTGCCACCTGAAAAGCACCATGGCCCATTCCATAGGACACCACAGTTGACACAAACTAAACAGATCTTTGTCACAAATATATATGTAAGGTAATTTTTCTCTAGCTAAAAGACTCAGAATAAGAAGCATCCTTGAATATAAATATAAGACAGATGAAATACACAATATTTGCCTGATAGGTTTTTGAAGTAAAATATTGAGCCTTGCACACCTGAAATTATAACAAACGAGAACAACACTAAAACATAAAATGTCTCCCATTTTATGCAAGTAGAATTACTGCTGAGAGCAAGAAATCAAACAAATCCATCTGAAGAAATGTGGTGCTTTTTCAAATAAACTTCACACAAGAACCAAGACTCCCTTCTCAAAGAAATAAATGTAGATGAAAACGTCTGGGGCTATTGGCAGAAGAGATCACTTCCCAGCTACAATGGAGGTACATTACCAAAACAAAGAAGCAAACGGTACCACGGGAAATCTAAAGAAAATCAGAGAAAGGCAACAGAAAATTTTGTTGAGCAGCATGACATAAGAGAGTTTAAACCTTTTATTACTAAAACCTGAAGAAGGAAAGACATTAATAGCTGCTTCAAGATACACCAATTACACCAGGAGAGGACAGAAACTGTTTTCCATTACCATTCTAATAATGGAAAAATGCCCAAGGGAAGCAAAGCCAGAATGCAGAGTAAAGCAAACATTTCAAAAAGTGTTTGTGGCAATAAGCTGCAGAGAGCCAACACCCACACTGTTCTCTCCAGCCGGCTCTGCTGAGCCCCCCTCCACAGAGCAGGGAGCACCCATGGAAAAACAGAATGGGAGACAGAAAGAACTGTCCAGCTATACAGACATAAGGAAAAAGCAGTCAGGGAAGAAAAATAAAGGACTGGAACATGGACACCCCCTCTGAAACCTCTGGGAGATGTGTGCACAGACAGGCAATTGGAGACTGATGTTCCAGAGGCTTTTTGCTGCCCTGAAGGAACACCTCCATCTGTGGTCTTCTGCTGCTGGAAATGACCATGAATACACTCAAAGACTTCAAAACAATCACGGCAAAAACACTGTGGGTGGTTTAGTTGGTCTGGGGGGGTTTTTGTTTGTTTGTTTAAAAATTTTCAAATAACTAGCATCAATAACAAACCTGAGCGCTTTGTCTCTTTCTAGCAGCATGGTCAGTTACCAAATTGTGTAGCCTCTCCCCGAAGCCTGGTGCCTTCTGCAGCAGTGCCCAAGCACAGCCCCTCTGGGAGGACAACTCCCCAGAAACGCTTCTACAAGGAACCCACGCTGATGAGAAACGTAGATACCATCTCTAGCACCCCAAATTCATAGCCCCAAGGCACGGCCTACCCAATTCTATCAACACCACTTAATTAATTTTTCAAGACGACTCAGAAGATATACAAATAACAAACCAAAGGCAAAATAGATTAGCTGGTTTTTGTCACAGACAAAGAATGAAGAGTAGCTATAAAAAGGACACTGCTTGCACACAACATTTTAAAAGTATTTATAGGAAACAATTGCTAAAAACCCACAACAGGCACACCTCTCTCCAGGAAGGAGCTGGAGATCAAAAAAACCCCAAACCCCACACCCAAAACCCCAAAGTCCATTACTGGAGAAGGAACACCACTCCTTCCTCGCTGCTGCCAAGGCCAGATGCACAAAGCAGTCTGTGCCAGCCCACACTGGCTCTAACACGAGGCACCCTGAGCACACGGGTTCACAGGCACACGAGACACATTTGCTGCAGCCCACTTCTGGGCCATTAACAACAAGACCTATTTGAAAACTGAATGACAGAAGTAAAGATTTGGGGAGCCTGTTGAGTCCTCACACTTCTTTCTTTTCCTATACTTTTATGTAACATAAATACTTTCATTAAAGGACAGGAAACAACAATTCACAAGAAAACTTACACAAGTTCAGGACCCACTCAGGTCCACTTTTGGCAGTGGCCCCTTGGCAGTGCACTGACACTACCCAGCAACATTACAGCCCAGTTACCACTAATGCACAAAAGCTAATGGGACTATCTACTTCGACTCCTACCTAATATATAAAATATTTATTTATAGATGTCAGGTAAAAAACATTTATTGTGGGGAAAGCAGTACTTCACAAAGTGATTTAGTCAGGGAAAACAAAACTAAAGATGAAATTAGAACACAGCTAGAAATTAATGAACAGCTTTGAACTTAACTGTCCAAAAAGGTGTAACAGAGAAAAAAAATGAGGATTAATTATTTTGATTGTTTCCACTGTAATTTATTATTTCTAAACATCAAGAATTTAATATCATTATCTTGCTATTAAGTCCACTTTCGTTAGAGTAGCAGATTCCATACCCAAATACAGTATATATTTCTAATCCTCCAATCCTTGTTCCTTTTTTAAAATAATAGTAAGTACCTGATGAGAAAAGTGGGTTCAAGTAAGCCTCAGGATGCACAGGCAGCCCATCACACAGTCCATTTCACACAGCAATAAATTCATTTTTGAACACGGATGAGGAAAGGAAGATTAGTTACCTGAATAACCCTTATGGAAGGGAAAAATAATTGGATTGCAGAATACAGAACTAAGGTTTGTGTTACAAAAACAAATATGTTTATATACTTACCTGCACTTTATGCTGAGGCACAGGAAGCCACACAATATCATTAAAGGTATTCAGATATTTAAAGAAGAATGCTGAACGTTTTGAAGAATCCCCCTGGTCTACAAGATGGGATGCTGGCACACTGGTTGCCTCTTGTTGATTTTTCTTCACAATCCAGAATTTTAAAAGAAAACCATCTTACTCAGGATGAAGACTTATTGAAGACTTTGTGTAACCCAGTTAAAATAGATGTATCTCCATATCAGGAGTACTTAGGTGACTCAATACTCTCGGAGGCCTAAGACAAATACCATGGCATATTCACAGACTGAGACTTTGTCAGCAGATGTCAAGGTCCAACACAAAGCTGCTGTAAAAGGCTACAGCTCCTCCACAGAGCAGGCAGGGCAAATAGTTTCTTGAGACATAAGATACAAAAGATGACACATTAATGCTATGTACCCCAGGAGCTCAAATAACCCAGGCCTGAAGATGCAGGAAGCATGAAGCTTCCTGGGGAAGTAAGTACAGAGTTTAGTCCCAGGGCTAAAAAACAGCAATGAGCAAGTAATTTATGTTTACTTGGTCTCACTTTGTAGCAGAGAAGCTCGATTAATTAATTTTCAAAATCAGTCTTCTGTCTACACATGCTCCTGCATTAAATCTAGGTCTAAGATGGTGGCCAATGAAGACTATATTTTTTTACTAGATATAATTTTGTTATTAGACATAAAAGGAAGCACAGATTTAGCACCGGGCTAAAAATTCCAGTCACGCAACCTTAGAAGCCCATGGTACATCCACTCAAATCTTTAAACTGCTTCATTGTTGGTGTTTGTGCCATGGCTAGTGCTTTTCATCTGGGAAAAGGCTTGTGGTAGCTGGCAGTGATTGAGGTGAAGAGATCCCTACTGACATAGCGTGTAATTCCACAACAATTTCAATCATGAAACTGCATTACAGAAATGAATAAATTACAATAATAAAAGCAGGTGTGACAGTAGGAGAGGAACTGTAGGAAATACCTTCCCCATGTAACAAAGAGTGCATCTAATAGCTTATTGGATTTATTTTTTGCAAGTTTAATCATGTCAGAAAGTATTTTACAGTGCAAGTATTTCTACCAAATAAACCATATAAGCTAAATAAAAAAGTTACTGAGAAAGTGAATTATTCAACAAGAGTCAGAGTGGCAGATTTATCAGCCTTGCAAAGGAAAAATGTATTATATATCTACACTGCTATATATTTTACACACACACACAAAAAAAATCCAACAAAAAAATCTGAATCAAATCAAGGATACAGCAAGTGCACTTCTTATGAGAACACTGCTTTGACGTCCATCTGTGTTATGGTAGCAAAGAATTCATCCCTGAACAAAAAAAATGATCCTAAATGTCACGCAGGAACAAATTGCATAGACACCAGCCCACAATGCCCCACTCCCAATCGCCTTGTCTGCATTTCACTGGACCAATCAGTCTAAAAGCAAAAAATACAATTAGTGTGGTGTCTTCTCAGACTTCGAAATCACATCTCACAGTCCTTCCAGTACCATTAAAAGCATACAGAGATGCAGTAATTTGCTGGAGTCCATTTCCTCCTACACTATGCACAAAAAAAAACCTTGAAGGCAACTCCTAACACTATTTAAATTAGAGAAGATGCATGTAGAGGAAAAGCTGGAGAAAAGATGTCAGGTGGGAATCTTTAAAAAAATGTAATACTGATTATGCTTCAAAATTACAGCAAGCTACCAAGGAAAACGGAGCATACCACTGTCTGAGAGATTTAAAAACCTGAACCAGAGGAGAAGTTTGGGAAGAAAAACCTAACACCAAAACCCTCTTTATTCACAGATCTTGTTAAAACGCTAGCATTAGGCTGTGTATCATATAATCCAAAAACATGCAAAGCAGACAATTAACAGGTAACAATATTTTCTACAATCATTCTGATCTCTCATCCTTCTAGATAACCTTCAGCCCTTAGAGGCTGTCAACCACTCCTTATGTCAATTGTTCTCCATGTAAATCATCCCACCTTAAAAAAAAAAAAAAAAAAATTGCAGTCTCAGACCCTGAATTTTTCTTAAAATAAATCCACAGTTGATTAGGGAGGAGATAGAAAAAAAAAAAAAGGGAAAAAAACCAGAAATCAACTATCGCTTAGTCAGATGAAGAGTCCCCCTGCTTCCAACAACAAAGCTGAGAAGGAAAGCTAGTTTGAATTCCGGTGGTGAATCCCATTAAAGCTAAAATCTGAAGTCCATACATTGTAAAGAAGATAAAGGTCCAGGCTTCCCCAGCCAGCTATTAATGCGAACAAGCTTCTGAAGTGAGAGGTTATGCAATCATTAAAACAAAACAGTCAAGACCTCCCAGCAAGATCCAAAGCAGTGCCATATGGTAAGTAACTGGGGATATTTTTTTTTGTATTATTATTTCCAAGAACACTTAGAAGCATTTGTTCAGATCTTAATGGAATTTATGATGGCTTTTGTCCTCCTCAGGAATCACTGCTTTTTTTTTTTTTTTATCTATCAGAAAGGCAACTGCTGTGAGAACATTCTGTACTAGAGTCTTAGTATTTTCAGAAGAGGAGACAAATATATTTCAAAAATTAGGTACTTCCTTAGCCTCAGGCATACTCAACAAAGGAGGACAGAAATTTGCTGTGCTGGAGAAACAGCACTCCTCACTCTTCTCACCTGAAGCACAACAGCAGTGACACTAAAAAAATCACAGGAAAGAATCCCAATTCAGGTGACATTTGGAAGGCAAGTAAGAGAAACCACAATTACCAACCACTCTTTGCAGTTAATGTCCATCTTAAAAACATCAACATTACAGGCCCAAATTAGCACCATATTAGAGACCACAGAATCACATAACAGTAAAGTATCACTTGTTTATATATCATGATCTTCCAAAATCAATGTACAACCAATGAAGATATTTTAAAAATATCAAAATTAAACAAACAAAAAAAAAGGCATGTTCAGAATGCAGAAGCTTGCTTCAAATTTTAAGAAAAACATAGCTTTTGTTTAAATTCTTTTTTTAAAAAAAGATATAGCTGATACAGCAGATCAAACCCGCACACTGCATTGATATACAGCTTAGCCTTATAAAAACTGTATTTACAGAAAACATAACTGGGACAGACGTCACAGATGTTTTCTTCCTACACCTCAGTCACCTTATTAAAATGAAACCTCAGTGCAAAATTCAAACCTAGTGTAATAAGCATAGCTAATTTTTTTTTTTGAAGGAAACTAATTAATCCCAAAGGTCTACCAAAGCATAGTGGAAGCTTGTACAGGGCTAGGAAAAGCAAGAAGCTTTGCGTTTGCCTACGCTGTGTACTCTTCATATACCAAAGTCCATCAGGAAAAAAAAAAATGGAATGAAACCCTAACAAGGAAAAAACCTTACACCCAAGAAAACAGAAGTTAAATTAGCATTGCATGTCTTCTAGTTTTTCACTCTTTTTAGAAAAAAAAACTGTGTAATCTCAATATTGCTGCATTTAATTGTACAGTAATTCCCACCTGATCAGTAACACAGTTAAAAATATAACCTCCCTGCAAATTAAGGCAGAAACACTGTTAAAATACCAAACTTCCCTGCAGGGCAATTTGCCAGAAAACAGATCCAAATGTTTGGATTTCTGCCTAATTGTGTGAGTGCCTAAGCCCAGAGGAAGAGCTGCCTGTGTTTCCCTTGCAGGACGGCGGAGCAGCGGCACACACACGGCAGGTGGAATGCACTGGGCAGCATCCCCACCCACCTCCACACTCTGAGTGCTGCTGGAAACGGAGAGAACCGGACAGATCGCGCATGGTTTCAGGCCCTTCAGGGGTGTAACTGGCCGGTCTTGTCTTTGGCAGCTCGCCTTGCCAAGTCATTTGAAATGTTGGTGTTTATGGCTCGAACGGAGCTGACGGCTCCGCAAGGTGCAGAGCCACAGCTCCTCACTTCCCCGCCGTGCCTCAGGCAGGGCCGTGCTGTGCTGCTGAGGGCTCACCAGGTGTGCACTGAGTGCCTGCCCACCACCGGGCACCTCCTGGGAGAAGAGAGCTCTGCACAGGGCTAACAGGAGTCCGAAGCGCAGTGCCAGCCCTTCCAGCCAGGCTGGGCAGGAGCCACACCAGGTGAGTGGCCCACAGGCTGCTCACTCTGGCCACCTGCTCGCATCTGTGCCACACACACAACCTCCACAATCCCTCCAAACCCCATCACAAGCCACCTTCTAGAAAACGATCTTCAGCCCCTTTTACTTTACAAACTGGAAAGTAATGGAGTGGTTTCTTGGTGTCACGGCTCTCACAGGTTCTGCTGGTTTATGGCACACCTGGCAGACATAATCCACCAACAGAAAGTGCAGGCTGTCATGAGCTATAGCACGGACAAGCCTTACTATGGCTAAATTATGTCCCTGAGGCTGTATGACTGACAACTTCCCATCTATCATCATCAGAGCAGCGACAAACAGGAGAGAAAAAGAGCAGAACCCAGCCGACACCCTGGAAGAGTAGGGAAAAACAGTGGTTGAATAAAAGGGCTGGATGGAGAAGACTACTGATTTGGTTTCAAATTGATTATTGATTACTTAATGGAATAAAAGACTATAAATAAAAATATAATTTACCACTCTGGCGATCATTAATTTTTCCAGTCAGAGCAGTATGTGAGAAAGCACAGAGCCCAAAAACCACTAACAGCAGTATTTTGATGAGCATTAAATTATTAAGAAAAAAAAATTTAGGTGAAAATTGCACAAATACATTATTACATAGTAGATGCAACATAATTTATTATTAAAGCCATAATAAAACCTAATAGTTGGAAGCAGTGATAAATACATTTAGATAAAACTTACATTTAACTGTAAGGATCATTAATCTTCAACAATTCATTTACTGTAGTGCTTCTTGTAAGTGTTTGTATTGGGTTTATATGGCTGGGTTTCGGTAGCGGGGGGGCTACAGAGGTGGCTTCTGTGAGAAGCTGCTGGAAGCTTCCTCCACATCCAGCAGAGCCAATCCCAGCTGGCTCCAAGATGGATGTGCCACCGGACAAGGCCACAGGGATGCAGAGATCCACCTGCAACCTGTGAAGGAGACCCATGCCCGTGCAGGTGGATGCCTGAGAGGAGGCTGTAACCCCTTGGGAGGCCTGTGCTGGAACAGGCTCCTGGCAGGGACCTGTAGAACCATGGAGAACACAGCCCACACTGGAGCAGGTTTCCCGGCTGGACTTGTGACCCCATGGGGGACCCAGGCTGGAGCAGCCTGTCCTTGAGGGACTGTACCCCGAGGAAGAGTGACCCGCACTGCAGCAGTTTGTGGAGAACTGTTGCCCCTGAGATGGACTCACATTGGAGAAATTCATGGGGAAATATCTGCTGTGGGAGGGATCCCACACTGGAGCAGAAGGGCTCCTCTCCCTGAGCAGCCTGAGAAATGTGTGATGGACTGACCATAGCCCCCATTCCCATCTCCCTGCGCTGCAGGGGGAGGCAGAAGAGCTGGGAAGGAGGGAAGGGTGGGGGGAAGGTGTTCTTAAGGTCTGTTTTTACTTCTCATTATCCTGCTATGATTTTGTTAGTGATAAACTCAATTTAATACCTCTAATTCTAGCCTGTTTTGCCCATGACGATATTTGGTGAGTGATCACTCTCTGTCCTTATCTCAACCAACGAACTCTTCATTGTATTTTCTCTCCCCGGTCCAGTTGCAGAGGAGAGTGATAGAAAGGCTTTGGTGGGTGTCTGGCATCCAGCCAGGGTCAACTCACTACAGTCTTCAGATTGAAGTTGAATGTCTCTATACTTTAAGAGTAAAGACTTTCATCAGTTTCAGTTGGCTACAAGAACAAAAAAAAAAAAAAGAATATATGAGGATATCTGCTTAGATTTGCACAGTACCAAAATAAATCATTTTATCTGAGCAAGATAAAATACTCTAGACTCCCCCGAAAACAGTGTTTCCACAAAATCTTTCTCTATCAAATAATGTGACTTTAGAAGTACTTTCCTGTATTATAATTGTAACTGTACATTGGAGAAGTGTACCTGGAGACAACATAGATTTTTTTGACCTCTCAGCTGATGGGGAGATTTCCTACAGTCTCAAAACATCTGAACCTGCCACATGGCACGGGATGCCTGAAGGAAAAGTGCCTCAAAATACCTGAGCCATTTGCATAGCAACAGTGAATCACTGAAGCATTTGAAGTCATCTGCATGTCAAATCCCTTAGGGGAAAGACTAAGCAGGGGTGGCTTCAAGATTTTAGAAATACAACAGCAAGACAGTGATGAGACATTTTTAGTTTTCTTCCCATGGATTTGCCACTGACCTATTTCACCATGCCACATGGGTTCAAAACATTATTTCTTAAGGCAGGAATTTACAAACTAATTAAAAAAAAAAAAAAAGGTATTTCAAGTAATGGATATAAACAATCCTTTATACTATAAATTCAAAGTGATGCTCTATTTTATTTGGAGAAACGGGGCACATGCCTCAGTGCCAATACAGGGGCACAGCCACTGACTTCCATGACACAAGTAACAACCTGCTTAATCATACAATATTTATCTGCCAGCTCTCTGAAAACTTTTGCAAACATTATTAGTAGCATGGTTCTGTTTCAGTTTAAGGCCAAAAGAGTAGGCATGGGTGGTAAATTCTCCTTGGTAAAATTTTTTTCTTCTTGGTAAATTAACGTCAATCTAATCTCCATTGAACATAACACTCCTTAAAAGCCTGTGCCTGCTCAGACTGATACAAATAGCAAAACTTCTACTTAAGCCATGCAGGCTCAGAAAATCTTGTATCTGAATTTAAAATAATGAAAAATATTGTAAATATGACCAAAGTCGTGGCAAAGAAATGAAATTGCAATGGAGTTGCCTTTAGCTAGAACATAATGAAACATCTGAGCAACTGCAGGAATTCTCTATTTAGCTACACCTTCAGTGTAACAACTCACCCATTCTGATACTATTAAGAGAAACAAGACACTGAATATTGACACTGAGGATAAAATCACCTTTCAATGACCCAGTTCATAACTGTACCATATGTGCAGACGTTCCACAAATCAAGGCACTATACAGATTCAGGCTATCCACAACAGAACACACTTGATTAATACTTTCTAAGCCTCTTTTTATTTCACAGTCTATGTATGGTGATATCTTCCTCTTTCCCAAGCCCTAAAAACATTAGCTTCAGAATAATATGTAAAGAACAGACTAGACTGCAGAAGTTGTAGGGAAAAAGCATTCTCTTAACAGTAAGAAAACTGGCAGTGTACTTTACCTTCGCACATTTTCCAAACTGCAAACTCCCAGACTAACAAATCCCTTAAGATCTGAGCTCTATATCTTTGGGGGGAAGGAGTGGAAGAATTATATGACAGCTTTTAATAAACATTAAAAATGTAAGCTAATTTAGAACTAATTTCTTCTATAAATTTCCAAAACATTTTTATTTCTAGAGCTAAGGAGAAAGGAATGCTGAAGAACTGCAGACAGCATTTTGATTTCTTGCACACTCCCATGCACATTAGCGACTGTAAGGCACGAGACTCCCCAGCACACCGCAGCTACGCACCCAAACCAAATCTCTCCTGCTGTGCTAACAGACAGATTTCTGAATGTACCAAAAATATTCTGAAGCCAACACTTAAAATAAACATCCACCACAAGCAAAAGGAATTGCTATATTGATGTGGTTCCTTTCATCCTGATTTGAAACCATGCTGAGATCCAACGATAACAAGAAACACAGAAGGCAGAGTTTGTCACTGCTCTGTGCTGCAATTTTGACATCTGTTTCACAGCTCTTGGAAAGCCCATTTCCATTAATCTATGAGAAAGGACAGGAGATAAAATTCCCAGGCTGCAGAGGGCATTAGGAGTCTTTCCTAGCTGACTGTACGTTAAGAAAGAACTGTAACAGCCAAATTACGTTACTGTGAATAGACGGAAGATGCTGTAATTCTATTCTTCCTTTTGTCTTAATGGAGTTATTTATGTTGCAGTAATGAGGGCAGACCACTTACCAAAGACATTGCCAGCCACCTGCCTGACACACAAAAAGAGCAGGCTAAGAACAGAAGGTGACATCCTGGTCCCATTCAGCAGAAGCTGGTCTGTGCTTTCCTGACTTAGCCTGCAATTATCATTTGTAACAGTTTACACATATTGCTCCTGTTGCACACTAACATTTAAGCAAACTCCCCCAAACAACCCAGAGATTCATTATCAAATCTAGGTAAAATAAGTGAAATGACTGAAGGCCTCATCACAGAGAGAGTTTTAAATTGCTTAAAAGCTTAGCTTTTGTATTATTTACACCTTCTAAAAATAAGAACAAAAATCTGTCTGGCATTCAGTATTATTAACATAAACGTAACAAGTTGCTTCAAAGTTGAACACTTCCCTAAGATTAGTATCCTAAATCAAAGAGGCATAGAATGCTGGTCATATACAATTTCCACAGAAATTTTGTACACTCAGCACACATTAAGAACTGGGCTCCTTTTATTTAAGAGATTAATTTTAAGCACCTGGCCTTGAAAGCATGAATCTCTGTTTTTATTAAAAGATACCAAACTGGCTTCCCTCATACACAAGCAAAAGCAATACTAAAAGCAAATACAGGATCTGACAACAACAGAAGCTGTGGAGAAGAAGGAATGAAACCAGGAGGAAGATGGAAGACTGTTGGAAAAATCTAAATCAAACTATTCATCCATCATATATATGTAACATGTTTTCTACTTTCTTGTAGAATACTAACACTTTGTACTCATCATATTTGTCACTGAGAAATAAAAAGAAAGATGTTACTAAGGAGTATCTAACCCCCTGATGTAACCTCCAGTTACTAACCCCAAATACTAAGTTTACAGAAGTAAATGTCAGAAAAACACCTTCAAGCTTGAAGAACAGTCTGTGATATTAAAGTATGTTAGTCCTCAGTTTGCAGTCCTAAATACAGAAATACAGTGGCTCAGTCATTTGAAGGAGAAAAATAACTGGAACTAGCTCATCTGAATTAACCTCATATGTGGGTTGAAAGATATTTGAGAGTTTACTTTAAAGTCTAAAATAAAATAAGCGTGGTCTCAGCCCAAGTCAAAAGCCCAAGGCCACACAGGACCAAAACTCATCCCATCTAATCTGGACAAGCTGACTTCCCAGTAGGACACGTGAGAAGAAACTGTGTTTCTCTGAACAAGATTGGCTGACTTAGCCTGCAAGCATCGGCAACTTCACAGCACAGCTAAAGGCTGGAGAGGTCTCTTGTCTGCGCCGCTTTAAGGAACAGAGAACAACCACCCCACTGCCTGCAGGATGTTCATTATCTAGCATCATAATTAACGCCATTTCAGTTAAACTGCATATGGGAAAGCAGCAGGAATTAAAAGTAAATACCAAAACTCCTGTCAAATGGAAAATTATTTTCAACCAGCTATGAATACTTGTCATTATCTCTGTGACTGTATTTACTGGGCTTTGACTCCCTCTTAACAGTCCTTCATTCAATCTCAGACAGATGATAAACAACAAGACTTCAAATTTGTTCCGTTTTCCCACTCAAGATGGGGCAGGAGACATTGACGTTTGCATGGATTTATAGAAATCTTTACTTTTCAGACAGGATTTAAACATAATCCTACAAAATACTTCCCATTTGAGGGGAACAGGAAAGGTTTGGGGAATCACACGCCTCTTAATTTGCAAGCTCCTTTTGACGTAGTAAAATCCTCACAGTACATTTCCGTAAGTACGAAGGAAACCAAGATAATAGTCCAGTTTACCACACACTTTGTGGTTTAACCACAAAATATAAAATGTAGTTGGCTCATGGGAGAATGTCTGTATGCAGTGGGACCATGCTTGAACCAAAACTATCCCAAAGACTGCTTTAGCTGTGACCAAGAAGGAACAGAAGACTCTGCTTAATGCATTACACAGTACATTCAGCATTCTACTTTTGATGTTATATAACAGAGGTTTCCACTAGTTGGCATCCACTGAAATATATATATTTGTTGAATTACGTTATACAAAGCCCTCGAGCTACAGGCATACCTCGCTGCTTATCAGTAAAATACATCCTTATAGATGATGTAAAGTTAAGTTCTTCACTTCCACCTCCTAGTACAAATGTATTCCTCCTTTGTTTTCAATTTTACCATACTAGAAAATGGTAAATCTTAGTTCATTTATTTCTATTCCTCAATTTTGTCAAGTTACCTGACAAAGAAGGAAAACGTTCTTGATCCATCATCAACAGTGAGTTCAACCAGAGAACTAAACAATAATAGAAAAAAAAAATGCAAGAAATGTTTTATTTTTGTCGTTTTTCCTCCAACATCACACTATGGCTGAAACTGTATACAGAAAACAGAGGAGAGAACAAACTCAAAAAAAACTTGCAATGAAAAGACAGCCAGGGCCAAATCAACACTTGGTTTATTTGAACCCAAAAGAAAAACAAACCTCAACAAAAGGAAGAGCAAACACTGGGAAGGGTGACCATTTTCAGGCAAAAAAGGTCAAACATCTGAACAGATTTGCTGGAGCAAGGGAGCTCTCCAGACAAACACTTCCTTTTGCCAAACATCTTCCCTCTTACAAGACACTTTTCCCTACAAACACACAATTAATTTACAACCTTCCACGTGTCTGTAAAATGCCACTGGCCACCAATATATCTTTATGATGTTACCAAAAGTTAGCCCATAATAGAAGCCTCCAAGGTTTGCATCAGCACTGAGCACATCCCTAAGAAAAAGGAGAAGAGTATGGCTTGCTCAGGCCATGGGTCCACACTGGACCAGCCAGGCACAGACATAAAGGTTTTCTTTCCTGTCACAAAGTGCTCAGCCAAGTGGAAGCATGACCAGTAAGTTAAAATAAAACAGTATTGTCCCTTTAGCATTGAAATTAATAATATTAATTACAAACCCTGATAGCGAAAATGAAGCTAAAATGCAACAAATTTGAAAGGGGTTATTTGAGGACAGGGAGAGAAGGAGGAAGCCTATTCAAAGTCATCTGGTAAAATGCTAAACTAATTTACAGAAAGAAGATAGGCATTTCTGCAAACAGAAAATAATTTTAAATTATTCTTCCCCAGTGATATAAACATGTAGAAAACATAAATTCACCAAAAAAGGCTGTATTTGGATCTCTTTCCTCCAGTCCTATGGGAAACAGTTCCTAGCTTCAAATTGCTCATTCAACAACCTCGACAAATTTAAAGAATAAGCTATGCAGAGTCCTTCACGGATGACTCCTGAAGTCCAATTACAGAGTTCTCCTGTTTTCAGAAGACAGAATGATTGGGAAAAAAGTTACTTAAATGAAAAGATTACAGCATACATGCTATTCAGAATCAGAATTTAAAGGTATTTCCAGCGCATTGGTTATGTTTCAATGCAACAGCAAAAGAATCAGGGCAATTTTTTACTTCAACAACTTTTCAATCAGAGGGGAAAAAATGGGAAAAAAACTCTTGTCAATTGAATTAGTTCAGTAAATACTAAATATTCTTAATTTTCAGTAAAATTCAATGAGTAAATAATTATGTTAGTGCAATGCAGTTTGATTTGAAGCATCAGGTATGTAACAAAATCTCCATTTCAAATCACTATAGAGTATTCCCTATTTCTCTACACATGTGCAGTACAATGCTCCTATATACAGGAACACACTACCTGAGAAACTTGAGCACTCACAACTCATGTGCCCTTAACCACTACCTAATTTAAATGGGTTGGAAGCAGGCAGGGACTTTGCAAGTCCTTAGAAGAGAGTACAGCCAAAAGCAACCCAGAAGTTAAAACAACCTGTCCCATCAGGCTTATGTAACTTGACAGGGACAAGTTATGCACCTCCAATATCAACATATCAGTGTCCAAGAAGAATATAAAAATAAGTTAAACGCCTCAAATCAGAAGATAAATTTGAGGAAGATAAGGTAAAATCTATGTTAAATTAATTACATTAATTAATTAATGCTAAATTCATTATCCGGTAGAGCAATACATTACACTGGTGCAAAAGGTTTGTGATTCAGACAGCTTTCTTACCACTTGTTCAGTACCTTCCCATGCTTATTTGAACATATTTGCACAAAGCTGAAAAACAAATTGTTACAGAGCTCCAGCATTTCCATTTCGTGTCAGCTACGCTCAGGTCCATTTTCCAGCAGTCTCTGCCGTAACAAGAATTACTTCAAAAAAACTTCTCTCCAGCAGTCAATTCTCTGATGACAGTTTTCAGCCCTCTCAGTGTGCAACATACCATAATATATGCACGGTCAATCAAACCATTAAAAATTTCATTGATGTTGAAACTGAAACACTAATGGAGTCCTGTTCCTGAAATAGTTCAGAACTAAACAAGTTTGTATGAAACGAGCTACCCCCACATGGCAGATTGGAGATTACAGGAACCCCAAAGTCAGCTGGCTCCTTACGTTTAAGAGTATAGGTTGTTCTGGGCAAAAAAACTGCAGGTGTTATACAGCTTTAGGAAAGGCCTCTGAAAATATTTCTAACACATGGAAGACAAAAACATATAAAGAAATGCGAACCAAATCTCCTCTTTAGAAAAGGCATATGCTGCTGCTGATTCAGAGGCCAGGTCTACATACTAAGGTCTTGGAATCCTTCTGTTTTCACAACTCCCACAACAACAAAAAAACCCCACCCAAACAAACAAACAAACAAACAAAAAAGGTTTAAGAGACTCAAACCCAACATAATGTTTTAAGAATTTTAACACATTGGTTATCACATCTGCCGTATATTTTAATGGTTAGTATCTACTTCTGCCTCTAGACTGGACACTGCAATTCCTTACTATCTGAAAGCTGCATGTCTGTTTCAAACAATTTATTCACCCTCTGGTTGCCAAGACTGTTGTTTTACAAAATTAAATATAACCTCTACAAAATACAGCCTCTAGCAGTTATCCATTCACCTTTCTGAACAGACATAACCAGGTTAGGATTTGTCCTTGCTTTACAGGAACTTAAGAACCTACCCAATTCCCTTACAATAAAGACTCAGATGTGGGAAACCCTAAAGTTGGAGCTTCGTAATATATTTCCATTTCAAGTTCATCCCCAACTGATTCCCAGAGGGAAGAAGCAATAACTCAATTCATAGCAGCAAAAAAACCCAGCCTAATTGCTCTTTTCCTGCAACAGTGACACAGCGACTTCACAGACAAAACATAAAGGAGCTTTCAACTGCAAAGTAAGGAAAGACTATCCAATTTCTCTCTTTAAGCATGCCAGAATCCCCATGCCATTATGCCAAGATCTTAAGGTCAGCTCTGATCACTAATATTTCTAGGGACTGAAAGACCCTTAAATTAAATCTCCGAGAAGCAGAACTAACACACAGGATGCAAATTTGCTGCATTTCTACCCTGTGGCTTTGAGGCAGGGAATTCTTCATGGAGCAGCAGACTTCAAGCCCACTGTCTCATTCATCTCATAAAACTCTGGAAACAAATACCCAACTTGCAGGCACTCCCCGAAGGTAAAACCAAAGCACGCTGTACATTTTATGTCCCACAGTACCGCTGCTTGATTAACAGCAGCGTCGTTTCACAAATGTTATAAAATTTGAAGTCCTTCACACGTTTCTAAAGTCCTGTATTTACATGGCAGCTTTGTACCAACTGCACAAGAAACGTTGTTTTAAAATTATAGTTTTGTATTGGTTACCTATTGGTTAATTGTCTCATCGAAATAAACCAACTGACACAGTATTTTCAGAATACAAACAAAATACGATTATACCAGAGTTTTTCCCTACTATAGGCACATTATGGCAGACAGAGATAAAACTCATGGGGCTCCAGCCTGCCACAGCCTCAGATGATATCAGCGTTCAACTTCAGAGCACACATGAGTGGCTTTGAAAGGAGACACTGTGATGTGAGCTGGCAGATTAGAAAGGAAAATTCAAGCCCTTAAAAAGGATTGCATGGTTGAGATAAATGAGCACAGGTGTCACAGGTTTAGCTGGAATTAGCATCAGAATTTGGGACTTTCAAGAATTCAAATTTAAAATGTTTAAAATCTGTAAATATATTAATTTAGTGAGGGAAAACAATCTGTTAAAAAAGAACTTTATTACCTGGAAGTTACATTTCTCCACTGAAGAAGCAAAGATTAGAGTTAAGACAAAACACACAAAGACACTCCTTTCCAAAGTATCAATATGCCCACAGAGACCAGGGTTAACCCTGAAACTTTTTTTCTCTCAGCATACTGCAATTCTGTTCTGACTTCAGTTTAACTAGAAAAGGAACAACCTCTGCATTACAGAATCCAGCAACAGGCTAAAGCAACTCTAAAAAGAAAAGCTCCATTTCTTAATAAACCAACTAGCAGTTTCCAGCTATTTTGTTAACCAATACAAAACTAGTATTTTAAACATCTAAATGCTAAGGCATACAGATGTGATTTGCTGTTTCCCTAAAAATAACACATCTCAAATTCCCTGGGGAAAAAAAAGGCCATTCAATTATATGCTTGAAGCCTACTGAATCATTTGCTCTCTTCAAAGGGGACAAGAAAATAACCCAGACAAATCTTTCACACACTTAAACACTGTAACAGAGGTTTTAAAGATTGGGTTCCTGTATCTTGATTTCACAGTGCTGTCCCAGCAAGTTACTTAAACTGAAAAATAAGCACAGCAGGTCCTCTCTGACTTTTGCACACAATTTAAACTGGTATTGTTCTTGCTGGCAATCTGAGCTGCAGATTTGCTCTCTTCCAGGGAGATTTTGGGAATATAATTAAATTATTTTTAGAAGCTTTAGTTTCAGATAACTAATCACATCACATTGATAGTAAAAAAACCCAGCAGATGCACATTTGTGAAAAAACGTTTATTTGCATGATTAGGCATCAATTCCTAAATCAAAACTACAGTGAAATATTTATTTCTTAGTTTGGAACAGTTTAAGAAACATTAAAAAATTAACTAAACATCATTCATCTCACTTCCTAGCATGCTTACATTTTTCGGTGATGCATCTATTTTCTAAATACTCATCCATGTTAACCTTCAATATCAACCATTTAAGAAGCAATGGTAATACAGAAACAGAAAAGGAGGGGCAGACCCTGTATCTGCTTAGAATCCCTACAACAGTATTTTTGGCCTCTTGTGGTATTTGCATGTATCCTTCAGCTCTCGATATCCTGCAGTGTATGAGCGATCAAAACTCCCAAACCATTCTCCATTAATTTAAGAATATACACATTTATGCGCAAGCAGGAATATGTAGGGACTGTCATTGTTAGTAGAAAGATTATGAAGTTTTTTTAAAAGGTAAGAATGAGCACAGCATCACATAGTGAAATTACCCTAAGCAAAAGGGCATTTTTCACACAGCAACAGAGAAAAGAGAAACAGAAAACACATATAAAAGATCACTTGAAGTGGAAAACATTGGAAGTAAATTGATAGGATTTCAATTGCAACGAGAAGCTTCTGAAAATATATTAATTTCAAAACCAGACTATTTTAACTATTCAGAACAAGGTAGAAACAAGAACAGTCATGCAGAAAGCTGACAATTCTTTAGTAGTCTGTAGGGCTTTCTACACAGCAGTCAAAATGAGGTAAGGCAGTCCAGCTGAAACAGAAAACAAGCAGTGTTCATGAGGAACAGAACATTTTCTTTTAAGCATGAAAATCTATGATGAATACATCAAGAATATTTCAAAGGGCAATACAATGAAAACTGGAATTACATACTAATAATCTAAGAGCTAACTTATTCTTATCAAAATGACAGAAGAGAAGCCTCACAAAGAAAATGCTTATATAGCTTTGTTAGCAGATACAGCTGAAAGGATAAACACAAACCAGAATTAACAATATTAACACCTGCTTGCAATTAATTTCTTTAATTAGAGCAACATTCTTCCACTTCCTAACGACAAAGTTAAAACAGAAAAAAGAACTGAGAGTCTTGCCAAAGCAAAGACTTTAATTTTGTTAAATCTGAAAGCTTTCTGCTGCCTTTCCATCTGCCTCCTTGGAATTTCAGTGCCCATCACCAAACAATTTCTAGTTATAAAACAGTGACAGGACTACTGCCAATAGTGGACTCTGACTGTTCATCCACCAATTAAATATAGCCACCTCCAGGCAGAAACACAACACGTGCTGCTGTACCTTGTCCCCAACACAGCTGCCACTGCTGCACGCATCTCATGAATGCAAGACAGAGAATGCACCCAGAGAACAGCACGGGGCAGGGACACTCTGCTAAAATGCCCATTTTCCATATAACACCCCATGTCACACTGTACGTCTGCATTGGAGGTACTTATCAGATGCTTCTCTCTTATCTTTAGATACAAGAAACGGCAAAAAGCCAACGGTTGTTTATGACATGTGTAAAAACCATTTAGGTTTAGGAAACAAACAGAAGCGAGCATCTGAGACATCAGGGAAGTCACAGACAGTGACTAGAAATAGATAACTGCAACCAATAACAGAGAGATCACAGAGTAGTATCACCTTCTGTCTATTTACTTTTATATCCAGACTTTTCAAGGTAGCATCAGACAATGTAAAGACTTTCTTGCAGTTTCAGTAATGACTGGAAACAGCTTTAAAATGATGACAGAAGAGATATTAAAAATGGACAAGATTTCAAAGCTCAGAAATTGAACTGGGTAAGGGACAGTTTTGAAAATACTGATACGGTGTAACATTTTATAGGTTTTATCTGCTGCGCTCCTCATTAGGCTTCAAATCAAGATATGCAAACGGACGTGTGCAAAAATTAAATCTTTTCTATTTAACTAAACCAAAACTCCCAAGGTAAAAGCATTTTCTTAATCAGTGTTCTGGATAGGCTTTACATAAAATCCATCAAAATTATGGTCTAGAATGTCACCTGTTGACTATCATAACCTGAATATTCTGAACACTAATCTTTGGTGAAATACAATCTTTCAGAAGTTTTTTCTATTCATTGGAAATGAAGGGGAACCGAAACAGCAACACCACAAATGCATGAGCACTTGGCTGTGGTTTCAAATTGCAATATTGCTTCCTCCTCGAATGTCTGTCTCATGAAAAAGTGCAGTACGGAATTCTGTGGGAGGAGGGGTGTTGGAATTTTTTTCCTCTTAATCCATTGTTTAAGGCATCATCAGACTTGATATACGCAACTCAGTGGCTAGTCCTCAGCTTTAGTTTAACCTCTGACTTTTACTCACCTTTCAGTATGTAATTCTTGCAATTACTAAAGATGCCTATATAATCAAGTGCAGTATGTTCTGGAAGACACCTTTTCTAAAAGAAAACACTTCCTTTCATCCAGTAGCAATGTATCTCCCAATACAAATCCAGTTTTGTTTTCAGTGTATGCTAACAATGCTCTCCAATACACAGAGCAGCAAAACCGTAACTGTTAACAGAAGTTTCATGTTTCCAGTTTCTTTTCCCCTTGGTACAGTGCTTAGGCAGGGAAAACCCAGACTGTGAAGCACAGCTGATGACTCCACTGTGTTCCTACTGAAGTGTAATTATAGGACATGCAATACTCAAATCACCCCCAGCATTCTATGCAAAAAAAGTTGAGGCCTGACGAACCCATAACACTGTCTATAGCTCCTTCAGAAATCAGGAGGCCAGGGCTGAAATACACTAATTACTGAGTTTGGAAACCCTATCCTATTTCCATAGTTGACTGAGAAAGATGGCCCCTTGCTCCTCTCTTGCTCCTCCCTTTAAGTCCAAATCAAACATCACTCTGTATGGGTAATGCAACTGTGCAGCACAAGCACTAAAACTGTATTTCACACTGAAAATTCAACTTGGTTTGGATATCCTTATCAAACATACCTTTTTTTTTTAAGAACAAAATTAGGTAAACAAAAAATAATTTGTATTTTTTAGCATTCTAGTCAACTCTGAAGACTTGTCACTGTGTGCTCACAAACCACCAATGTAGCCTAGGCCTTATAAAATTAAAGTGTCAAATATCTAAGGATGTCTGCTGCTCACATACCAGCACAGTTCTGTAGGACTCCAGCACGTGCTCTTCTGCCTGGGAAATACAGGAGTGCACCCCAAAACAATCCCACAGACAAACTTAACTTTCCTGTACCAGAAGCAATCCAAATCTAATACAGAGGTTTATAAACAAGGAATGGTTTTTGGTTTTTTTTTAGGCTAGTACTATCTTCCCTTTAAAAAAAGAGTCACATGCATAGACAGTTCTAATTCTTGCCTCTTTTACATGTTTACAGGTATCCTCCAGTTCTGTAAAGCTCTTCTAATACAGCACAGTGCAGATTTTCCTATGCACTTTCTCTGAGCAGCCACTGCTGTCAGAGACATTGTCTTGGCCAACTGTGGGATTTCTCAAATTCTCTGCTACATGCTAATACAACACTTGAAGACAAGTATGTAAGGCACTTTTTGGAAGGAAGTAAAATTTAGTGAAGGTTTATTCTGCATTTGTTTTTTAACTTCACCAAGTAATCAAGTGGTTTGCCTTTCTAAAAGTCAGTCTCATTTAGTGAGTATCTTAGCATAATATACACATAGCAAATACTCATCAGAAAATAACTGAGGAAGGAACAGACCTTTAGTCTGAAGGAAGGGAGGGAGACAGAAGACCAGTTGGTCAGCTACCTTTTAAATATACTTTCATAGAGAAAATATTTGAGATAGTAAAAAATCTGTCCTTTGCTAAAACCCAGGTGGTGGAAAAGGTAGAAAGGATTTTTTCCAGAGCTCAAGTTGTCGCTATTATCAAAGCTATAAATTAAACTCCAATAGAGACACTGCTGAACTTCACTCTGAAAGAAAACAGCAAGTCAAATGTATAATTTAATGCCAACTTAATCTTCAAAGGAAGACCAAAGTTGCTGATCTTGTCTTGGATACATCCCAGCTGAGCGAGCCCACCACATGCTGTTCACCTTGCAGGTCCCATAAGGCACTTCTCAGTGTATGTCCTTCACATCTTAACAGTCAGCACAGAAGGTATTTTCAGCCAGGACTGGTGAGAGTGAAAAACTCCTATGTGAGCCAGGAACTAAGCGCTAAACCCCAAAAGGATAGCTTGGTTTTGACTGCAAACAGGACGGTTATTTTTAATTTTTTTTTTTTTTTTTTGAGAACAAATAATAGAAGTCAAGAAGAGCTATTGTACAGGGTACAGAGGCATAAAGGAATTACCAAAGTAAGTATTTTGCTGTTATCAGCTCTATTTAATTCACATGTTCCTGCCAGGAACCTATATCCCAAGAGCTTCTACATTCACACAGAACCCTGAATTTTCTTTACCAAAAGGTTGGGGGGGGG
>VWZT01005940.1:59655-73755 GCA_013397055.1 Pachycephala philippinensis | reverse complement strand
AAAAAAAACAAAAACCAAACAACCCCACAACTAAAACAATATCTATTCTAAACCTTACAGCATTATTTTATTTTCAAGGAAGCAATTTTACTACAAGAACTAGATTAACTTTCTATTTGGTCTAAACTAGCAGAAAACCTCTCCTTTTCTTACAGGCTTCTGAAAAACTTCACACCCTGAAGGAACTGCCAAACCTCACAACTAACTTCAAGAGCCGCCTTGATAAATCACCTTGGAAAATAAACAGCTAAATTTTCTTAAATGTGGTTCTACTGAATTCCCTGAGAAGGGTATTGGAGCAAGCAAATTAGGGATGCTGCAATTTCCACTACAGTCTGCAGTAACAGCGAATAGAACAATTATTTCCCCACCCAACCACTGTAAGTCTTCTAACATATTTCAAGGGCTTTTAATTCTCTCACAAATATTACTTGTTGACATGGAGATTGCTTTGCTTGAAAGATATTTTTAATTCTAGCTTGCAGCATCAAGATATTGTCTTTAAAAAATAAAAATCTGTTCTATCAGGGAAATAAAGTAATTTCCATTAAGGGGAAGAGGACATATATTAACTTAAAAACAAATTCTGTTCCAAAGAGCGAGGCACAGTATTTGCAAATTATTTAATATTCAAATAATTTTCAGCTTTCTTTGTTCATATCACCAATCCTTTTGTTTTTAATTTCATATTTCTGATAACTAGCGAGCCAAGGACATTTCTTTACTGCTGTCTGAGCTTGAAAACACATAAGTTACTCATTATTAATATATTATACTAATAAGCACAAGCCTGAACACAAAGTGTTGTTCATCACAACAACCTTCATTTGCAAGTAATTTCTGATTCTCCATTGTTTACTAGGTCAATGTACCACCATGGAGATGACAATGATCCCTTTTAATCAAAGGAATGAAGCTAATGGAAATAATTAATGCCAACTACCAATGTACTGGCCATTTATTTAAAACACACAGGAATGTGCCTGGACATAGCTGCTATACATTATGAGAAGGAAACTGTGACTTTTTCGTCCCATGTATTTTAAGTTCCATTAAGAAAATACACTCACCCCAAGCTTAGTTATGGGACCAAAAAATGCTGTCATGACTCAGTCCTGGAAAATAACTTCAACTTTCTATGATAAGAAAGCTTACTTGTGGCAAAACAATAAAGCCTGCCAAAAAAGGATAAATAGCAAAAGAGAAGGATACAAGAAAAATATAGCGGGTCAAAATAGACCACCAGATCCAAACAGCAAGATAAACAGAGGTAATGCCATTTATCAGCGGCACAAAACTGTTTTCTTGAACCAAGTCTTGGGTTTCTCTCCAAACAACACGTAAATATTGTCAAATCTTACTTGAAAGATGCCACAGAGATCTTTCCAGAGATCAAACAGGTTCCTGGGTAAAATTTATTTCCCAGGTTACAGGTGGATATTACCAACTCTCTAGAAGACATCAAAAATAGTTTTATCAGTGCATACTTGCCTCATTATTTTCTATCAGATAGCAAGAAAAAAGTACCCGAGTTACTTGAGGAAAGAGAACTGTAGCAAGCAATAGGAAGCTAATAGGACTATTTATAAACAAGATGCAATATCCTCTTTCAGCAAGTGCCCTGCTGAACACTAAAAGTCTTGCAAGAGCAAGCTCCATGTTCTGAATTACTTCAAGAAGCCTTATTCTCACATGGGCCCTGGTTAGAAAATTTATCATAGGAATTAACTGTGTGAGAACAACAAGCTCAGATGCTTTAGTATCATTGCAAAGATAAGTGTTTTACAGCCAGCAATGCACTTGAGTACACAGTTTACATGCACTGCTGAACTGAAGCTTCACACTTAATTATATACTGCTGCACCCCTGCCAAAGCATTTACATCAGGAGTTATCCCACCCCCCATTTCATAGTTACCTGTAACAGCTCATTTCTGGCATACCTGCATCAAAGCTATTTTACCTCAATGGAAACCAGGATTAAAACCTCCATGTAAGAACTGACAATGACCCAAGAAAGTCAGCACATTCTCATGAGATCTAGTTGCTATAAAACCTAATTTTTATCACACAAATAAGACAAGTTATACAGCCACATTTGACAGTGTGCTGACTTAACATGTGACATTGCCCCCAGCTTTGATTAGCACAGCATGACCAGTGTGAAGGAACTGCTGGTGGGGATGATGGCATGGCCAGCAAGGCGAGCACAGGAAGCACTCAGGACCATTCCAGCAGCCTTCTGCAAAACACTTTCTAGAAGCAGACAACAGGGCTAGAGAGCCCTTCTGACCTACAAACTAAAACCTTCACATGGACAAGGGGCCAGACTAACAAAACCAAGAGAAGGAAGAGTACCAGACACAAGTGGGAGATGAAAACTCCCTCTAGGTGCCACCATTCCCTGGCAGGCCAGAACTGGGCTGGACTCCAGGAAGCCAACAGTGGCAGCACTACTGCCCTTCCTGCCCTGCCAGCCCCTCAGGGTGCCACCTGCTCTGCCAGGTAACCCTGGCCAGAAGAGGCCAGCCACCAATCCCACTGGGCACTGCTGAGCTCAAGTCACACATTCCCACTCCTTCAACAGAAAGAAAACCTTTTCCAGCAAGAGACCCTCTCTTTCAGTTAGGCAATGCCACATCAGTCAGATTTGAGTCCCCTAACAAAAACCAAGAAGGTTCTTCATTTGCATGAGGAAAGAAATGCAAAAACACACGGTTAGAGAAGATTTACATACAGCTGGACACATTGAATAATGGGCAGAGTATCAATTACAAAGCTGGTAATTACCAGGAAATTTCTTCCATGAAATGGAGATCTTAAGACTGCTACCGACTAAATCTCTTTTCAGCTTTTTATTCAGAAGAAAGCAATGTATATGCATTCCACACTCTTTAAAAAAAAAAAAAAAAAAGAAAAAAACCTACACAGCCTCACAGCCTGTTTTAAGAAGTACAGCTCAGGCACCATGGTTTATTTGTAATCCCAAACTGGAATCCAGGACATAGATTCATCATAAAATATACATCTCTAAAAGATGTGAAGAAAATTACGGAGATGAAAATGCTGCTTGGAAGTCCAAACATACAATGCAGAAATACAGAAATCTTACCCATTTGTGGATAACTTACGCAGATCCAAGAGAACAAGGACTATTTGCTTGTCTGTAAAACATGTAGGAGAGGGAGGAAAGCAGGGATGTGCAGCAAATATTGAAATGAAAACATGACGTAAGATATTGCAGGGTTTTTAAAATCAACGTTGAAAGTTATGGTGCCACCCTGGAGTCTTCACTGACCCTCTTCTAGAACAAACTGCATTGTTGTGCACTTCTCATGACTCAAAAAGAACTGCAAAACAGAAGGGGTCAAGTAAGAGGTGATGAGACCAGAGACAGGATGTCTGTGTGTTGTGGGTAGAAAAAGGTTGGGCTGAGCACAGGCAAGAGGCAAGTAAGGCAGATTATGACAGAGTGATACAAAACAAAGCAGGAGAAGGGAAAGGAGATAAAAATCAGACAGTTTTGGTAAAGCAACAAGGATGGAGGAATCATCAAAAATCATTGGAAGAATAATCAAAAAAGGAATATATTTATCTTTCAGCCCAAGGCTGCTTTTACAATTGTACTAGCAACACCCAAAAACCAATAAATTAACTTCTTACTTTAAAAACGTTATTTTCCAACACATTTGTTAAACATAAAATCTTAAGAACAAAGTTTTCATTCAAGACCACACACACACAAAAAAAACCCCAAAAAAATTGGGGGCAGAATCTGCTACCTGACCGTAGCCTGTTCTTCCACCAAAGGCCAGAGGCCTAGCCTTTACTTGCCGAGCTTCCTGAAGCTCACAGATATCCCAAGGACAGTCATCCAGCAGCCCAGTACCAGAGGAGGCCCCAGGCTGACCTCGGCCACCAGGGGCAGGCACAGGGGCCATGCCCAGGGCCTTCCATGGTGCAGGGGGTCACCCACTGGCAGCACCTTCTCTGGAGCACAAACTCCTGGCAGGAGTCACAGTGTCACACAGCACCACTCCTCACCTGAATAACCACTGAGTACAGTCAGCACGAGTACACTTGCTTTTTCCCTGCAGTAACAAATACATTGATATATCCATGGGAACCCACTTTGAGATAATCAACATGAAATTAGAGAAAAAAGAACTACTGAAGTGCTCCCTTAAGTTCTCTTCTTCTTTTCTACCCACAACCATACATAATTTCACTGCTGTTGAACTGCAAATTTATACTCAAAAATTAAAACACACAGTAAGGAGAAAAACAAAAACAACAAAAAACCCCTCCACAACCAGATACGTGAAAATATGAGAGCAGTTGTACAATATAAGTTCAAGTTCTCATGTAGTAATATAAAACCTTGGTGTTTGGATTGCGTGAACTGTGACTCAAATACTTGTTACAAAAATAATTCTTTACCATAATATTTTTTAAAGAAATGTGACTTAATGTCGAGAGCTTACTTTTCACAAAACATTCATTTCCAGTCCAATTTAACTTGGCAATGTCCCCTTCACTTAAATAACCATTTTTGCCCAGGGGAAACTGGTTTCTAGATTTAGAATTTGCATCACTGCTTATATACGGAATTTTAATTTTTTTTTTTGCTTCCTTTAGCTTTCAAAGGTGATATTGGTTTCTTTTTCTCCATGAACAACCAGTTAAATCTCTCCTACTTGTTATTATTTTTATCACAGACTTGATCTCTAGGACCATCTCAGTTACAGGAATCCTTCCTGTACCTAAACGCATGAAAAAGTACAGAAAATTCTCCATAAAATTATAATTCCAATTCCTGTGTCTGACATAGAGAGAGTAACTGTATCTTGTGAATGCAGGATTCTAGACACTTATCCCAAGTGAATTATCCTAGAAGGAAGGGGGACATTTAGCTGCATGAAGTGTGACTTGAAAGCTTAAAATACAATTGCATTTCCAAACTCTTCACACCCTTTTAACCTCCAGTGACTGACTGAATAAATGCATATGGATTTCTGCCAGCTAGGAACAGTCACAACAACCAGCTCCAGTAAGGAAGTGCCACTGAGAGCTGTGCATTCACAGGGAGCATCAGGTGGGACTGACACACAGCTCAGAGAACCTGTAAAAGATCCTGTTGTTCACTTGTGAAACTGGATTTTACCTTGATGTTTATGTTACAATCTGAACTTTGAAACCTACTACATATGATCTTAACAAGAAATATCAAAATACTAACCAAAAAAAAGCTCATTAATCTTAATTTCAGAATCAATTTTAAGAACTGTTCACTCCAAATGCAAATAAATCAATCATTGATTACTATTTAAAAGTTCAAACACTAGGATTTCAAACCATATGTATGAACAACTATGTCAAGTGGTTAATTACAATCCTTATTTTAATAGTGATAGTGAATAGGGCAGAGAATTTCAAATTAAAGATCATCCCCAACGGATTTTACTGAGTTTGGAGATCCAATAAATTTAAGAGTCTATCTATAGATGCAGTTGAAACTCTGCTAGCAACTAGAAATAAAATTCTTTCTAATAAAATCTGAAACTGTTTTTTCCCTAATCACAAACAAAACAGAATAATGCTATGAATTGTTAGGCAAAATATTCTGCCACTGGACTTATTATTATGAATTTTAACTCTGTTGATTTCAGCTATATTTTTCATAAACTTAATAAAAACAAAATGAGTCCTTCAAAGTTCTCCAAAATGAAGAGAAAACAAAACAAACAGGAATAAAAAGAGATTTTAAAGATCCCAATTCCTAATAGCTGTGGTTCTTTCTCCCAAACACACAGGAGATTGCAGTCCTCTAATAAGCAAACCAATTATCTGAAAATCAAAATTTCTTTTAGGATTATATGCATGTTCTCAATTGTAACTTCTTTTTCCAACCTGTATTTCACACTGGTTATTCTAACAGCATTCTTTGAAGAGGAGAAAGTGGGGAGAGACCCACCCCAAATTAGCAGAGACTACAGTTTACTGAATGAAAACTGCATATATAACACGGAGGCAACTTTTTTTCAAGCTAGAAAAACAGATGAGATCCAGAGCTCCTAATATAAGCCTAGGAATCAAGAGACCTAATTAATTTCAAAGGTTGAAAGACCTTCTTCAAGGTCTTTAGGTCACTGGCATCACTTTACAGCACACCACAGCTCACCAAGTACTTCAGAGATGTAATTACTGCTTGTAAAGCTCACTGACCACAGCCTGAAAGTTTCTTTTGGCCAAAGCAGGGAAGCATGGTCTGCCATGTTCAGGATCAGCTACAATTTCCAAACTTTGGATCTTCTAATCTAATGCAATGTCCTTCCATAGGAAGGTCAGGAGAGAGGATACAGAAACCACCGTATATTTAACTGTAAAATTGAACTATTGACAAACAGCACAAAAGCCCAGCTACTGCCAGTCATTTCACATACACAGCCTCATCTACTGGCAATTCCTAAATGACCCCCTCCATAGAGAGCTTGCATAGAAGCGAAAAAGTGTAGGATAGCAATTCACAACATCTTTGCTGACCAAGCGTAGTTTCTTTCCCATGCAGTACTACTTCCAGTATCTGTAATGAATGTATTTTTTCCAGGGACGAAGATGGTAATAAGTTTCTTTTTCAGTTGGAAGCGTCCATTAAAATGTCATAAAACAAATAACAACGTGGCAACAAAAAGGTACTGCTTCCCAGAATGCTGATGTGCAGGGATAAAATGCAAAACAGAAACAATTTTAAGCATGCCAGTAATTCTAACTGCTAATTCCAAATCTAGAAAAGAATCCCCGTGCCATCAAGTCTTGCATCTTCATTTGGCAACACTGCACCTTTATCACATCGCTTTGGGTAACCTGACTTCACAAAGCCTTGGAGTGCTCTGTACTGTACTGTACTCTGTATCTTCTGTAAGTTTTGTCTCCCTACAACCCATCTTTGAGATGCAGGAATAATTCATCAATTCCCACTCTTAATGAAATATCAACACAGCAAAGAAAAGAATCTTCTAAAATTTCAACACGCCCTCATATTGGTTTCAATGCTGTTGAAAGTAAATACTTCCACTTCCCATCTGATATCTTCTGGATCTCAGCCACAGCTGTATAAGAATCATTTTGCAGACAAAAAAAAAAAAAAAAAAGCAAGCAAAAAGTCTGAGATACAAGTTTTTTAACTAAGGCTGGGTGGGGTTTTATTTAAAAGAAAATTACGAATCAGTAGTTGAAGGCTGACTATTCCTACTGCAGAGAGAAGGGTATCACAGTGCAGACTCTCCCTCTAAGAATCACAGTGAAAAAGAACATGGGAAATGCTACACAGGGTGGATGAAAATTCACTCTTAATCTTGGGATTAGCTCTATTCCATAACCTTGTCTGAGCATTCAACTATTGCAGTTTTATGCAACATTTTCACACCAACAAAGACAGTAATGAAGTGCCACTCAGCACCAAAAACATTGATTTTATTGATACATTTTGTTCAAACCATCATAAACTACAGGAGGAGAACACAAGTTTTGCAGTGCAAACTGCACCTATTGATGGCATAGCAAAGGTAGTTCAGCAACATGGTTACAGCAGTAGTCTGACTTAAAAGAAATGGTACCAATTTCCAAAGAAATAAAGAGAGAAGTAAATAAATAGGAGTTGGACTTCAATGATCCTTGTGGGTCCCTTCCAACTCAGGATATTCTATTAATCTAACACCAGTTAATGGAAAATGTGAGTTCTTGATGATCTGAGAATCTTGTCTTAGCTGAGTAACTGTTGGTCTAAAAACTCCTTTCCAATTTGCAGGCCCAAAATGTTATAAGGGTGATGAGAAAGGAAACAAACAAATTAAAACAAAGGGGGAAAACCATTTTGTGCAAACTCTCCAACCAGCTTCCATCAGTAATTTTCCATTAATGCCAACCACAGCTCTTTAACCAGCTTCTATACTAGCTAAGGATTAGAAGCAGGAGCTTCGGCCTGAAGACTAAGTTCTTTCTCCACCCAGTTCAGGCTACTGAGAGCTCCAAATTTAAATCCAGTCCTCCCAGAAGCAGCACAAGAGCTGGTGACGCTCCTACTGCACCGACTGAGGGGATGGGTTACAGTGGCATATGGGGCCTACAAAATCAGCAACAAAATTAGTTTAAGTTGAACTCAGTAAAACGATCTCTAAACTTTGGTCAGCTTCTGCAAAAGCTCAGGAAATGAACATCCCAACAGTCCATCTCAGCAATTCTGGAATATTTGCTTTTAAAGTTGGTTTGTAAGGAGACAAAACTCCTTACAAACTGTCCATTCCTCTTGCAGAAGATACAGAGGAAGTGGTAACTACTCCAGTGAAGGCACCACTTCTGCATACTGCTTGGAATGGTCCATCTAAATAACAAATTGCTAGACTTAGAAGATTTATTAATGCTGGCTAGATCCTCACATACATTTCAGAGATGTATGGCAACATATTAAATGTTCTGCAGCATGAAGTGAAAAAGATTACTCCATATGTCAGAATGCACATAGAAAATTAATAAATTTTAAAAGTTCTATTTATCCAGATTCAAAGGAATGGAAAAGAAGCAAAAGTAATGTCGATTCATTTCTACACAGAAAGCACAGAGAAAGGCTATAGATATGTTTTCAGTCTGCGAAGTGTATTTCATATTCTTGCAAAGATGTTAAACAAGGAAGATATTCAGACCACGCCTGACGTGCAGCTGGCTGGCAGGACAAGGACAAGGACAGCCATCAGGCAGTGCTGGGCACTGCTCGCTTATTCCCCTTCCAGCCTCAGGATAAGTAGCAGAGAGCAGCTAGAAAAAGGCATTCATGGTGTCAGTAAGCTGCTGTATGGTGTCCCACCAGGACGGGTTTTTGCACCATCTGACCTGAGCAAGGCCTGAAGAAGCAGTAAATATACTCTGGGAGTCTGAGAAACCTTCAGTAAGCACATAAAAACAGGTAAGCCAGTTATGACCACACAGTGAAGGGGTTTTCATTCCTTTTAAATACATTATTACAAAACCCAAGGAAAAAAATATCCAAATATAAATCAAAAAATATCCAAAACCACTCAGAATACAGTAGTCCTTCTATTAGCTGAGACCTATGATTTCAAGTCTTGTCATTCTGTTCCAAGTACCAATTTACCCAGCCAAGATTGTTGATCTCGTATAACTCACTTTGAAAGAAAATATTAATCAGATGGCAATGCAGTAATAAAATTTCTTAGAGGTAAGTTCAGATATGACTAGTCCTAGTATGTGTGTATCTGAAAGTTTCTGCAGCTAAATATGAAAATACTGACTTCATACAGGGCATAAATTTATTGGTTTGATATGAACAGTGTAAAATATGAGGTTTTTGTAAGGCTTTGTACAACATGATGGTGCCTCTTAGGAGAAGCAGGGCACAGACAGAACAACCAGATGAGGCTGATAACAGAAGGAAAAAGAAAGCTGTGAAGGAGGCATCATTAGCAAGGTGCAATATAGGCCTAGGTTCACTGATGAAGGCCACAGCAGGCTGCATTTTTAATTTTTTGATGCACCAGAATACAGTGGTACCTTGATATGTGACCTCTGACAAATGCTGAGTAGGTAATGCCAAATACCAAAACAGTAGCACTGAAAAGCACGTAGATCACCTCTGTGCTGGAATTCTGGCTAAGGGAACAAGAACATTTTTTGAAAGAGAATTTTCTGTAAACCAAATAGACTTTGTTTTTAAAGAAAGGCTCTCCTTTTACAATCCACGTTTTAGCAGGAATGTCTGTGTGCAGCACACTAGATGTTTAATTTGCTTCTGAAGTGCTTATGTCTTGACTTTTGTGAAGTAGGTCAGTTCCTTCACAATGTGCAACCCATCACGACCTAGCTCTTGAAAACACCAGTATTCCCTTTCAGCAAAATTCCATTAGGTATATGGGGCAGACATTTCAAAACTTCCTTCTATTTTGCTAAAATCTCATAATTCTTATAAAACCCAGCACCCAAGAGATACACAAATACTAACTAATCCCATGTCAGAGACCCCCTTATGCCAGTTCCAAGAAGATGGAGGGAAAAAATATGTAAATGAACAAGTAAATGGCTTTTTAAAAAGCAGTCCCTTCTTAGGAGCCTGTGCATTATGCAGAAAAAAAATAATGTGACTGATCCATCATGAAAAGGGCTGAGAAGGTTTATCAGTGATGCACAGTTGCACAGGACATTATCTGAGCTAGCAATGCATGACCTAGTGACATTAGTAGAAGTTGACAAAGAGGTGAAAAAAATAAATCTGATTTTTGTGGGGTGAAGGGGAAAAAAGAGGAGGAGCTGATCATTAAGAACTGTCTTTTCTTGAAATAGCCTAGGAACTCTCCATCTAGTCTATGTTTCAAGAACAGCCTTTTGGCCAATTTCATTGTATGGTATCAGCTTTGCTTCACACCATCGCATTTGTGGTAAGACGTTCCCTTTCACCCCTTCACTACAGCTCCATACTTGAAAAGCTGACTATAGAAATCATGCTTCAAACAGAGATATCACATCTGAGCACTTGCTGCCTATTCACAAGTTAAACCATCATTGGGTCTGACTGTGACTTGCTGATGTAAAGAATAAGGGGAGCCCAGGCTATAGCCAGCCCAGCCAGCGAGGACTTGATGCATACACCGAGGTGCTTACACGGCTTGTACAGGCAAAAGTTTGCATCCAAATGAGATACAGGATCTGACACATAAAGGTTTCAACTATTGTTACTTACAGCTGCCATTAACTGCTGCAAAATAAGTCTTGATGGCAAACATAGACGTAAGAATCTACAAGTTTTGAATCTACTGCCACAATTTTCTTGAAGTAAACTTCTAAATGTGAAGCACTGAAAAATGTGGAAGCTCAGCCTAAGCAATAAATCATCAAAAACAGAAGGCAATCTCTGTATGTTACAGCTACCCTCTTCCTCAAAAGAGAAAAACATGAAAAATCTGTTAGGTGTTCTTCATTATCATGGGCCTGTACAAAGTAACAATAAAATAAACAAAAAAAGCATTCAGAAACAAACTAAAGCAAAGCATTCTGGAGACTGCAGAATATTCAGAGAGGCAATTTTGCACATGTGGATTTTTCCAGAAGTCCGCTACCTTCTTAGAAATTTGAGGGAAGGAAAGAAGAGGAAGAGAGATAAATTCAACTTTACTATTCTCCAGAATAAGTCACTTGATAAATACCTCCTAATCAAAACTCTTTCAAATACCCCTTCTCTTTCAGATACCAATTTATAAACAGTTGTAAAATATTACAGAAATTGAGATTTTTCTGGCAAGGTACCAGTGATGTAGAGGTATTTTGTCATAAAACCAATTCCTACTGAAAAATAATTCCTCCACCTGTTCTTTAAAAAACTACTAGTGGATTGGGTATGGAACTTGAATTAGAGAAGACAATTCAAAAGCGTGATTTTGAAGGCAGATTTGATGAGTATTTCCTTAATAAGTACATAAGACAGGCAGACGTCAAACAGTTCCACTAGTACTAAAATTTCCAGTTAAATCACTCTTTAAGGTTTGACAGCCCTCCCTCTTTTCCTTTCTCCCTCTCATAATGCCAGAAAGAGGGCCTGCAACAGTGAAAACCACGCATCTCTTAAAAGCTTAAAATAGCCCACAGCTGATTTAAAGGTTCTAAAAGTTCTTGATTTATTCAAGCAGCTTTACCCACTTCAAAAAATAAAACGTCTCCTGAATTTCCATCAATATGAGCATGAAAACAACTTCCACACAAAACACAGTAACTCAGACACCGTATGACAGGCTTTTTACAGTTCCTAAAAGTACCACTGACAAAGTAAAAGCTTGTTAGAGACACAAATTTGCACTTTGACCTGTCACTGACACATACACCCAAGTAGGATGGAAGGGCTCTCGCTTGAAGCACAGTGAGAAATAAATTTGAAGTGTCAAAAAAGTGTCCTTTCCGTGCATTAGTCTTTGTCATCATTTATTTAATTTAAAAAAAAAAAAAAAGTACATTTGGCAACACTACCAATGTAAGAAACCTTATGACTTGCAGGAACACTAAGGAATAAACATCCAGCATTCTCTCTTCACAACCCAGATAACCAGACTATTGTTCTTTCATTGTTAAACGGTAAAAATATCAGAGTTCTCTACTGTGAAGGGTTTTCCCCACCCCAGTGTCTCATCCATAAACATCTGTACGCCATACAACTTCAAACAATCTGACAAGAAAAAGATAATAGCTAGTCTAACACGAAATAAAATTTTAGAAACAAAGAAGCATCCTATTACATTTAATACTCAGTTATCATCTTTAACCAAGGGACCTTCAGTGAGCATGACTCCAGGGTAACAGACTTGTAACAAAGCACACTTAAGGAAGTTGTCTTACCCAAGTCTGCCCCGTTGTTTTGCATGCACAGACATTTATTACCCATCGCTCTCCCCAGTGAAAACTTACTTCTCAGACTATCCATCAAAAGGGTCAAGAGTAGAGTAAAGCATAAAAAGGAAACCCAAAAGTCTTCTTTTTCACATTTGAAGCCAGCTTGCCCATTTGAAACTGTGTCATTGCACCAACAGTGGCCCCAGACGCAAACCAAACGTAAAAATAAATAACGCATGAGGTATTTTCTGTGTTCTAACAACAGGTTACAACTCTAGACTTGAAACATGCCACAGTTTAAAGGAGAAGAGAGACAGAACACACATGTACCTTGACCCAACAAATGAAACAACCAACCAATAAAGATTTTCTGGTGTTTTTTGCAAATAACTACTAAGATGCAGGAATTTATCTGCATTACATGCACATTTTAACAAACACACATCCACTTACTATTTCCATCAAAGCCTTTCTTCCCATCCATAAAAAAAAATAAAAGCACACCAAGAACAAGGCACAAAACCCACACATCTCTGACCAAAAACTTCACTGCAGCCTGTGTTGTTGTAGATGGAGAAATCCGTACCATCAGAGAGAGCTGCATCCTGCTACACTGTATACCACTGATGCTGTAAGAATTAATCATTCACAGATCAACAACTGGTTCTTTCATCTCCCTGGCTTTCTCAGATCAGACCATTATGTATTTTTTTCCACCTACTGATCCTGTTGCACTCCATTTCTCAGCTGCATGTAGCAAAGACATCTAAAAAACATTCCTATTTCTAGAATGCACCTCACTGAAAGAAACCAGTGAGGGCACCTATATGCTTCCACGGGCTTCACAACTTTTACCAGTGTCAAGAAGTGACTGAACATTGAGTTCTGTACTAAAATCGCAATATAATAAGCTGTGAAAAAAATGTGGAAGGCAAACTGAAGGGCACCAAAGTCCTTCTTTCTGGCTTTCTACCAAAGGCAGTTCATGTGAACGAATCCATGAGATACCTGACCTTTTAGCAAGTAAAGTTTTAGGACTAAATACTTCAGCTAATCAAAAACTAAATTACACATATACATTAACTCAACCCACATCTTTAAAATAAAGCTGTATTCTGGCCAGCCAGAACGGCACCACATTCAGTCACGACTAAACCAACAGGAACATGGCTTTTTTAATATCTCTGCAGAGAAAGAGAGGGCAAGGCAGTATTCATGATGAGTACTGTACCTCATCATGACAGTAACGGAAGAAAAGTCACTGGAAGAGAAGGTTGTCATGGGAAACATCTCTCCCACTTTTATCGCTGGCAGGGTTTGTCCTTTAAACGCTCACCCCTGCAGAGGCCTGGCAGGTGACATCCCGGCAGGTGACGTGAGCTCGGCACAGCCAGCCCTGCCAAGGGCGAGGGACGCTCCCCCGGGCCACAGCCGAGCCCCGGGTGTCTGAGCCCGCCGGGAATGCCCGTAATGTCACCTCACGACGCTCTGAAGGGCGAAGGGTCTCGGCAGCGCAGACCCGGGGCTAAAAAACTGCACCCTGCCAGAGGATGCGGCGCGGCGCAGGGGGAGGATGCTCCCAGCCCCCGCTAGAAGGGTCCAGCACAGCGCTCGCCGGGGACATGAGCAGCTCTGGAGGCGGAATGTACCGCGGCATCCCCGTGAGCCCCGCGGGGGCGGGCACGGGGACCGGCACCGTCCGTGGCGGCCCGGAGGG
>VWZT01005940.1:329-59027 GCA_013397055.1 Pachycephala philippinensis | reverse complement strand
GGCGGCGGAGCTCGGCTCGGCCGAGGGGCCGCCCCAGCAGCTACTGGCGGAGCCCCCTGAGCCGCGGCCGTGGGGCTCCCGGCTGTGCGGCCCCTGGGTCCCCGGCCCTCCTCGCTCGAGCGTTCCACACACGGACACTCTCCACAGTCCAGGAGCTCAGCACGCTGGTGCCGGAGGGAGCGGGGGCGGCAGCCGCTGCCTCCCCGAGGGCCCGGCCAGGCTGAGGCCACACTGCTGGCCCGGGGGCTCCTCGGGAGCTCCCTGTGCTCGTGTCCGCGGCGGGACCCCGCGGGCGGCCCGGATCTAGGCCGGAGCCCGAGCCCGGCCCGGCCCCGCACCTGCCCCCGCCGTGAGCGGCCCGCATGCAGTACGAAACTGTCACTGGTGTCCCAGAGCTTTGTAGGGACTGCACGAATTCTCCGAGAACTTGTTAAGCTCTCCTATAGACTGACGGTTCCAAAGATAACAGGCCACAGGGAAATGAGAGGGTGTAAAGTGCCCCTTTGTACCACCTTCCACGTGTTCAGGGCTTTCCCAGTCAAAATCCACTTTTGCCGTATTCAGTGTAATGCTAAATATGGGGATAGTGCCTGGTTTTCATTAGTCTTTTTTGTTGGTATTTTTTTCTTTAAATCTTTGTAATCTAAGCAAATCTCTTGACTGCCGGAGGTCTGAGTCATGGTAGTTGAATGGGTACACTGATAATTTGATAACAGAAAAGCATTTTACTGTGTTTATAAAAGATGCTTTGACTTACAGCCCCATGTCCAGGGAGCCATTACTTACTCTATCAGGCATCTCATGATTTCTGATGTTTTCACAAGATCTGCTCAAGTCAGATGATTACATGAAAGACTTGCAAGTTTTTATCCTGTATGTTTTTTCAGATCACACATTGCAAAGAAAAAATATTTTTTAATTTTCAACTACCTTTTGAATGTTTATTGATGCAAATGTACTCTAGTGGGGTACAAAGAATGAAGAAGAAGGAAAAAGAATGCAAGGTTTTTTCAAAATAAAACTGTTTTGGGGATGTCTTCTGTAACTAGTTTTGTGGCACTCCCCAAGCATGGATGGGCAGTAGATTTGGAGTTACATCGTCCCTTTGTGTTTGAGTAACTCAAGATAAATTAAGGATAGGTTTACATCTTTTTTATACTCGTGTATTCAGTAGTTTGCATCCAGACAAAAGGAAATTAAATTTTTGCTGAGCTCTGGTTTAGAAGCGCTGTCTAGGAGGATGTCATGCTAACTAGTGCCTCCCACCACCATGTCATCGCTTGCTGAGGGCACCTCAGCTCCTCCGCTGGAGCTCACCCTGCTCTCCAGCTGAGCCTGAGCCTCTGCCCAGCTCACTCTTCTGCTCAGACCCCCTGAGGTCAGGCCTGACCTTAACCTGGCAGCAAGGTAGGTTAAATCTCAAATGGGCATAAGCAACAATCAGAAAATCTCAACACAATTTTTTAAGAATCAGATCTTCTCAGTATGTATACAACAGAACAGTAAGATGTTACTGAAAGACCTGGCTTACCACATCCTTTAAGAGGATCTCAAGCTAGTGAGATCTCTGTGGAAGAATTATCTGACCTGCCCTGCTAAATTCCACCTCCCTGTAGGATGCGTACTTAATTTATGTACTCATTTGTGGCCTTTTCAGTCAGGCCAGGTCTACTGGCATGACTACTCCTAGGGCACCAGTGCCATTATCTTTTAAGCACTTTTTGGGTAATGCTAACTGGGCATTGCATTGCTGTATCAATCCCACTACATTTTTGCATAAACATTTCACAACCCCTAATTATTTAGAAACTTGTAACAGCTGTACATTTATTGTAGCAACATCTTAGACAAAACTTGCAGTTTATACTTACTCCACAAGTTTCATAAGCGTTGAAACAAAACAGGCTACAGAGTGATGGAGATGGGTTAATTGCAAAGTTTGCTTCTCTAAATATGTAAGCAGAGCTTAGAAAGACACGTTTTCTTTAGTAGAAAGGAATTACTTAAACTTTACTTTTTATTTAAAACTAATATTCTAAAACTAAACATTTTCATTTTTTAATGTATTTGAAATTAGTGATCACTGGCTGTGACCATGTAATTACTAGATGTGACTATGTGATCACTAGATGGATGCCCTTTAAGGTCCCTTCCAACCCAAACCATTCTATATTCTGTACATTATTCTATAATTCTGTATAGCTACCTATTTTCTTACTTGCAGTCTTTCATTCTAAATTTTTACCTTTATTCCTCCTCTTTTCACTCTAAGAGCTTGCTGAAGTACATTATAATGATAAAGGTGTTACAATACGTATTTCAAATCAAAGGGATGCTGCTGTAGGGTAAAGGTCTCCTGCTGGTATCTAAGAGCTGAGAGGAGTACCTAGGTGAAATATATACCATGAAAACATATTTGGGGTTTGATTATGATTATTTTATTTCAGCTATCTGAAGTGCATGATGCAAAGGTAATTGCATTATTTGATAAATATTCATACAGTAAAGCAAGAACAGCTCACTGTACCTTACTGATGTGCTTAGATGTCAATGTACATCTTTCTTTGATTAGAGACTTCTGTTCTTGAGATTTACGATTATGTATTTTAATGAGTTTGCCCTCCTGAGCAACTGCATCAACTGAGGAATACCATAAAGCTCCCTAAACTAAGGCCAAGGCTTTCACAACTGGTCAGCATGGACATACCTCTGTTTAAAAAGTGCCTATTCCTGCACAAAATATTTTAAATCTGTAGCTCCACTATACAAAAGACAGTAGATTTTAATAGGCTAAAATTAATGATGTGACCCATTAAATTTTGTGCTTGAAATCTTCTTGGAACGTTGTCGAAAAATGTGTTCCAAACCAGCAGATATAGGTCAGTGTTTTGCTTATATAAGCTTTTTATCTATTTTGAGCAGATAAAAATTATAACTATTATTTAATCCAAAACTATTTCCTGCTCGCAAGCCAAATGATTTGGGAAGCACAGTTAAAAAAAAACCCCAAAACTAAACAAAAAAACCCAACCCTTAAGGTAGATGAGTGGTGATAACCAGATCTTTTGATTCTGCTCGTCTTTCAAATACAGCCTGAGAAATTCGTGTCACACAATACCTTCCCCACACCGCCATCTGATGTTTAGTAGGAGTCCCTACTTGCAGTTTGGGTGTACAGCCACTCTAAAATGCCATGGTGTCAATTTTCTCACAGAGCTAATTATTGTCTGGAGTTTAAGCAAAAGCTTAAAATTAACATTCCCATGTACAAAGTGTTTGGTCTAGTAAACTGAATCATACACTAGACTTTGTTGATTGTAATAGCTACATTTCTTTTGATGATAGTAATAAATTCCAAATCAGTTAAAACCAGTCATGAACACACCTGAGGAATGTTGTTTTCCTTCTGACAATTCTTATTGTTAATATTTACATTTATTGTTACAAGCCTGAATTCAGTAGCATTAAAAGACTTCCTTCCTGAAGGCAAATTCAGAATGCATCACACTTGATTCTGACTCAGGCTGTATGGCAAAGCCTTTTACCGTGCTGCTCCTCAAGGGAATGCATTCATGGATCACCTCTTAGATTCCCTCCCCCAAGGATTTGCATAGACTGCTCCTGTGGCAGATTCCCCCTTTGCTGAAGGTGTTGATTGTTCCAGGATTAAGGCAGTATTCTCTTTCTTGGAGGTAGAAATCCAGTGCTTGCCAGAAAACATCCTTTCAGCCTCAACACAAGTTATCTGCCAGCCCCAACCACTGTGCCCTCACCAGAGACAGGTGGAGGTTTCTGTGGTACATAGCACAGAGCTGCAGCTGCCCTTCTCAGGAGAGACACCCAGACCTAACAAGAAGTATGTAAGAGATGGGACCTGGTTTAAAAATACTCAAATGGTATCAGTGAAGTTATTCCTCTGGTTCCTGTTTTGCAGGAATCAAGTGCCTTACTTGAATCAGTGAAAAATAGGGAAAGAGTAAATCAAGATTTCTTTTGAAGGTCAAGGCAGAATTTAGGGCTGTTTAATTAATGTATTTAACTTTAGTGTGTAAATTGGGATATTAATCTCGTGCTAGCCCATGAAGGGATACGATTCTAGGCAGTAATGCAGAGCACAAAGTCATGCTCCTACTCTGAAGTGTGTGGCAACCAGAGGACCCTGCTTATTACCACTTACTATACAGGAGGAAACAGTTGCTTCAAGAAGGGAGGTGATACACCAGAGACTAAGTGTTGCAGTACTTCCCGAAACATACATAGCCCAGATAAGTGCATATTATCTTCTATTATTATCTTTTTTTATTAGTGCCATGTTTTGCACCAGTTTGAAATCACTGCAGAAAGAGGCAGTTTCCCCACAAGTAGGGGAAGATTGTTCATTGTTTTAGAGGAAACACTTCAAGAACAACTGTGCTAGAATATTTATATATATATATACGTATATGTATAACTGTTCTTTTCGGTTTTATTATTTCTTCAGGGATTGAACAAGATAAGATCTGCACTCAGAAGCAGCCAGAAACCCACGCATTAGCCTTATGAGGGAAGATCACCCACACTGCACAGATCTACAGTGAGCTTTGGGAGGGAGGAGGCAGTTCAGCAAAGTGTACCATGGATGCCCTTGCATTGTGGAAGAAGGCACAGGCAATTGGATTTAACCAGCTGGGTGGAATTTGATTTGATTAGCTTTGGCACAGTTTCACATGCTCTCAATTCATCAGTGAATGGAGTAACTATATTGGAAAGCTACTGGGGAAAAACAACATTGCCCCTGATGCTACTGTCACAGGCAGATAGAGCACGATCCCATACAGTCTCGCTCTGTGTTTTCCTCTCTTCATTGTCTCCCTAGTTAGTTTTTTTGTGCCAGTGTGTGTCTTCCTGGATCAGGATTGGCTGCCTTTTCTTGGTCTGAGATCTTGGCATGTAAAGAGCAGTAATTACTCCATGGTATGACTCGATGACTATGAGCAAGGGTGGGAGTGCCCTCTCTTGAACAATAAAACCCCTTGTAGAGAAAAGCCTAACTAAACAAAACAAAATGTGTAAAACCAGGCAGTGCTGCCACAAAGCACTTTGCCAGCTAGAGACTCTATATGGAGTATGAATAAGAGTCTACTGTGTTTTAGTCTGTCCTGCCTGTGAAAGATCCTATTCTATAAAGAGATATTTGTTAGTCTCTTATTTCATACAAGTCTAGGCAAATATAACTTCTTTAGTTTCAATGAAGCTATGCCTAATTTCCACTAAGAACGAGAACTGAACCAGGCCCAGCAATTTGGGATAGCATGTTCATACAAAACCATCTCTCGAATTCATCTTGAGAAAATAAAATCCCCTGCTTTTACCAAGTGTCAATACCTAGTAATTTCAAGTATCAGTCATGGTAGCTCACAGTTAAAAACATTTATGTGTAGTATGAGCTTACAAGTCCTGTAATATGAGCTAATATGGGCTTGAAGTCTTTAGAAACATGGCTCACCAAAAGAACACGTGTTTATACATCCATTTGCTCAGGCTGAGCTCTCTCTATGAAGAAGAGTATAAGGGAAGTTTATTGCTTTATCTTACAGCTCCCCAGAAGACCATCCCTTTAAAGTAGAATAAAAAAGGGTTTTGTTTGAAGAATAGATCTGAAGAAAAGTTAAAGGTTTCAGAGACAGGGAATCAAGCTAAATATGGTGAGCTATACAGAGGCATCTCAAGAATTATTCTGTGAAACACATTCTCAAACTAAGTTCCCCTAAGTATTAACATCTGTATTGAGTGAAAATAGACTTTCCTCAGTTAATTTTCAAATCAAGAGGTGAAATTAAAAAGTGAGAAAATTCTCAGTATAAAAATTAAATTGAAGCATCCAAGTTTTCAATAGAGAAGTGTCCAGGCATGATTCTTTTTGATTTTTAGCAAGGTACTACAATTGTGAATACCTGTAGGAAGTCATTTGGAACTGTAGCAAGGCAAAAAATCACCCTTCTTCAGACAAAACCCCCATGTATATGTTTAGAAAATACAGAAAATGGAAATATGGATCTTAGAGGTAAAGAATCACAATGAATTGATGTACTTAACGAATGATCAACAGATATGTAATTTTGAGTGTGTACTTCTTACACATTTTGTTCCACTTCCTCAGGTCCTATATGGGATTAGGCAGGATGCTTTCCATTGAAAAACAATGCAAGATTGAAAACTATACATGATAATGGTCCAACAGTTTTTCTTGTGAATTCTGTCCATCATCAGTGGTTACTGGTATCAATGTCCTTTGAGTAGAAAGGCTGGAGTTCTTTCCCTTGCAATGAAAAAGTAGCCAGGACATAAGCAAGCCTACAGAACTAAAACTGAGTCTTCCATGTGAACATTTAAAAATTTCCCCTCCAATACAGCAAAAGCTGGAGTGATCCTCAGATTAAGTTTCCATTACTTGGGGGAGGGGGGAAAAAAAGAAGAAAGCTTTCTCCGTTAATCAGGTGAAGTTCATGGGTTTTTGTTACCACATTTTAAACTACAAAACCACAGAGATAGTATTAATGATTGCTTTATTTTTGAGAATAATCACCCATAGATATGTCCACAGTCAAGGAACCCAAATTCATTTTTCTGCTCCATTACAGACTGTGCAAGAATTTTGAACATTTTAACCCCCGTATCTCATATCCCTTTCAGTGAATGGGAATCATAGAATCTCACCATATGAAAGGGGTTTTTTTAAGACTAAAATCTTTAAAAGAATTGTTCATGTGTTACAGGAAATGGGACCAAATAAATAAAATGGAGAGATTACTCTGTAATCACAGATGTACTGTCCTCCCATGGTGCTTCTGACATGCACACCAACACTGCAGGATGCAGGCAATGCCTGGAACATCATTAAATGATTAAATTCTTGTCTGTTGTAATGCATTTTGCCACTTGTGTAGCTTATTAACTTTGCTGTCACCATCACTCAACAAGCAGATACATCAGTTGATAGAAAAAACGCCAACGTGAGGATAGCAAGTTCATAGGTTAAAAAAGTCATCTTTTCTCTATAAATAAAGTTGGTATAAATCACAAGAGTCTGCAAAATGGGCCTGGGAAAATTAGCTGCTGACCTAAAAACACTTCCTGTTGGCTGTCTTGGAATCCATTTCACACAGTTAAAAGTGACAAGAATCAAAGCAGCTAAAGAAGCAGGACTTTATGTTGAAATAAAGAATAAAGTGTCCTAGCAAACATGAAAATAGAACCAAGTGCAACTAATAAAAATACAATTAAACTATTGTGCAAGTATTCTAAATAATCAAAAGGCAAAACGAGCCATACTTTTTAAACTCTTAAAGAGGAAATTATTATATATTTTTAGTGTCCTGCAGTCCTTGTGGCAGCTCTGGAATTTCGGCAGCTGACCAGCCAGCAGGCCCCATGACCTGCAGTTGCATCTGGCAATGTATGGTTAAATAGGGAACTCAGCACAGCCATTTCTGTAGGAAACTGCTGGACTAACATTGGGAAGAATCTAGTCAATTTGAATTATACTTCAAATTAAAGAAAATATAATTAATTAGGACATTTTTATCTCAAGCAAGGAACTAGCTTGCTGGTTTTTATTCAAAGTTAATGCTGTCCTTCACTGCTGGAACTCTTCAGCTAACACTTTACCCAAGTGTCCTCTGCTGTCACTCAAAAAATGCCCCTTAGGGAGTGCTTCAGGAAATACAATGTGTGCATTAAAACAGGTATTTTCTTAGGTCCAGCTCACTGCATCACCAGGTTTACTGCAGCATACTTCTGTTGTGCTCATGCGTGTGACACTTTTATAACACCGATTAGTTCAGTGATGAGTGTCCCTTGACTTTAAAGCTACTTAACTAGAAACGATTTAGAGACACCAGATTTTTACATTCCAAGAACTTTGAACTGTCACATAATTTGACAATTAAGGTTTAAAGAATAACATAAAAGCATATAACAATATATGACTAGATATTGTAGCCCTCCTAGATAAGCTTGGCTCCAAACAGAAAAGACAGGCCTCCTCAAATTCATTTTGAAAACCAGAAAAATATCTTGTATAACAAAGGACAGAATATCTGCCTACAAGCATATTCTTCTATAAGGCCATTTTCTTCAAATTTTATAGTAAAATGTCTAAAATAGCAGCAAGACCTTTCCAATAAATGGCAAAAATGCAACTAAAAATACTTTTTTGTTTCTGTAATCTCTGAGTTAAAATAATTTCTAATACTGGGTGAGTTACATGAATTATAAAATTTGGTACAAGATTACAAAGCAAACTTCCTTCTTTGGAGTGCTTAGGCAATTCAGGTCAGATGTTTGCAGCTGCCCCTTAAAGACTGAAGACCAGTGAAATCCAATCTTTCGACCCTAATTATGTATTCAAGCTTACAAAGTCTCTAAGCTCAACCTTAATTGTTTTTGTCCAAAATAAAGTTGCCAAAGATACATCTCACTGTCTAATGTGGTGGTTTACCCATAAGGATAATATGGTATTTTGTCTGAGTCTGTTAATTGGTTTCATAATTTTCCCAGTTGTTCAGACTGAGTTATCTTAAGAATTCACAGCTGGTATGGGATTGCCTACATAGCTAAAATATGTGTCTTGGTAATGGCTAATATTTCTAATCAAATATGTCTTGGCAAAGTGTTTAGGTTCAGGATAAATCATGCTGCTGGCCACAGTGTAGCAAACAAAAGGAGAAAAAATTATACATTATGTAATGCAAAATAAATTTTCTATCATTCATCTAGAGCATCAGGGCTCACAGACTCTTTGAGTTTGATCTATACTCTGAATCATGCACAGTCCCATTGATAAGAGTTTAAAAAAGTGTCAAAAACAAAACAAAAAATCTAAACCAGCTTTGCAGAACAAAACTTCCCAGAATAACCACTGGAAGAAGCAGAAATACAACCACTGAGTTAACTGTCTCACTGCAAGTGCTCACACTCTTCAAGACATCCTACTTTTAGATGTGCTTAATCTTAATGTACAATTTTTCAGATGCCATCACAGTAGTAAATGTGCCAGGGGCACTTGCAGAATAGAGCATCACTAAAAACTGCATGGTAGAGCCAGTCTCAAGGAGAGTCAAATTGCTCTGGCCTAATGACTGCAAGACTTGAACGAACATACGAGGATCATTTCAGAAGGGAGTTTTGCCACTGAGCTTTGGAGGTAAAGGCCTCCTTTCCAGTGAGAGAAAACAAGATCCAACAGCCTCATTTTCACTTGCACCACTGAAAATGTCAGTTTACCACAGATGCATCCAATACGCAGAACTTCTTCTAGATCCTACTAATGGTACACAAAGTATTTCAAAATGGCCGACACTGAAAGACACAAAACTGTCCCTCTTTCCTTTTCCTGGGACCAGTACATAACCAGAGGAGGGAAAATCCTTGTCTCCTTCTCTTTGCACGAGTTGGGAACTTTTGCTGCTCCTGATGATAGTTTCCCAACTTTTACATTCATCTCCTCAAAAACACGAGATACACTATCTGACACTCACTCTGAATCATGTGTTCACTGTTATAAAACCAGCTGTCCTGATCTCCCACATGCAGGATCATGTCTGTTCCCCCCTGCCCACGTTATTGTTTGTATGGCCATACAGGAAGCTGTATCAGCCTGCTCTGCTTGAAGCCAAATCAGGCAAAGTTTTCAGCTAGTCTAACCCAGCTTACCATGTAATTGTGCTAACGTTATTACTGGCTCAGGAGAAGCAGTGGAAATACGTGACTGGGGAAAGATAGGACTGTTTTTCTGGGTCATGGTCTCACTCAAGGGGCTTAAGTGACTGAGACAGCAGCCTAAATTTGGGAATCCTCTCCGAGAGCAAATGTATTCTCATGAATCCTCTCTGTAACTACTCCTATATTGCCGGTTGCTTTTGCAGGATATTTCAATGTTTTTTCTAAGATGCTGAAATAAAAGCAAGAGAGGATTTTTAATCATGTGAATTTGACTAGTGCCAGATGACTGTAGCTTCAGCAGTTTATCTGAAATCTTCCACTGTGCCGTTCTCTTTGTTTTGGTTATAGCATTTGCTTCCACTTCAAGAACCTGGAACATCAGACAGCATTGCTGAGCACAGACCAAGAATCAGAAATATATAACACAGATGCTGAAACAAGCACTGGCTTTTTATTAATCTGTTACATTTACCTATCATGCTGGAAATAATAATTTTGAATTACCTCATTTCAAAAGTACAGTTGCTGGATCTCTGCTGGTGCAATACTTGAAACATATTTTTAAGTAAAAGATGGAAAGTCTTCTGCTGTGCCAAAGGAAAATTAGAATTGTAATGTTCTGTCAAAGGAGGAGTTATATATTTTTTGACAAAATAAAAATTTTAATGGAAATGAGAGGCTATATAACCAAGTGAAACCTAATCTCTTTTCATGCCACTTCTCAAAAAGAAAATATTAACAGCTATTGCACAATCACTCACCCATTCCAACTTACTGTTAGTTAGACATGTGGAAACTGCAAGCTACGTGATTCTACTTCCAAAGTTGTGATGTCATGCTAGTCTTGACTTCTAGCAATCTACTTGAGCATAAGAGGAGCTGATACAATAGAGAAGATTGAGAAGGATTTTATCTGGCTGTTACTTTCACAAAACCAACAAAAATATCTTACATCAGGATATTACCAGTTATAATAAACTTGAGGTGATTTACCCTTTATTTATCCATCCATACATGAAAGCAAAGCAAAACAAGGAATTCTTTCACCACTTCCCATGGGGAGGCAGCTGTTCAGCCATCCCCAGGACAGCAGGACTCCCATTACACATGACAGTGACTCGGAAAGACAAACACCATTGCTCTGAACATCCACCCCTTCCTTCTTCTCCCAGACTTATACGCAGAGAATGACACCATGTGGAGTCATTGCATCAGCATGTGGATATGCCTTCAGTCACCTGGGGTCAGCTTCTTGAGCCACCCCAGCCTCCTCACAAGAAGCAGAAAAGGCCTCAATGCTGTAACACCACTGCTGAGCAATGGCTGACACATGTGTGTGTTATCAGCACTGTTCTCAGCACAAGTCTGAAGCACAGCCAAATACCAGTTATTATAAAGAAAATAACTCTACCCCAGCCAAAACCAGCACAAAGTCAAAGAAAGCAAGATTAAGTCACTCCTATAAAATAAAAATGCATTTTTTACAAATAATTACTAGAATGCAAACCCTGAGACTCCAGTGGTACCAGACCTTATCTGACTGTAGAACAAGTGGATTCAAATGCTAGGCCTGAATAAACATGAAACCCAGTTCTCTAAGGAGGCCTGAAACAGAGAAATGTTGCACAACTGGGATTAGTATTTTTCACATTGTATCCATATATAAGATGTGGCACTAATGCTGTTTTCAGCTCAAACATGCCAAGCACAAAGCTGGGCTATCTTCACTAACCACCCAACCCAGCAGAACTCCAATGTGATTTACAGGATTTCCTTTGCAAGACTATCATCCCCAAGCATCGGACAGGAAGCTCAGGCAACAGACTGAAGTATAAGGATTTCACTACTGGTGAAGTATTTAGACCTTATTCCTTATCCTTATTCCTTGTTGGCTATAGTGAGAATACGAATTAGGTTACAGGTCCACAGATTTGAGATTCTGAAGTCACAGAAGGAAACATCACAATGAGAGATGCATTATGCCATTAACTAAGCATTATCAAACACATTTCCTCTAAGCTCCGTCCCCAGCATTTAATCTATGTAGCACAGAGAAGTGCACATGAGATACTCTGTTCTGCTCATTCTCCTATTTTGAAATGCATTTTAATTGCTTAGCCCTGTTCCTTCATCACATATCCATGGGGAGTATAGGAATTCCCATATCGGAGCAGGCACACTAAGCACCTTCTCTTCTTGTCTTATGGACATCAAGGATATAAGTTAAATGGCATTTGTGGTATCAGAACAGTTTCCAACAAAAAAGTACCCTGCTCACCTCATTTTATACTTTCCAGAGTTCATTTTATGAAAAGCCATAAACAGATGGCATCTTCATCACATCCACTGGTCTTTTCAGATCAGAAGAGACCAGTGGAAGGTATCACAGGGAACTTTAATGTTCTTCTAATCTTTCTGGGGTTTCACACTCCTGGGCTGTCAAGAAAGAAGCCTTCACTGATGTTTTATGTTTGATTTGAGTGTAGGGGTTTTTTTCCTATAAGAAAAGAGATTAAACATTATTCCATTGCAAACCAAGTATTTTTAGCCAGCCATAGCAGGAGGCAAGTGCCTTCATCACTAACCAATTTCCTTTATATAATAGAGGGAAAAACACTGCTGAAGAAAGTACTGAGGTGCTGATGGGTTGCCAGAAGAGACTAACTCAGTATCTGTGGGATTTCCTGAGAAAGGAGTACATGTCTCCATCTCTTTTTTGGCAAATAAGGATCTCAGTTTTGTAGCTCTTTATAACACTGCTATTTTCACCCTTGATCTGAGTATCCTGAAGTCTGTAGTTACTGCACGTATGTGTTGGAACCCTATTATGTATGCAATTTAACTATATGGACCAAAAAACCCACATATTTTTAGAGACAACTATTTCAACAGTCTTATTTCAACAAGCTGATCTGTTTAATTAAAATTAAAAGCCTTTGCTATCCTACCTCCTAATGCAAATCAATTTAGAGAGAATGGTGAGGTGCGCAAAAACTGCAAGAGCTTAAGACAACCCCTGGTTTCCAGATGGGATCAAATGGGTCAGGTATATGGAGAAGCAAGATCCATAACAGCTCTGTAAATCAGGATTTTTTGTGAGGAGCATAAATACAGGATAACAAACAGGTTTCTGTCTGCACAGAGAACTAATCACACATGTCCTTAAGCTGTCAGCATCAGTGGCAAGTGGTACTGCAAATGAAGACAAAAATATCTTCAAACATTTTCAGATATACACTGATCATTAATTTATGCTGTTCATCTAAATAACATAACTTTTGAAGTTGACACCGGGAACCCACATAAACTAAATAACTATCTAGGTTAGACTAGAGATTTGGGTCGGGGAACTTTATTGCAATATACAGTTTGTACAGCGTTCAAATTTAAGCCTTCCTCCCTAACAAAGAAAAAATAAATCTTGTGAAGAGTTTCAGGGTTTTATTGTGAGACTGTTTCACAGGTAACAGGGAATTCTCATTTACATAACATTGTTGACAATTAACTATTGACAAAAATCCAACAAATTTTAACAAAATAGCTCAACAACACTTTATAATATCCTCCTGGAATTGTGTATTTTCAATTCCAAATGAATAGCTGACTCATTCCCAAGAGTTGCAGAGTCACACGTTAGCTTAAGCCCTTCTTGTATTCTTATGCAATTGTTCAATTCTGTAAATATCCATAAAATATTTCTAGAATACAATCGAAAGGTTAGGAACTACTCAGAAATAATTTTTGCTAATTTTGCTAATTTAATGCTAAATAAATTAAAATATACTAGCTGATAAGGAATAGCAAAGAGAAGAGAAATAAAATAACCATTATCTAGTATTCAATGGTCACGGATATCTTTGTACGTCAAGTTTAATTATATCCACATTCACCAAAGTAGAAATATTAGTGAGAACATGATATTTGACTAAGCATACTGCAACAAGGCCAGATCTAAAGACAAGGTTTTGCTGTTTAAAATGGGATGTGAATGAACTTGGATATCTCAGTCTTAAGAGCTCCTGACATGGCTACAGTTTTGCTCCTGTCACCAGCCACAATTTTTCCAGTACTCAGAGAGCTGGTGCTTACACTCAACCTAACCTGAATGCAGAACACAACCTGATACCATTAGGGTTTTCAGTTAGCTTCAAAGTTGCAAAACCTACCTCATCTTTTCAGATCAAGCTTGACATATGAAGCCAACAAAACTGTTACTACCCTTTAAAATGACGTAATCCATGCCTGGGATGTTTATGGAGCATCTTCTATGGCACAAAATCAGGATCACTCTCCCAGATATGTAGGATGTATCCAATTCCTCCTCTGCCAAAGAACATTCAATCTCACCTCTCCTGGGAAGTGTTCAGCTACCATGCGGGTCAGGGTCTGCTGTCTGTACACCATTATTCTGATAATGCCATCTCCCCTTCCTTACCACAGCTGTTCCTCTCAGGAATTTTTCTTCAAGATAAACGTTGATTTGTCTTGGGAAGGGTCAGGAATTTATAACTTTGGTTTTGGGTGTGTCTTGATTAACTTCAATTGAAAAATCAGCCCTCTGTTCCTAGCTCTTCTCTGAACTGTTTGTTTGTTTCGTGGAAGGAAAAGGACTTCAGCAAAGGCAAATAACTCCATCCTCAGAGTTATGCACTGTGCAAATGCTGCCTGCCATCCCACTGAAATACAGAATGAGACTATGGAGAAATACGTAGAGTTTATATTACCGTTGTTAGGTAAGACAGTTAGCACTTCAAGCAATTAACAAACTTATCCAGGATTCTGGAGAAAGAAGACAGACTTTCTATGCCTACTCCTATGAACTTGTCTGAATTTTAATGTAAGCAGTCATGTATTGTGTAGAGAGCTTGTACACACTGAGAGATCCATTTACCATATTTGGGACCAGGTATCTGAAGTTTAGACATGCAACGATTTACTGCACCATTTAATATCTGGCCCTTAAGATAGGGCTATTTCCCACAGCAGGTTCACAAATGACATTGCAGTTCTCAATCCCATCAACGTGGGATGCTCTTCAAGGTTTCACCCCCTTTAGCATTTCTGCAGTGATGAGGCACAAGTAAATCTGCAAGTCAAGTTCTGTCTGTGCAGCAACTCTGTTCTTCTGGCAGGTCTGCTTCTCTCATCACTGGATATATTCATCTTCACAAACGTTGAAGAAGAACCAGGTGCAGCACTCCAGACTCATTTCGTACCACTGCTACTGAATACTGAGCTAAGACAGTAGGCACAACTATTTTTTCCAGCCCCTTTATTGCAGTATATTCCTTCATTTTGCCTCAGTTAGCTGCTGGGTTGTTTTTTTTTTTTTTTTTTTGTAGCTTATATGCTACAAGATCTAGCTATGCTTTCTGCTACAATGATTGACTGCCTTGAGCAAACAAAACTGGCTGATCTGGCCTAAATGTCATACCTGATGACACATCAGCTACATTCCCTGTATTTTTGAATACCTTTCATCCTACTTTATGTTGCTAAAGATTCAAAGTAAATGAATACATCAGGAATATAATCTTTAACCACATTTATATTGTATTTAGCTATTGTCCTTATGGTTTTATTCATCTGATAGGCTTATTTCCTTATCAAGTAGGTATTTTAAAACAAAGCTGCTGTCTTGACACCACTTCTCTACATTATTGCAAAGTTAATGTTGTATTTTAATAGGATTATTTTATATCAGCAATTCCATTTAGTGTGTTTCACTTTGCTGGGCATCTGTCCAAGGTCCCAGATAACTGATCTCTAAAAAGTGACCTACATACTTAACCATTGTCCTGTTCATAAGCAACACTAATTGACTTGTATTTTCTGTTTGATCCATACACAATTTCTCTCATGCAATTGCATAAATCCTTGTACATTAGTAAATTTTTTTGTATATGAAGATTTTTCCAAGAGTAATTCAGACCCCATAACCTAACCAAAATTTAAGTTTATGTGGACACTGTTAATCATGTTTTCCTTTGTCCTAAATGTAGTCTTTCTGCAGTATGTAATAAATCCATGAAAGCACTAGGTTTATTTACGTGGGATTTCAGCAGAGATAGGCATTAGAATCAGATTTTTTACATAATCTGATGTAAACTGATTCTTTAGACTGTACAGTTGAAATTTTGTATTTTCAAAACCTTAGCAGGGGCAGAGGAGTACATGAGGAAATGCTTTGGCCAGATTTTGTTTGTTATGAAACTTCAGAGTACAGCTTTGATAATTTTATTATGGGGGTGCCCTCTTCTTGCTTGAAGGAAGCTTTTCCTACCTTCAGGTTTGAGCATATGCCTTTATTTTACCTTGATACACTTGAAAAAGCTCTTGGACATCTCTATAGCTGTTCCCTTAGTGTGAAGTGTGTATTAAAAAGAATAACAATTTCGCTTGCCACAGGTGGAAGCTGACCATCTTGCTAGAGAAAAATTCAAACCTGAACTTTGTTACCTAGAGGCAGCTAGGCTCTGCTACAAGAGCCATCGCTCTGAGAAAAAACTTTAAAAAACAAACTAAAAGGAGTGAATAAAAAGTGATACTTCCAGAAATATGAGCAAGTTCTCTTATATCTGGTTTTGGACAAATGAGCAGTAGAAAGCAGAGGTTCTGTTGTCAGTCATTTACAAAGGAAATCCGGTACAACTGTGTCTCTAGAGATGGCTCTTGACCTGAGGCCTGAGATATTGCTGTGCATATTTGCACGAGTTGTTTCTGTTCTCTGCTAATACCTTTCCAAGTTGCACAGTGAGACCTCTGCTGTTTGTAAAAGCACTCAGCTGGGTTACCAGAGCAAATCCATTTCTAATCCTTAGGGAGTTCATGGCAAAGTAGGAGACCAAACAGAAGACATAGGGATTTCCAGGGCTAAAATACTGGCTAAAGAAATGTAACATTTATTTCCTTCATTCTACAAAGTGTGGTGGTGGTGGTGTGTGTGTGAACTGGAAACAGAAGGACTTTGTGAAGCCAACTGATCTACTCAAACAGCAAGAGCTACCATTAGATGTTGTTTGAGAATGTTTGTCACCTCAGGAATGCTCTGGTCTGGGGAACAGATACACAACCAGATCTAGCAGTGGCCAAAACTGCTACACTGAAAACAGCCGGGACAGCAAATCAGCTTTATAAGCTTTGCAGCCATACACTATAGTGAAAGTGGATACTGACCCTCTTCACACTGTTTCTGTTGCAACACAAACTTAACTGTGACCAAGTTAATATTTTGGACTGGGAAAAAAACTTGCATGGCATTAATAACTGGTTTAATTGTCCAATTATATCAGTATTTAAATTAATATCTTAATAACAACAATTCCCAAACCATGTATATTTTCATTTTTCATAGAATAGGCCTATAAACTTACCATATGGAAATTCATTTGTTGTTCTAGATCTTGACATCACATCTCATGTATTTGGCTAACTCTCTTGAAAGAGTCAAAACAAATTCTGTTTAGGTGCTCAGTTCACCCACTTCACAGGTGCTGTGGAAAAACACACGAATGAACTATCCACACGGTCACTTGCAGACACGGCTGTGGGGGACAGAACACTATATAGTCATGACTGTAATGCAGAACTGTGCAATTTATTAGAAAAGTAGAATCTATCTAGTCATGAAGAATGATTTTCTTCATGACTATGCCTTTATCTTTTCCTGTATTCTGCATTCCCCCTTTTTACCTCCCTGTTCCATTTCCAGAATGGTATTTCCATATGCCAGGATTAAAACTGCATAATTTCATTTTCCCTTCACACCATTACGTTTCAAAAGATACTTAGGTTTTTTATTGTATTTAATTTTTGTGACCTAGAACTAATAACTAATAACAGTGCTTCAATAGCAGTATTTGTAATAGCATTTAGATAAAATTTATTATTATTGTTATTATTATTATTTCTATAAATCAAAATTAAATAATTCTCTTTTTGTCTTTCATTAAATGGGACTATTGGTCAGAAAGACTATTATTTTTTTTCCTCTTGAAAGTCTGCCAAATTTAATCACGTATTTCTAACTATGTATTAACATAAGAAGAGCAGGAAAAATGAGTTTATGTCCTCAAGAGCGACAGAACACCCCACCTCCCAAATCTCCCCAATGGGATACAGGAAATTCCCTACTTTGGCTGCCTTATCAGTTTGAAAATAAAGTGCAGACATTTATACTCCACAAGGTGTCACTCTAAAACAGCTTGAAAAAAATCATGTCTTTTTTGCTTCAAACTTTACCCAAAAGGTCAGAAATGAGCAGCATTTCAAATTCAAGACTGAATTGCCAGATTCCACTCAGAGCTACTACAACGTAACAGTCTAGGCACTGGGTATTTTCTGTTGTGGATATTTTTTGTTGTAAATAGTGTATTTCAAAACCAGTCTATTTTTAACTTCTTTGCCTAGCTGAAGTGTGGGGGAAAAAAAGTGTGTCAGTAACTGTTTCAGTTTGGGGGAGCATCCAGCAAGCATTTTCTCAGGATACACTGCATTGTCCTTTACTCAACTACCACTGGCTCGGTGAAGCGACAGAAAACGTCAGACCCAATAGCTTAGGTCTGCAAGGTATCTAAGCTTTTTAATAAAATAACGTTTTGTCTATAAACACATTGTCGTTTTAAACAAATATGGTATAATCTATAGAAATTTGAACATCCTTCAAAAGTACTAATAGCTGTCAGCAACAAAACCTCATTTTCTGTGGTTCACAGGCAATCAGTGAATTAATTATCTGGAATTTAATAGAAGAGAATTACCAGTAAGTTTTCTTGAATCTAGAAAAAATTACATTCCAACTTCTCCTTTAGTAAGTCCATGCCTTCATTGCTAACTACCTACTTTCATGAACTTTTGAGAGATCTTTGACACATCTATAAACTTTAATTGTTGTTGACCACCAGGTTCAAAACATACTAGAAGAAATCTGATACAAACATAAGCAACTAACTGTCATTTCACTGGAAACAATATTAGTATTTCAGGAAAATGAAAATCGTCAATGAAAAAGAACAAAGAATGTATGAAACAGGTCTGATAGCATGAGGGAGGGAGCTATAGGTGACAATTTACACAAGATACTACATAAGAAAGTGGAACCAATTTTGAAATGTTAACACTTTTCATCCTGTGCTCAACACTGCAGAGCTCTGATGCCTGCATAGACCAACAGGGTTCTTGCACAAAAAATACAGAAATTAAAAAAAAACCCAGTCCCACATGCAAACTTACCATACCTGCTTGTTTGTGTTACACTCTGCTTTCAAACACTTTGTTCAGTCTATCCTGACTTTTCCTGTTTTTCTGTGGCGGTATTTCATGTTACGACCATTTCCAGTAGACACACTTCAGAAAAGCTAATTAGATCAGACCTCAAATGAGAGAAAAAGAACAATGTCTACTTTGAAGATCTCAACAGATTTAGGCTGCTCACTTGTGTCATGAAAGCTGCAGTTCCAGGCCCATATCTGGATCTTTGAAGTAACTGACAACTTCACTGGTAAAAATGCAGGGGTGTCAGGGATTTAAGCCTTTTCTTGTTTGTATGCCAGCTAACAAACTTCAGAAAGCTTTTAGTTCACACAATCAGGATCTTGGAGAATCTAGTTCTTCAAAATCAACTTCATCAAGAAAACACCTCAGTATGCATTAAACTTAAAAATGTGTTTGCAGTTCGCCCACTTCTGTAGGAATTAATGAAAGCTAGGAATGTGATAAATACTTCGCTTAGAGGAAAAAAAAATCTTTAAGAGAACTAATGTAGAAAAAACAACCCCTTTGGTCCAGACTGGGCTTATTAAACAACTCTGCAGCAGCTTTTACCTGGTGTGAGCACAAGTACATTGGGAAGGGCGAGGAGGGGAGAATCATGAAAATGAGAGTATTAAAAGCCTCATTCAAGGATGTTTGGAAATCGTATTTTTGAAGCCACAAAACAAAAACAATGATTTGGCTAGATAACCAGATTTCTGAATTGTGACATTTTTATAGCCATAATTCCATTCACAAGATGTATTAATCACACTTGATTCCACTGATACAGGCTATTAAAGGAGAGGAAAAGCTCAGCAGTTACCATAACAAAGCCACTTCCTCCACTGTTTTTTCCATTCAAGTCACACAGAACACAATGAAGTTATTTTTTTCCTTAGTCTACACGCAGCACTCAACTCTCACACTACTCTCTCTCAGACTGTGCACATATACAGCTTCTGCTTCATACTGTGTTGAACAAGCCTGTTGCAAGAAGGAAGTTCTAACTCAGAATCAGGAAAAAACAAAAACCTGAGAAAATAGACTGAAGATTCATTAGACAAAGAATAAACTGATTTTTGCTACCTGCCATTTCCAGTTGGCATGAGAGACTATCAAATTGGTCTAGAATTTACCTAAATAATTTTCTTCAGTTATTAAATTAAGCAAATACTAGAACACTTCTGCTGGAATAATGAGATCACTGTTATTCTCATCCAGAAGAGCCTCATGGTGCCTTAAAAAAAATCCCTCCCCACATGACAGTATTTTATACAGAAAGGCTGACAAATAAAAGGCAGTTACTTCTGTCAGCTGCTTAACAGCTCAGCAATCACTGCAGTCTTGCCATGTACACACCCACATACTAAACACCAAGGGGATGAAACAGGAAAAAACTGTGGGCAAAATGAGTCAATCCAAACCAGAAGCTGAGCAGACCCCTTTGTTTTCTTTGAAGTGATACTTCATTCAGAAAAAGATCACGCTGAATTTAGCTATTACACTGATGTCTGCAGGGTACCAGTACAGATCAGTAATTATGTTTGATAAGAACAGAAAGAAAACCAACCAGGAGACAACTTGCACTCCTCGGGACTGTATCAGTGCAGCCAAAAAATAAATTGGCAATTATTCTTGCAAAGAACAAAATCTATAGGAATAACAATCAAAAAGCCCTCCCAAAGAAACTAAATCCACACCTTCTCACACAATACACTTATTTTAATCCCTTTTTCACTGGCCAAAACAGCTGAGGTTGTTTTAGAGAGTCAAGAGAGATCTGTCTGAGTAGTCTATAGAGATGTCTCTTTGCACATCTGCTTAAGAAGGAAACAGCTATGACTCAACGCCGTACCTTAAGAGGAAGCTGACTATTACATTCCTCATCGCCCACAACTCTAGGAAGCTGAAGACATTTTACAAGACGCTATTTTACCTGAGCTACATCAAAATCTATTTTGAAAAAAACAATTTAAAAATCCATGCAGTCCTGTGTACGCTTTCCCTGAAAGGCCAATCCTCTAGCTATCTACCTTAAAGAAATTTGCAGTTGTGTGGTTTCAGCAAGAAAGGAGTTTCATACCATAGAAATGCAGTTTTCTAACAGGAAGGAAAAAAACACAATTATTTTGGCCTTTTTTCCTGATAATGAAAAAACAAAATTCCTAGCTCTAACCAATCAAAGCTTGGGCAGTGCTCTAATTTTCTTGTAATAAACCTCAGATTTATTTAATTCTCAGATTCACTTGATGTTTCTATATTAAGACTACTAGTGTGTTGAGAAGGCCTTTTTCCTGTACCACATCCATTACTCTGCTGCCCTGAAGGCCGAGTGCATCCTGGGCTGCATCCAAAGCAGGGTGGGCAGCAGGTGAGGCAGAAGATTCTGCCCCTCTACTCTGCTCTGGTAAGATCCCACCTGCAGTGCTGCATCCAGCTCTGGGGCCCCCAGCACAGGCAAGCCATGGACCTGCTAGAGCAGATTTGGTGGAGAGCCACAAACATAATCACAGGGCAAGAGCACCTCTCCTACGGAAACAGCCTGAGATGGCTGGGCTTGTTCATCCTGGAGAAAAGACAACTCCAGGGAGACCTCATTGAGCTATTCAATACTTACAGGAGGCTTACAGGAAAGAAGGAGAGAACTTTTTACACAGGTAGACAATGAGAGGACAAGGGGCAATGGTTATAAAGAAAAGAGGAGAGATTCACACTAGATATTAGGAATAAATTCTTTACTCAGAGGTTAGCACCCAACAAATTGCTCAGTGAAGATGTGGTTGCCCCACCTCTGGAAGCATTCAAAGGCCGGTTGGATGGAGCTCTAAGTAACATGATTTAGTAGTAAAGGGCATCCCTGCCCATAGCATGGGGTTTGGAACTAGATGATCTTTAAGGTTCCTTCCAACCCAAACCATTCTATGATTCTACTAGTAAAGAAATGAGTATAAACTACACAGATGTGGAATAGTCAAGGATTCCTCCTATCAAATTTCTAACTACAGTTAGTACCAGATACTATTGTGAAGATAAAGGGGACTTTCTACTAGAGAGATATCTACCACACACACTCAAGTTTCTCTTTATTTAAGTTTCCAAATCCCTTGGGAGTCAGGAGCAATGCCTACCTGTAACAGAAAAGAGACTTTAGCAACAGAGCCACAACAAGCAATTTACTTGTTGCACTACAGAGGCTGCAACATGGACCTGCAGATTGCATTCATCCTGTCCAACCTGAACAGAACCTTTGACTTCTGCTGACCTTAGCACTTCAGTATTTTCACAGTGAAGAAGGTATTTTAAAGTTTACTTTTACTTTTGTTCCAAACCTGCAGCAGAGCCTTAGAGGCCAGAAGGCATCTTGTTTCCTCCTTAAATCAACTGATGTGGCTGCAGGAAGCGAGAGAGAATACCTCTTCCTACAAATGGTCTCACTTAGGTACCTAGCAGGATTTTGAAAATATTTGAGAAATTATCCTGTGTATTTCAAGTAATTTAGGAAAAAAGAAAAAAATATATACATAAACCAACCCACCCCAACAGGGTCAGAGTGAAGAGGGTTAAATGCAAATTCAGTTTAATTTAAATTAGGAAGTCTTAGTGACTTCAGTATGATTCCATCCCTCCTCCCCTTCCACACACACACTCCCCAAACCCACACACCCCTCAGTAAAGCCATTTAAGTAGGAACCAGGCCTTTTTTCCTACCACATCAGTAAGGCAATGGTGCTATTAGTTCCAGCAAAGCTCCCAAACACTCTGCTCATAGACTGTACTGGCCAAACAATTAGATCACTCTCGAATTAAAAAAGTACCCAGAAGCAAATTTGCATTTGCACTAGTTTTTTCAAAGCACAATGGAAAGTTGGCACATACTGCATTTACAAGAGCTCTCATCTGGTTTAAACATGGGTTTATTTTAAAAATCTTCAGCTCTCATCTGTAGGCTACTCCAGAACCCAGTGAATCAGCAAATAGTTACTGTTTATTGGAAAGCTTCCTTCTTTTGGACACCTTGATCACCACTCAGTAGTTTGCTGAAATTGTGAAAAGAACTGCACCATTAATCTTCACTACAGGCAACTGTCCACAGGTGTACAGGATCTAGAATGTGAAGTATTCAGGATGAAAATTTAAATTTTGATATATAGACCTCCAGTGAATCAGATATTCTGCAGACTACAGAAAATTTAAGTAAATAGCAGCCATATAACAGAGAGCCTCTTACAGGTATTTACAATATACATAGCATCATGTCATGAGCTTAGGTGTGCTTTTTTCCCTTTGTCTTCTTTCAGATACTCACGGATTTTAAAGCATCTCAACCAGGTTTTTAAAGGAAATCACACACTACACAGGTTAAACAACATGGTTCTATTAAAAACTATCTTTAACCATGGCACTCAGTGACAGCAATACAATACTTTTTTCCACAAAGCAACTAATATAAAAATATGCCATAAAATCATCTGTAGACTAGTATGCTAGTACATACATATAATCATAACATTCTTTTATAAACTCTTTCCTGAGATACCTTGGGTTGTTTGATTTTCTTGTATTACTGGATGCATTATCTTTATGATTCATCTAAAACAATTGCAAAATATTTTGAATGTGCAGGACACTCAGTAACATGTAAAAAGTAGTATGTAAATATATGGCAAAGAAACAGCTCTTAGAAATTATGCGCTTTTTTACTTTGTTATATTTTTTAACATTTGGCTCCTTGGGAGACAGAAGGATGGTGCATGAAAAACCTGAAATTAGAGCTATGAATCGACAAAAAGCAGGAAAGCATTCAGGAATGTTAGGAGTTGGAATATATTATAAATGACACAAAGAGAAAGCCATAAGTCATGTTGGCTATGTATTGTCTTACAAAGCAACTGGACATATCTTAGTTCACAGTATAATAAATATTTTTACTAATCTGTTTTGGAAGAGCAAATGTCTTTTAGGGTTTCAAGCTCCTGTATAAGTTTCTTGTTCTGAACTTCTAGCACTGCAACACGACTCTCCAGACATTTTATGTATTCTTTCTTCCGACGTCGACATTCTTTAGCAGCTTCCCTGCAAAAAGCAGAAGTAAAAAGTGCAAACAAAAAAGCCATTTGCATGCCATTAGAAAGCTCAGCAGAGTATGGAGACTATGACAGAATTCCAAATTTTGGAATATCTCCCAAATCAGTCTGAAAACACTAAGCAAAACTGGGTTCCACAAGGGCCTCAAGTGTCTCTTTCTCAAGTTCATATGGCAATCTGTAGAATTGCTTCCTCTCATGCCTTGATTAAAGTTCATAATAAAGGAGGTCCAAATGAAAGACAGTTATTCTGCTTTATGACAATAAAGATCTTTGAGGGCCTTGAGTTCCTCAATGAGAGTCTTGTTTTGGTTTTCAAGCACAGCCACACGATTTTCAAGACATTTGACATATTCTTTCTTCTTTCTGCGACATTCTCTGGCAGCTTCCCTGGAACCAATACAAGGCAAATGACTACAGGAACAGCCACAATATGGCAAAGACTGGATAAATGCAATTACCTGCAATCCCTGTGGTTCCACAATAACAACAACAACCACCACCAACTGCTGGATTGCACAAACAGAACATCGGATAACAGCCAAAAGCAGTAACATAGTTAAAATATAATCCAAAACAACTAGAACTTGAAACGCATTCAGCATCACCAAATACAAAGATGGAACCAATACACAGAAGAACTGAGAAAAACAGAGAGTAAGTGATAATGTATTGACTTGAATTGTATTAAACATTGGGATGGAAAGCAGCATTTCTTCTTCCAATCATCTTCTATTTTGGGTGTTTATCGGGAGCATTATTTTCTGCCATCAAAATCTTAAAACCAAACCCAGAGAATATACTTTCAGAAAACACAAACGTTAACAGTATTCTCTTCAGATAAAAAACTAGATGCCAAGCTTACATTAAGATTGAAACTTACAGCACATTGTAACAATGTACAGTACAATTTAAGTCCAAACAAATACAAGTTATTAGCATTTTAGAACTGGCTGTCTGAGCATATTTCAGCCACATGAGTCTGTGGTTTTTGTTGCTGGCAAATGATAGCCTGAAGCCATCCTCGTAGTTCTGCTTGAAAGTCTCTTATATTGGAGCTAAACACTTTGGGTAGTGTTTTCAGAAGTATGTAACTAAACAAGCATTCAATTCCAGAAGAAACATTACAAGTACTGGGGGTCCTCCTTTACCACCTTGGAACATAATAAATTGTGAGAGGCTAACATTCCAGCAAGTTATGAGCTATAGCATAGGCACTAGTTTTAAAACTGGAGAAGAAACAAAAAGGAGGCACAACAATGCAGTGATCCTCATGAGTAATTTAGGATAAGGGACAGGCATGAGAGCAAAGCAATACCATTAATTCAATCATAAAACAAGTGGTTAAGCAGTGTATTAGAGATCTGCAGAGCAGACTATTTCTACCATTAATCTGCCAATGACAGAGGTGGCTACACATTTGAAAAAGACAGATTGCCTTAAGAATAGCAAGAAGAATGCACAGAGAAAGACTGACATTTACAACATTCAGTCAAGTCCATGACAACTAGTTAAAAACTATACAGCAACTTCACACAATATGCCTCACAAAATGACAGGGGCACTGCAAAGTATCTCATCCCAGAAGCCAAGTACTTAGGGAAGTCTATAATTATCATTCCATCTTTGAATAAGTCCTCTTCACAGCATCATTAATGGACAACTGCTAATGAGATCCTCAGCTATTTTCCTAACCAATTCTTCACTGGGCTGTTTTAAAATGAAAAAGCCCCTACTGGTCATTTTACTGTCAGTAGTGGGAGAGCAGGGAAATTAAAATTCAACAAAAAGTATAACTCTAGATCATCACAAAAATTATCTGATATTGATTTCTGAATTACCCTAATATTTTCAAACTAAAAATCCGTGGGTATAAGGTCAACTCTAACTTTCCAGAGTTAACAATCAATACTCTGTGCTAGAAGGACATGGGATGACTGACAAAGAATTTCCTGCCTTCCCTTCATCAGTTACAGGCAGTACTCATGACCTTAAGAAAACTTCATTATAATGTTCAGGGGGGAGGGGGGATTGTTTTGCAACACTGGCTATGAATTATTATATAGTCTTACCTATTTTTCAAAAGTCTCAGCTCTCTCTTGCGCGTTGCCTCTTCTGCCATTTGCTGAGGGCTATGCAAAGTCCCTGGCGAGGCTGCCATAACCACTCCCTGAGGTAAGGTAGTAGTGGGAGTTCGAATCTGGTAAGCTGGCATGTCTCCAGTGGCAGCTGTATAAAAGAAACATATTTTAAAATTTATGGCAAAAAAAGAGGTATATCTGAAAATAATAGATTTCTGACAATGATTTATCCAGGATCTCAGATATGTAAATTATTTCACAGGTCTGTAATGACACAACTATATTTTTTATCTTAATAGCGTTTATTTCCACACTGTAAAACACCTGAATTGCTCTAGCATGTGGCCCCACTAGCCAGCCAGCCAGAGTTTCCACATGGCTCTCTTTAGGCAACATGGGGAAAGCTGTTTGAGGAACAGTTTAAGCATTCACACTTACTTCCTGTTTGCACAATCCCACAAAAAGAGGGTCCTGCTGTTGCAGCCACTGAGGTTTATATGCTACCCTGTTCTCCCTATGCAGGACTCAATTTGCTTCAGAAGACAACTTTCTCCTCCTTCCTTGTGAGAGCAATAGTACCAGCTTTACAGCCTCTCCTCCTCCTACAACAGCAGTTTGGCAGCCCTTGGATAACCAGTGAGAGCTGCTGTTGCTACAACGAAAAGGAGCAGATAAGCACTCAGGGTGTACAGGCATTTATTTGTTCCCTGGGCAAAAGGACCACACATAGGATGCTGCAGCATTAATAGGCAAGAGGAGACAGCGGCGGTTGCACAGGAAGGGGTGTGGCTGCGCAGTAAATCAGAGGGCAGAAGTTCAGATTCAGCTCCTGAGCTTAGCAGTTTGGTGCTCTCCCCAAGCCAAATGCCCATCTGATGTGATTTGAAACCAACACCTTTCTGACAGTCTCACGTCATTTCTTTGTTTCAGACGTACTTGTCCCTACAGGATGCACTCAACTTAAAAACACTGGGGAAGTCCTAAGTACTTGTGTCTTGTCTGACAGAAAACAAAAGCAAACAAAAAATATATTCCTCTTTAAATTTTAAGCAAGTATTTACCTATTCCTTTCCATAAATATTTTATATTATGATAGAACAAAACTTCAAATTTTGTCATTAAAGCAACTAAATACAGCTGATGTTTCAGAGGCTATTATGTTACACTTAGTTTATACTTTGATACTTTAAAGCATTATTTAAAGAATGGAAAAACATGTGTCACAGTTTAATCCCAGCCTGCAACTAAGCACTACACAGCCACTTGTTCACTCCACCCACACCCCTCCCCAGTAGGACTGGGTAAGAAAACTCATAGGTTGAAATGGGAACAGTTTGATAATGGAAATAAAATAAAATAATAAATGTAATGAAAAGGAAAATAACAAAAAGAAAGAGAAATAAACCCAAGAAAAACAACTGATGCAAGTTAAAAGCAATTGTTCCCTGCTCACCAACTGATGCCCAGCCTGTTCCTGAGCAGCAGTTCCCAGGCCAGCTTTCCCTACAGTTTATATGCTGAGCATCATGCCTCATGGTATGGAATATCCCTCTGGCTATCTGGGGTCAGCTGCTCTGGCTGTGATCCCTTGCAAATTGTGTGCACTCCCAGCCTACTCACTGGCACAGCATGAGAGGCTGGAAAGTCCTTGACTTAGTGCAAGTACTGAGCAACAACTAAACTATCAGTGTGCTATCAACATCTCTCTCATCCTAAATCCAAAACACAGCACTGTACCAGCTAATAGGAAGAAAATTAACTCTATCCCAGCTGAAACTAGGACAACTGAGAAAAATAAAATGTGGACAAAAACATCTTGGGGAGGGTGACAGGCTGAGCAGTTAAGAAATATCAGTTAACTATAGGGGGAAAAAATTAAAGTTCATAAAAATATACTATTATTCTTACTATATTAATGCAAATTCTTCACTAATTCAAAACAAAAAAATAGAGTCGAGTTGTGTTTAGACTACAATTCCACAGCCATGTCCTGAAATCATTATCAGCTTAAACCCTGTGCACCTCCCCCCTCTTCAGTCCTGCGGTAAAAGTGTTTGTGGAATTACAAGATGAACTGGACCAGTGAACTGACCTGGATAATCCCCCGGGGATGTGGGAGGGAGGGAGAAATCAGCCCAGAACAGCCCTGTGAGCACTGACAGGCAGCTGCCATGAACACAGGGCTTGGTCATCTTGTACATCTACAGGGCAATTGCTTAACCCTTTAAGTTCCCCACATTTCTTAGCAGTCCCAGTCACATCAATGGAATGATACTTCAGCTCACTAATTATAAAAATGGAATATTAGCAACTCTTCAGGCTCACCTTTATGCTGGCCACATTACATACTTCTTATAGACTCTACAGTAAGAACTACCTTTTTCTATCTCATCATCAGGTATTAAAGAGATGTTATCTTAGTTTGCCTTACTTACAATGAATTAGAAATCCAAGCAAACCATTTTGTAGATCAAGTCATGGGGAAAGCTCCGCAACCCAGATCATCTCAGCCTGGCAAGACCAACTACTTTGTTGTCTGTGTCTGATTTATACTCAGATGACAGCAAACAGGACTTACTGCAGCTTTTGTGAAGAGGACTCTGTGTGATCATGTACCTGCAGCAAGACTTAACAAAAGCAAGTCCCTATCTCAGCTGGGATCAGCAAACACCACTGGTAAGTATTCTAGTCTGAGCAGGTCCCAGTAGTGGCAGTCTTTTCCTGACAGATGTCTCACTTACAGACCTGCCAGCACAGGAACACAGATAAATAACCATTCTGGTGGTACAGACCTTGCAAATCCAAACACCACTGTTTAAAAACAAGAAAAATGCATAGCCTAGCATTGACAAAGTATCTTTTAGCTGTGCAGTAATATATGTTTTATGATATATCATTGCAAAAAAATATTTCAAAGACTGAAAAATGTTTTGTATATTATCTCAAGAAATTACAAAGTAACTGATTTTCCCAGAGAAAGACCTTTGGAAAGATGAAAGGGGCTTTAAACAGAATAACATAAACATAATTTTTTTTCAAAGTTATCTTAAGCCTAGTTATGTATCTATATTACAGTGAATCATACCTTCCATTTCAGCATCTGAGACAAATGTCACACACACTTCATCCAGACTGACAAACTTCTGTGGCCGTTTCTAATGACACTTCACAAAGGTTTAATGTATTTCCTAAGGTACCAGATGTAGAACTGAGACTGTTAACAAAGCAACAAACCTGGAGTTGGTGCATTTCCCTAACACATTGCCTGAGGTAATTTTTTTTTTTTTTAACTCCTTAAAATGCAAGGGAGCAAAAAGTCACTGAAAACCTGAAGCTTTCGGTTGAGACTTACAAAAAGAAAGTTATTAACAGGAAGCCAAAAAAACTAGTGAAAAAAAAATCAAACCGCATTTTTAAAAAAATAAATTAAAAAAGCAACCACCTCTTGGAAAAAGTAACTTGCTGAACACTAGAGAGCATCTCTGCACTCGAGTTCTTTCAGTGACTATCCAGGAGAAAAAATGCCCGATGTATTTGGATGCCTGTTCTCCCCCTCTGCGAGTCATAATGGTGGGACTTGATTATCAAAGGGTTTTTAACTTCACCACTGAACTGGCTACACAAGGCATGAATCATTATCCCTTTGAGCATTAAAAACATCGACCTGGAGAAGATATTTATCTTTGCATTAATGAAACAACATGCGCCAGCACTGAGCAGCAGCACGTAGGAGCCGGCAGGGAAGTAGTTAATGTTAGCGAGCTGCCGGAGGCAATTGACGAGGCAGAAAGGAACTGACTAAATCGCAGCATGACTTGGAGCTGACGTCAATGTGTATCTTGTTTGGAGTTTAACTTTTCCAGTTCCCTACTGCAACACGATTCCAGGAAATCTAATGACGTCAGCCTTTTGAACTCAATTAGCTGAGGAACAGACCATTTTAACAGTGGAGGAGAAAACAAGCAGGCATAACAATACTTCAATTATTGCCCTCGAATTTGTTTCCAGTCAGTGTTTTTTTAATAATGGAAGCATAGGTTGATTTACACTGCTGAAACAATTTCTGTACAGCTTAGTTAAGCCCATGGCTATCAAATTTGTAATGTTTATTGCTCAATAAAAAAAGGCAGTCGTCATTTTTACAAAACAAAAAGCAATTATAAACATAGTAACGTATATGACTATTGCCACAATAAAGAAAAATGCAAAAGTAGAGTGGTGGATTGTCTTCAGCAAAATCCTGCATCAAATAATAAAGATTAGTTATCCGAATCAATCTGTGCAAGAACTCATGCACTAACAGTGATTTTTTGTTTTTTCCCCCAAACGAAACTGTTAAAATTGCCCTGGAATCCTACATTAAGTAGATAGAATTAGAAGCTATTTGTATGACTTTAGAAAGATGAAAGAATTACAGCAACAGGTTCAAAAGAAAATGTCACAAATATTAACTAAACACTGCACAGACATGCAAAAATACCATGTCAAAGGCTAACAAATTTTTACCTGTTTCATCTCCTGTTACAGCCATGATCAACTTCTGCACACGCGATTCTGCTGTTCCTCTAGCAGAGCTCAGCATGAACTGTTCCAAACTACCAAGCATGTGCAGGATTACAAGCAAGAGCACTGACATCACAATGACCTCACTTGCTTACCACTGTCATTAATATGCTCCATCACTGGAACAGCTCACTGAAACTGCAGCCCAAAGAATTCCTTTTCCAGTAAACCTGCTTTTTTTTTTTCTCTTCCATATTGCTATAATCCTAGCTTTGTTCTTTTTCCCTGAATTATTCATAAAGCTACAGAAAGCACTCAACACAAAGCAGGCTGTTAAGAAAGACCTGAAAATTTACAGCAGTGACTGACAGAAATTAAAACGTGGCTCTAGCATTCATGAATGAATCCAAATTATAAAGTCATGATTGGATAGAAAATAAGGAAATTTTAATCATGCAGTTGTTTTCATTGGAACAGTTCCACTAAAAGGCAGAGAACTCTGTTGGACAGACATGCAAGACAGGAAAACTTAATAAGCTGTAACAAATAGGTAAATGAAAGGCTAGAGCTCCTCGCTTTGCAGGGAAACCCACAACCCACTCATTTAATTTCAGTTAAAAGCTTCAGAAATTATTAAGAAAAACTCCAACAAAATAAGTCAGCCTAATGCTAGTGATTTCAGATGCTGTAACAGGCAGAACAGTAACTCTGGGTAAGGGCAACCTCTTCCCCCCTCCCTCCTTTTTCAAAATATGTCCAAGAGATCTGGTTGATTTAGTTTTAAAATATATACTAGAAAAAAAAAAAACAAACAAAACAGCAACTCAGCTGTAAGAGAGTTACTCCTTATTTACATCAATTTAAATGAAATTAGTTTCAGACCAAGAGTCCAAGCACTGGTCTGTATGTAGGGCACAGCAAACTTCTAAGGTCTTTGTCTGTAATAAACAAATTCAGACTGGTAATCCATCAACTGTGAAACTGTGCTGGATGGCAGCCATGGAAGCATCAATGCAAAAGGAGTGTTCTGTGATTACAGGACCACTTCAGGATCGTATGTACAGAAGATTAGAACTAAAGTACAAGAAATTCAAGACACAGATTTCAAATATCACTAACAATATAATGAAAACACACATAGATCCCAAAACAATGACTTTTATGTAACTTTTCTACACTCATTTTCACTAATAGTCAAACACTTCCTTCTTCAGCTAGCAAGAAAATCCTTAACCCTTAATGTATTAGGAAACTGTCCAGACACTAGAACTGCCTCTTATTTCACCTGCAAATGTAAACTTGTAGCAAATGCAATGTCACTCAATTGGATCAACACCTTTGGCACCTTTATCCTAATATTTTCCCCCCTCCACAGGTTATCAGAAAATACCAAGCACAGGGTTTATGTGATCCTATCCATTATTACATGAGATTCATCAACAAATACTTTAGAAAAAAATATCAATACATATGCTATCTGAATGATTCTGAAACAGAATCTGAAACAGTTCTTTTCTGTTTCCAGGTATTTGTTACAGTCTTTTCTTCTTCTATGATTAAGAAAAAAAATTATATGCAGCCCACCCAAAATCATTATAAAAATATATGTAAGTGGTAAGATTACTAAACAGAATATTTTTTCTATTATAATCTGTGCTATCACAATATTAGGTGAACAGTCAACTACAAGGTGTACATAAATGACAAATCTTCATAACCTATATTCCTACAGATTTTTTTGGCACAGGCAAGATGACCTGTAGTAAGGACATTTCAGACACTTCTATATTCAACTAATTCCATTCTCACTCCATCCTGATTAACTCAGGTTTGCTGACTACATACAATTGTATTACTGTAAACATCTTCAAGTGCTTTCACACTGTTTTTATACACCTCTTTTTTACTATAGAGGTTTTGGGTTTTTTAAAGATTTTCCAGTATCACTAGCAAGTAGAGTAAGTTGAAGCCTTTTATCTTCTCATCATCTTCAAGTTCACGCTTACTGTTTGCTTTGTACGTTTCCCTGTATACGTTATGTAGCATTTTTCTTCTGTGTTAACAGCTATGAGGCTCATTAAAGCCCTGGACTTTGAACGAAAGGAACAGAGAATTCCAGGAAATAAACGTCTCTGAGCATGGAGAGAGAACAAATCAATTTAGTTAAAAGTATCTAGATGCTTCCAGAAACATGATATAGAAGGTATTCAGTAACTGTCTCTGAATCCATTTTGAAAGTTTCCATCACAGGCAAGATACATTAAGGACAATTCCATCTTGTTGAGCCCATTGCTGAGACTGAGCAGCGCTGTCAGAGAACAGCTCTGTAATGGAGAGTCTGTAAAGGAAAGTCAGTCAAATGGAATTTCCAAGGACTCAAGTGCTGCCAGGTAAAATCCTCAAATGTTCTGCTTCTTCACAGACTTGGAAAGTTTTAGGAAGCAGCTGAGGAGTTATTCTTTCTGCCCCTGACCCGAAAGCCCTGAAGAATCAAAGCAATACCTATAAAATACTACAGTCAACCTGGAGAGATGGAGGTGGCCTCTGATTTAAGGGATGTGTAGGCACACGCACAGAAAGCGTATTAGACTCAGAAATGTGGTACTAGAGTGGGAAACTGATTTGGGGGACAGCCAAGTAAGTGTCTTAAGGCTTTGTTAAGAATGTATTCATAATAACATTTAGGGAAGCTGTAACAATACTCTCTGAACAAAAAAAACCTAACATTTGCCTAAGGTTTTTTCATCTTATGGTCTTAAAATTTCCTTGAAATGCTTCTGGAAAGTCTTGGGATGACAATGTATTTCAGTATTTATTTGATGACTCTCATCCACTCCATGGATACATATCTAAATCCTTCCTAGCTCTTCTCGTGGCTTATTTCAGATAACTGTTTTGGCTTAAGAAAATATTCATACAGCCCTCCCCCCCTACTTCCCTGTGTCGATAAAAGAATTTTTTTTAAAATTCTGTATATCTTCCATAGCTATTAATTTAGTGTCTCCATACCCATTTTCAAAGGTTTTCATCACATAAACCAAATCCCCTGATATAAATAAGAATCCAAGACACGTTTGGTTCTCCAATGTCCTCAGCATTACTAAAAGGCTGGGAACAGTGGAAAGAAAAAAAAAATCCTGCATAAATTACAGTAAGGCTCAAGAATTCACAGTTCGATTCAAGTGTGCATTTTACAGGACCTTCAAAGTGTTCCTCTGTGAGAAAACTAGCTTCAGTAAAGGATCTGCTTTATAGTAACTGCAAGAGTCCTAAGCTGCAAGAGAATTCTGCCCTAAACATATCCCAAAATCTTCAGAATTTGTGTTTTATTAACTTTAACTGCTGAAAAAACAATTAGTTTCATATATTAAATGCAGTGCACCTTCAGCATCTCACTTCAATCAGTAAGAGCACCTTTATTCCAATTAAACACACGTCTCAAAATCTGGACATGAGAATCCAAAGCAGAAAGTGATGTTATACTGCTATTTCATTCTTTTTAACCAAACATAGTAGCTGCCTTACTGAGCAGAGAACTGAATCCCCTCCTAAGACTGTCTTTCATCTTGCAATGCATATTTTACTTAATAGTGCAATAATATCAACACAAAATAAACAGCCTTTTAAGAAAAATTGTTTAATAAAAAACTAAAATGGAGTAGACTAATAAAATATACCTTGAACAACAACTTGGCTTCCAGGAACAAAAAACTGTTGTGTGCCATCAGATGACTGTGCTGCATATTGCACAATGGTAGCGCCTGGCTGAGGAGCTCCTGAATTTGTCACAGTCTGAATTGTACCACCTTGAGATATGGTAACTAAACAGAAAAAAAAAAAAAGATAAGTTAGGCAATAGACATAACACATGCTAAAAAACATGAAATAAACATTGTCTTACAGGACTTCTGGTCCTCTCCTTGCTTAAAGATCAATTGTATGATAAAGCTTAGGTAATGTTAATACTGATTTCCACAAATATGAAGTCTGTTGTGTAGTATATGCCGTATGCATAACAGATAAAAAGCAGTGTTCAACACATTTTCTCTCTATGTTTCCAGAAATACTAACTCTACTAAAACAGTATAAATATGGGGAAAAAAATAGTAGCTTCTAGCCATATAGAAGTTTTGTTTTAAATACCAATATAGAAAAAAAATTAAAAATAATTTTAAAAAAGCTGTTTATTGACTCTTAGAAACCAAAACCCGGGCATCAAGACAAAGGAAGAGAAAGTTGTCTGACATTCACAATCCTTTCCTTAGTGTGAGGAAAAGTTTAGCACAACAATGTTTAACCAAGTTCTACACAGCTGTGAAGAGCCCAATACTTATGTAAAAAGAGAAACAGAACAAAGTGGGGTTCTTCCCTCCATGTAATAGCAATATGAAAAAACAAATACACTTTCCCCATTAAAAAATCCTATTGGATTCCTTGCAATAATCAAATATTTATTAAAAATGCAATTCCCTAGAGACATTATTAATGGTATATTCCTTTTGAAGTTAGCATTGCCTTTCTTAAACACAGAAATGTCATAGAATCATAGAATGGCTTGAGTCGGAATGGACCTTCGAGATCATCTCATCATTCTAACTCCCCTGCCATGGGCAGAGGCACCTTCCACTAGATCAGGTAGCTCAGAGCCTCCCCATCCAACCTGGCCTTGAACACTTCCTGGGATGGGGCATCCACAACTTCTCTGGGCAACCTGTTCCAGTGCCTCACCACCTTCAAAGTGAAGATTTCATCCTAGTATCTAAATTAAGTTTATCCTCTCTGTTTAAAGCCATTGCCCCTCATCCTATCACTACACTCCCTGGTAAAGAGCCCCTCCCCATCTTTTCTGTAGGCCCCCTTTAAGTACTGGAAGGCTACTGCAAGGTCTCCCTAGAGCCTTCTTTTCTCCAGGCTAATCGATCCCAAACCTGTCAACCTGTCTTTATAGGGAAGGCCTCCAGCCCCTGATAATCTCCATGGCCCTCCTCGGGATCTGTTCAAGCAGGTATATGTCTGTCTTGTGCTGGAAACCCAGAGCTGGATGCAGCACTCCAGGTGGGGTCTCACCAGAGCAGAGGGGCAGAATCCCGTCCCTCAATCTGCTGCCCATGCTGCTTTGGACGCAGCCCAGGATCTGGTTGGCTTTCTGGGCTGTGAGTGCACATTGCCAGCTCGTACTCCGTGTTTCATCCACCAGCACATCCAAGTCCTCTCAATTCACTCATTGGCCAGCCTGTATCCACATTTAGGATTGCCATGACCCACACACAGGACCCTGCACTTGGCCTTATCATGAAGTTTGCGTGGGTCCACCTCTCTACTCTGCCTAAGTCCCTTTGGATGGGATCCCTTCTCTCCATTGAGCTTTGAGTATCAACTGCATCATTTAGCCTGGTGTCATCTGCAAACTTTCTGAAGGTGCATTCAACCCCACCTTCCAACCAGCAAAGATACTAAATAATACTGGTCCCAAACCAGACCCCTGAAGGACACCACTCATCACTGCTCTCCATCTGAACATCAAGCTGTTGACTGTAGCTCTTTGAACCAATTCCTTATCCACCAAGTGATTTACCAGCCAAATCCATATCTCCTATGTTAATTAAAACAATCCTGAAACTTTTAGCTGAGAACCCAATTCCCAAGGAGTAACAAACTCCTTTCTCCCCCAAAATATATTTAAACTACAAATGTTATATTTAAAGTGATCTGTTACAAAAGTGAGACATAAAAAAAGATTCAGGCTTGCCAACTCCTCTGAATTCACTGTCAGATTACAGTACTTGACACCATTCTTGAAGGTTCAGCTCTGCTTATTTCAATACAGGATTTGTTAGATACCTATATGAATTTTAGAGATTGCTAATTTCAAATGTTCTGTTTTGACAACAATAGGATAGCTCGAAAGCTCAACTTCAGATATAAACACTTAAAAGAGACTGAGACTGTCGAATCCCGACAGCTGAATAAGCTTCTTTTGCGGAAAACATGGAATTCCTCTCATGCTGAATTAAGTTCAGAGCCTTATCTGCAATATTGAAACAGGGTTCAGCATAGACCTCCAGTCCTGCCCTTGGAATGAGGGATATGTGACATAGGAACTAGTTGGGTGCTGCACACAGGCTCCATAAGGCATTAAGGAGAAGGGGAAGAGTGTGGCAGGGTGTAGAGTGCAAGATGTTTCAGTCTGGCCTCCAAAGCAGAAAGTGCCCCATTTTGGGGCAGGACAAAAAAGAGAGAAGCAAGAAAAGGGAAGCATTGTATCCTCTACTCTTCACAAGGTCCAGGACAAGAGCAACAAGATTTGTCAACTCTACCTCCCAGAGAAGTTACAAAGAGACAAATTCCGCCTCTCAGAGTTAGCACCACGAATGGTACATCTACACCATCACAGAACCATACCACATAAACCCCAGTCGATTTGGCTTCCTAAGCAGTAAAACATCAGCACAGATTGATACAAAGCTCTTAGCTCCACAGTGAACCTGGGTAAACAATTATGTCACAGCTGTCCTGCAGTTTTTCATTCAGATCCCAATCCAGTACTTTATAAAGAAGAGTGAATTAACTTCAGTAACTGCCTCCCTTACAGGACTGATTCCTGCCATATTCCCAGAACAACACATTGCCTGCCCCCTCATTCACTGTCCTGATCCCTACCACTGCACCCAATTTGTTGTGCTGGAGCTCTGTTGAAAACTGGGCCTTTTATAATCAGTACAGGACTTTCCTGGGCAGTCTCTGTAGCTGAATGTCATACAGGTGGATGGATGCAAGTGGCGTCTTCTCTTCCAGCTAGGAGTGAAGACAGTACTAATACCACTCTCTGAGTGTGATAACAGCTCTAATCCCGAAAAAAACCAGATCTTTTTCCCTTCCAAAACTGGAAATGGAACTAAAGTTAGTCTTTCCAAAGGATTTCTTAGTTCTCTAATTGTTAAAAATCTGTTCTAAGATAGCAAGTAACCCAAATAGATAGCAAAAGAACTAGTAATTTTCATTCGCCCTGCATCTTTTCATGCAGATCATCATGATATGCACAAAGAGGCAGGGGTGGGGAGACTGATTCACACACTCCAACTAAATGAACAACTCTTGCACATTAGACCACTACCACAGGTGAGGAACTAACAATTTTTTCAATATTAAATAAGCAACATGACAGAACTACAGCCAACAGAGTAGGTGTGTAGTCAGATGAGGCTACAAGGCTCCTACACAAGACAGCACCTCGTGCCAAACTACCCATTTCCCTGACAGAAAGATCACACATATGTTGATGAAGGTGGCTGGCAAAGACATTTTATCTGGTCATGTCAGTCTGTCTGCTTCCATAAGCCAAAGCCAAGAAGCTCCAAGGCAAAAGATATTTGGAAACCATGGCAACATACCATTTTGGCTGGTGAAAAGTAAGTAGAGAACAGTCATCGCTACTGCTAATAGAAAAAAATACATTTGTTTTCCAGAAAAATTTACTTATCAAGTTCTTCCAAAAAGAGTCACCCCAGACATAATCACACAGTCAAAATTATCTTTTCAACTAAACTACTTTTCCTTTGCAGGAATAAAGACAACAGTAAAGAAAAAAGGAACCAGCAAATGTAGTAACATAACACCTCTTTTAAACCAGGGCACAGCACAGATGGCCACAGTGACACCGCAAGGCCAGTTCTCCATTGCCACGGACACTGCACAAGCTTAATGCATAAACTGCTGGGTGCCTGCATGAGAGAACCTGTGTGGCCCGTGCTGGCCAGGGAGAGAGGAGTCCTCAGGCACAATAACGACAGGCGGAAGTACAGAGCTATTGACGGGAGGTGTAAAGATGAAGGAAGTACATGGAACGACCCTCTGCATCATGTCCCGTCTAACATCAGCACTGGAGCTGCAGCATTCCCACACAGTGTTCCTGGGTTTAGGTAACGGCAGTTCCTGAGGATCACAGGCAACCAACAGGATGGCTCAGAAATGCTTCAGATCTGTGCTTCATGCATGTTAAGACTAGGGGTCAACAGCCAAGCTCTCTTTAGTAAGTTCCAAATTAAGACCTCCTTTATTACAAGGAAATCATCCTTGCTACCACCTGGCCTAACCAGAATTAAAATACAGGCTTTGCTGAGGCAAAAGATATTTTAACTTAAAAAATGAACTTAAAAAAAAAATCAAATTAATGAACTAATAAATTGGGCAAGAAAAACTATTTCCAGGAAGAAAAAGCTCTGAAAACAAAGTTTTTGAGCCAAAACCAAGAGAGTCCATGAAGGCTGACATTGCGTCTTGAAGCAATGCCCCATTATGATGAGAACCTTAATTATACAGCACATGTTTTAGGCTACAACTATAACTTACTCAAAAAGCAGCAAAGAACAGAAATTTCCCAAGTTTGGCTTATAGCCAAGTTTAAATTAAGACATATGAGATTTAATTAAATTTTTGTGGATTCTGTTCTCACATTGTCAGTGATGCTCTCTGTTGCTTAATTTTCAGAAGTAAATGTCTGATTGAACAAGAAAGCAAAACCTTTGAATTTTGTTACTGACTTAAACGCTTCCCTGTCATTATTGTTTATAGGTGTGTTCAAATGAAAATATATTCCCCTAAGAATCACCTCCTGCAAGACACAGCAGTCAAAGTACAACTCTGGCTTCCCACAGGAAGCTACGATTAAGAAACCTAAACTCTAAAATTTCTTAGAAATCCTGTAGGTTTGCAGGCTCACGAGGTAATACACAGACATTACAGCACTTCTTTTTAAGCCTTGAAATGGCAAATACATACATTCTTAATTAAACCTAAGCAAAATCAAAAATACAATTCAAAACTTGAAGACAAATATTTAATTTTTCTTAGAATACAAGAAAAGATGAATACATGCCAGATTCTGTACTGGATAGCTGTAATTTAGGATGACCATGTTCTTTTCCAGAGAAAAGAACACTTCAGATGCTGGACATCACATGGCAAACATTTATTTATGTCTAAAGCTTACAAAAAGGGTAAGAAAAGCAGCCTAGGGGCACAAGCAAAATTACTTTCTAGATAGGAAAGGATAGATACTACAGGCAAATTCTGTCTTCTCACCATTAATAATTAATTTAGTTACATAAATCAAAAATAAGTGCAGAATTCTAAGGGTGAGTAGAATACAACTAGAGAGCCATTCTATCCTTTTTTATATGCCACTGCAATGTTTAATAGACTTCCTCTGTTTCCTCATTTCAGGAAAAAACTCCCCAACATTTCTTATGCAATCTTCCTGTCATTATATCAAAGGAAAAATACCTGCACTTTAGTGTGTCTGCTTATGAAAAGCCATGAAAAAACCCTACAAACTGTAGGAGTGAAGCTTTATCAAATACATAATTTAAAAAAGAGTTACCATAAAGTTATCCCTTAGATGATATCTGATTATGTCCAAAGAAGCCATAGAGTGCAAGTTATGCAACACTTCTACCATAAATACAGGAATAAAAATATCCAAAAGCAAATCTATAGAAACAGAACTGTGAATGTAACTTTTAACTTGCATTTGGATGAAGTATCAAGTATTGGAAACCATGATTTAGGTTAATTCTGCAGTGAAAGTATAGATACTTAAAAACTGGAGACAAAAAGACATAGTTCTTTTAAGAAAGAAAATTGGAAGTTAACAAGTAATTTCATACTTAACATTTCAAAAAACTCTACTTGCCATTTCATATAATGAATAGCACTAATACATAGCAAATCACAAGAATTTAAAACTGCAATGATTTGTATCATTAAACATTCACATAAAAGTGTCAGCATTTTTCATTTCAGCTGAGCCTCACCTCCACATTTTAATGCACAGAAGCTCTAGAAGGACTAAATCTAGCAGCCAACAAATACTACAAGAGACTAAAAGTCTATAATGCCCGTGTTAGAAAAAATTAATAATAATTACTTAGAAATACAGACTCTCTTATTCTTCTTCATCAAAATACAACATCCCTACTGCATTATGTAACTCTCAGAAACAAAGTTGTGTTATATATGTTCAGCACCATCACATAGTACATTTGCACACATACGGTATTGCCCTGTGTTAGTATGATACAGGCTGGTTGGCATGGCCACCGCAGAAATACCAGAAGGCGTTCCTTCATCTTCTGACTTCTCTTCTTCTTCAATCTTCGCTACTGCAGGAGCATCTGATGAGAGTTCATTCAAAATTTTTCTAAAAGAAGAATGTAAGTAATTTTATGTACTTGAAAATCCATACCCCTAAGAAAATAAAATAACTGACTTTTATCAGACAGTTTTGCTGTAAAAAAATAAGCTGCCTTTAAAACCAGCAAAACCAAAATTAAAAGTCCTTACCGGTATGAGGGCCTTCTTGAAAGTATTTCCCTACGTTTTTGAGAATCAATTATCACTTCTGTTTGTGCAGCTTCATCTGCAATCGATGCTACCTGTAATAGCAAAGTTCCTGAAATTCATAACTTCATTAAAAAAAAATAGTAGCAGAGTAAGATATTTTTTAAAATTCCTTCCATGTTTGCATATGGGAAGTTTGTTGACTTATTTATCACTAATCATGTGATTTTGGACTACTTTTTCCAACGCAAATCACAAGTTAGCCAGACATAGCCACTTAGATAACATCTTCCATTTGAAAAAGAAAAAGGTCAAAATAATCCAGGTTACTTTTTTGTGAATGACACTTAGAAAAAGTACTGGAAACAGATTTCCTTAAATATAAAAATATTATACAATTTAACTAGCTCTTAAAGTGAGTTCAAACATCTAAAATACAGAATACTGCGCTAATTGCCTTAAATAATAGTATACAATATAAAAGTCTCTTCACACCACACCAAAGCTATTTAGAAAATGACTTTATTTAAATATACACATTTATTACACTTACTAACACATTCATAAATACAAAGACATTGCTTAGCAATGCTGTATGAGTTTTGGAAATGCCTGACAAGACCACAGTGTCTCATTTTCTCAGACCTTTAGTATTTTCTTCTTCTCTTAAAATTACCCAAGACAACATTAAGGCCTAGGGCTGAATCACACTCTTGACCAGCACCTATCTTACTACACAGAACTGAAAGTCATTATTGAACAAGGAAAACACAGTATTTTCTTGGATTCTCTAAACTACTCAGAACTATTGCTGTGTTGAGATTTCCAAATGGAAACAGTGTGAAAACCGTTTCATATGAAGACAGACCAGATGGCAGTTTCAGTTTAAGCACTTTGTTAAACTGAACGAACATGATGTAAGTGAATAGAAGTCTTCAAGTGTTTGACCCAGCTGCAGTGGAAGCTCAGGGAATACAAAGAAGCATTCTAGAATTAATGCATCTGCCAGTCCTCAGCGTTTGGTACTAGAAACAAAACCTGCCTGACCTCAATAGAAAATGACTGTCTGGAAGGTTCTGGAAATTTATAGGCCTGGGTCACCTCAGCTCTGTAGAACTACACCTTGAAGGAACTGTGGGTTATTGCAGAACAAAATTGTCTCTTCACTTGTTAATTTTATTACATTCCAGTTTTGTGTAAAAATATTTAATGTAACCTCATTTTGCTAGGTAATACACAGCAAACATCCTTACAACTCTACATCTGCCACCTCGGTGGTGAGAGGTACTTCTGTATGTGTACAGATATATAGCTCCAAACCAGACATCAGAGCTGACTGCAGAGATACACATGCTTCAACAAGTTTGTATTCCTCCTTTTGCAGTATGGACCAATGCTGAGCAGCAGAGAGAGATTCTGAAACACATTTCCCTCCCAATGCGCCTTCAGCAATCTGCTCATGGATCAACCTTCAAGCCTCTGGCATAATCCTTCAAAAGTACGATAGTATTGCACAGCCAAGAAAGAGCATGGGAATCCTAACTCAAAATAGAATTTTCATTCTGCTGGGGCGTGGGAGGTAATAAATAATCTATTTGTTCCAGCACAAATAGCTCAAAAACAAGACCTTAGTTGCCTTTAAACCTTCACATTCCCCTAACAGCTACCAATAGACCCCCCTAATTTGTGAAGATGTCTGAAGAAGTTGAGAACAGTCATACTTTAGGAAGAAGGTAAGGAAATCACAAGATGATTTAAGCATTTTAATGTGTGTGTTGGTTTTGCACGGCCTGGTTTTTGGTAGCGGAGGGGCCACAGAGGGGACTTCTGTGAGAAGCTGCTAGAAGCTTCCACCATGTCTAGCAGAGCCAAACCCTGATGGCTCTGAGGATGGACATGCCACTGGCCAAGGCTGGACCAATTGGAAATGGTGGTAATGCCTCTGTGTTAACATATTTAAGAAGAAATCAAAACAAAGGTGGGGGGCACAGTTTCAATTCTAGCCGGAAAAGAGGAGGAGGTGAGAACATGTGAGGGAAACAACATGGAAACACCAAGGTCAGTGGAGAAGGAGGGGGAGAAGGTGCTCCTGGCACCAGAGCCGAGACTCCTGCAGGCCGTGGTGCAGACCATGGTGGAGCAGCTGTGCCCCTGCAGCCCCTGGGTCCGCAGGGGATGCAGAGATCCACCCGCAGCCCATGGGGGAGGTGCCCACACCAGAGCGGGTGGATGCCTGGAGGAGGCTGTGGTTCTGTGACAGACCCATGGAGAGAGAGGCCTTGCTCCCAAGATGGAGCAGCCTGTCCTTGGAGGACTGCACCCTGTGGAAGAGTGACCCACGGCACAGCAGGTTTTGGAGGACTGTTTGCCTGTGGGGGGAATTCACATTGCAGCAGTTTTGGGAGGACTGCTGCTCATGAGAGTGGACCCACGCTGAAGAAGTCCATGGAGAATTGTCTCCCATGGGAGGGACCCCACGATCTCAGAGGGGAAGGACTCTTCTCCCTGAGCAGCGCAGGAAAACCTTGGGTGACGAGCTGACCAAAACCCCCACACTTTGTCTCCCTGCCCTGTTNCCCTGTGGAAGAGTGACCCACGGCACAGCAGGTTTTGGAGGACTGTTTGCCTGTGGGGGGAATTCACATTGCAGCAGTTTTGGGAGGACTGCTGCTCATGAGAGTGGACCCACGCTGAAGAAGTCCATGGAGAATTGTCTCCCATGGGAGGGACCCCACGATCTCAGAGGGGAAGGACTCTTCTCCCTGAGCAGCGCAGGAAAACCTTGGGTGACGAGCTGACCAAAACCCCCACACTTTGTCTCCCTGCCCTGTTGGTGGGAAGGAGGGAAGGGCTGGGGTAAAAAAAGGTGTTTTTAAGAGCTTAATTTACTTCTCATTATCCTGCGCTGATTTTTTTAGTAATAAATTAACTTTATATCTTTAAGTGGAGCCGGTTTGCCCTTGGAGTGTTTTCTCCTGGTCCTTATCTCAACTCATGAAGCCTTCATTCAATTTTTTCTCCTCTGCCCACCTGTAGCAAGGGAGGGTGAGTGAGTGGCTTTCGTGGGTGCCTGGCATTTGGCCAGTGTCAAACCACAACAATGTGGAAGAGGACATCTTCTGCAAGAAATTTCAAAAGCTTTCATTTTCATCATGACAAATAGAGAAATGAACACTTCAGATCACTCTAATAGCAAACAACCATGTCCATAATGTTAACAAACAGAAACCATTGTGATTTTTTCCTGGACATTGGTCAGATTTTGACTTCACCTATTTCAACGTCATCTGCATTTGAACAAATTCAACTTCAAACTCACGATAGTCTTTCTAATACCTGATACACTACAGGGATGAGCAAGCAATAAGTCAAATAACAGTGTGAACTTTAAACCTTCCTACAAATAAAACAACATTTAACAAAACAATAAGGAATGCTATACAGATATGCATATTTTTTTGTCTAAAAAACAACAGCATTATGAGAAAAACTTTTGAACACTTTCCGGTTGAAAATGGCAGATGTTTGAGGGAGAGGTCATGCAAGCTTCAACATCAACCTTCAGCATACTTCTTTTTTTCTTTTTTAAACTGATATAATTTCCCAAGTTCCCCACTGTCTGGCAGAGAGAAGGTAGCAAGGTAAAGCCAAATGATCTGGAGGAAATGCCAGGTGGCAGCATAAAGTACTGAAGAGAATCACAGAAGGGCTGAACACTCTCTGTAATGGAGTCTTTTACAAGCCCTTCTCACCCAGATGAAACCAAAGCAAAATCCTGGAACTAACTAGTCAGTATTAATTGGGACAAAACTTTCCTTTTCTACTCCTTTGGGAAAGGGAGGACAGCCAGAGTTCACTCAATACAACAAATAGTTGACTTCCACTCCTCTAAGATGACACAGCAGCAGCTGGCAAGAGATTCCTGAGGAACAACTTCTGAGCTTTGAAAAAAGTCCTCTATCTTTGCACATATGTCCTGACTACACTGACTTAAAGAAAAGCAGTGACAGAAACTGGAAATTACTAATGTGCTTATTGAATAAAGGTTACTCAGGAAAATTACAGTTAGAAAGATTTCCAATTTAAAAAAGTATTTACTTCGAATACTCTGTTCTGACTTCAAGTTTGATCAAGTATTGACATCTACTGCACCTCTTTCAATAGCAATCTAGGATTTCAAAACCTTGAGGCCCCATCATCTACACCTACTGCTCAACAATATTCATTATCTGATCAAGGTTTTATTCTTTTTCTCTAATATAAATCATACTTATATATGTCATTTTATTTATTATACTTGCAAGTTACTAAGAAGCCTCTAACATTAAAGATGGCTTCTCAAGTAGATTGACAATGCAAGGCTTTTCCTTAACAAGTTGCAATGGTCACAGGTGAAACCCTTCCTTCATAACAGATGTATCACCTCTCTTACCAGAAATATCAATTCTATCTGCAAAAAGCAATTCAGCTGACATTTCCTAAACAGTTTTTAATAAAACTAGAGCAGAGGCCTTCCTAGCTACAAGAAAACCAATGGGAGGCCAGGCAATTTTCAAAACACTGCAAATTCATTCTCTCTTGCCTTTTTCACTTTTTAAAAACTCTGAAAAGTCTTACACATTTTGCACTGATCCCTGTTTTCTAGTTCCAGCAACTTTAAACATGTGAACATTTGCCACATAGATGTTTGGTTTGAGCCTGCCTATATTTTTGGTATCTAAATATGAGATACTTGAAAATTTCTGAGTTCACAGTATCATTAGAAACATTATGTTCATAGAATTTAACGAAATGGAAAAACTGCAGGATACACTGAAGTAAGGCCATGTTATGACATAAATTTGCTGTTGCCTAAGTTCAGGCACAAGTTCCAAGACAATTTCTTACAGGATAAACAGGAAGCATCAAGGAATTGCTACACAATGCTTGTAGAGCTGCTGCTGGTTGGATGTTTGCCACCTTTCCCCCTGCTGTTTCCTGTGCCATCTGAGTAATCTTGCAGCACTGATTGGAATGAAGAGAAACTGAAGATGGGTTGGGAAAAGAGTTATGAGGTACCAAATATTCATGAAAATGTAACAATAAAAAAGCTAACCTGAACAGCTTGCATGTGTGGTGACTGAATGACTGAGGGCTGTGTGGCTTGAATGACACCCTGGACATGAACAGTTTGACCAGAAGGCAACTGCACTAGAGTTACAGCTGGAGATCCTCTTCCAGCACTGGAAGCAGCTACAGAAACCTGCAAAAATTACAATCATCATGTTTAAGTAAGATGCCTTAAGACTTCAGCAAATGCTTTTAGAAGTGATACTAAAACAAACTGATTTTGTTGCCACATCTAAAACAGCTTAGATGTATATAATTATCACATACAAAAATAAACTAGTTTTACTAGTAAAAGTTTGGCATGTACCTTTCCAAATTGTATGGAAAGCTTAAAACTGTACCCTAACAAACTGCAACTCTTTTTTTTTTTTTTTTTCCTCCACACCCTTCACATTTTTTTTTCNACATTTTCTTTTCAATCAAAAAAAAAAAAACCCAACCCTCGGCCATCACACACCAAATCTGCTGTTACTAGCAAGGTTAGGAAGAACCTCAAGAAAAGTAACAAAACCCATGCATATTCACTGGAGTGGAATGCTGCTGCAGCAACATAAAGGGCAGAATGTTCACAGGAAAAAGAAATCCAGACGCGCTTTAGTTTGGCTTTGCTTGTTAGGTAAGTAGTTATGCTTTTCAGATGGATGTCTCAAGAGACATGAGAATTCTTCAGATAGCAAAAAATCACCCATAAAGCCATACAAGGATTTGTAAATTGATTTAGTTTAATAGACTCTTATTATATATATAATTATATATGTCAAGAAAAAGAGAGTTGGAGTATATCAGGGCTTCAAAACAACAACAAAAATAAAGAACAGCTGAATCTTCTTTCAGGCTAGCACAGCTGTAAGAACAGCTTTCCCCAGCCCGTGGCTCTCAACCCTCAGGGCTGAGGACAAATGGGTTAAGAAACAGTTTAACACCTATGGGGCTAAGAAATAGTTCAATATTTCTGCTGTTACTGTTAAATCTATTAACAGAAACAAATACTGATGCAAAGGGAAAACACCATGATTGATCTCAAGTTGTGTGATGAAACATCTCTAAACTCAGAAAAGGGAGACAATGACAAACATAAACCATATCATAAAAAGAAATACTATGTTTTTTAATTAAACTGAGTTGAAAAGTCTTATTTCTATATTCTGCACATTCAACAATAAACTCAGACTCATATATAAAATTCTGGTATTATTCCCTTCCTAGCTTTGTTCTCAGCTCAAAAGGTATCTGGTATGAGCAGTAAATATAAAATGAGATGACAGTGAGAAGAAAAACATGAAGAATGCTGAATATTAAAAAAACAGTTAAAGAAACTTTTGTATTTTTTCTGTATTTACACTGAAGTGTTTTTTTAATTCCAAATATGAAAGTAGTTTTCACTCCTCATCCATAAAATATTGCTTGTCTATGAAATAATCCCTTCTTGAAGCAAGTGAAAAATTTTAACTGCTATTAAGATGCACTGCTATCAAAAAGACCTGATGTTGGTTCAAATTACCTCGAAGAAACAATGTTTCTAAGAAACAAAGACAGGATCTTGTCAACATTCACTATGAAATTGTTCAATGTTATAGGAAACTGAACCACTTTTCAGAAAATAGAACAATTGAGGACATTTTCAACCCTGAAACGGGTTCCTTAAATCATTCCTTAAATGGCATGAAATGGCAACAGGGAAATAGAATACACAAACATTCTTCCCAACCTAGTCAACAAATATATTATGAGAAATTTATCAGATATAGATATTTGATATTAAGCTCTAGAAAGTCTCAAAGATCTGAAGAGTATGATCTATTTTTTTGCAAAGCTTACATCCTAAACCCAAGCTTCAAGGAGAGATCACAGAGCAGTCTAAATGTTTACAAAGCATGCTAACTTTTCAAAACATTATAAAGGCAATTTCACCAAACCTTTCCATTTACTGCTCTCATTGTGAGAACTGCAATTTGATACAATACTCGGTGAGTCAGAAAGAACTTTCTGAGTACATCAGACATAAAACAGTAAAAGGTGAACAGTTTAAGAGTTTCTTTTTGGTACACAATGGGTCAGTCACACAGAATCAGGAAATAATCCAGTACTCAAGATTAGGAAACTACATTCATTTTAAAGCTCCTTATTCAGTATAACCACACAGAAAAAAAAAAAAAGAAAACCTCACTCAGCTAATACTCTTTTGGACTAAAGTTTACAATCTAGCAGGAGAAATTGTTTTGTTCCCATTAATTCAGATAAGAGATTAAATGAAGGGGGAATAAGTGCTAAGGGACGAGGAGATGGTAGTATTATAAAATTTTCAAGGTCCATATTCTGCATCACTTTTATAGATACTAGAAGTTATTATTAGAATTTTGATTCAGATTTCCCTTTGCAGTTTTCAAGCTGAATATTCCTATGTTAACTGAAATCCTAGAACATTGTGATGCTATCATGCATAAATCCTGACTGAAAGAGACTTGGCAAAAAAATTTCTATAACCACACAGAGATGAGCAATGCTACCTTTAACATCATTACTTCAAGGGCTGTCTGGCACGGCAACTGAAAACAATCCACAGAAGCAACTCAGGAACACAGAGGGTGAGGGGAAACTTAACACATTCTATGGGTTCTATGCTCCTAGGCATGCAATAGTCACATCCAATAGCTTCAACAAATATCAACCATGCACTCTGTAATAGCAGTATAGTCCCATATTTCAGGTATTTGGAAATGTAAGTGCTCCCTCTTCTATGTGGGGAGAGAAAAGTAGCCAGCATGCGTGATCAGATACTACCTTCATACTGAGGCACACACCTGCAGAGAAAGAGGCTGCCCATCATTTATCTGTCTTTGAGATACACGGTCCACCTGAAAAGTTATCCTGAGGATCCTATGAATGTCAGGTATCCTTTCCCTGCTAAGTCCCTAGAGAGGTTACCTTCACATTCAACCCCTCCTACCTTCAACATTGCCAAATGAAGAATGTAGTACACAGGCCCATGTGATTTCTGTCCCTGCTGTAGAACCTAAGTATTACGAGGACTCTAGCAGTAAAGTGAAAAGTAATTCTGGAAAAGGAAAAGTCAAGGCAAATCCACGCTGGATTCACCTAACAAAGGAACAAAGGACCTGCCACACTTGGGCACCAAGTGGTCTCTATGAGGAAAATCTGGAGACAGATGTTTTGATCAATTCCAAAGCTACTGCCAAAACAGAAGCATCTAGTTTTAAGGAAAATAAGGTTAGGGTGATTCCAGACGTTTGGTGCCAGCATACGCTTCGAGAAAGCACAAAATGGTGACATAGCTGAGCATTTATAATGCTCCAACATCAACTTTGCTAAATGGCCAGCATTTGCATTTGGCAGGCTGGTTACAACAGGCCTAGCAAATTCCTACTTACAACAGCCTAGCAAATTGCTATAGGGCTCAATCTGTAGGGAGCAAGACTTAACACAGTTTGATGTCAAGAGACCACAAGGACAACCCCCCTGAAGTGCTAAACTTGAACAGTCCCAACTTGCAATGGCTACGCACTCCAGGCTCTGAAAATCTCCCTGAAAATCTCCCTATGCTCTCTGACAGCAGTTCTCACATTGTAAATCCTGACATATGTCTAATTCAGGGCCGGCACCAAGAGGTCAACAGATGGTATCTCAGACAAGGTCAGCAGACAGCTCTACTGACAGACAACATGACAAAGTTAACAAAAAGTGAATCAAAGAGGAACCCATCAAGATGTAGGATTAAAGGAAAAAGAAAACACAACTGGAAGTGTTTTTGTCAAATCTGAGAAAGGCTAAAGTACACTGACCTTACATTGTTGTATTTAGTGTAGCTGAGCACAGAGCAATACAGAATACAGTATGGCTTCTAGATATCCTGCAAAAGGAACATCTAATTTCTCTTTGAACACCATTGCAGATATAAGTGTTCCAAGATGTAAGTTTGACTATCATCAATACTATCAGAATATTCCAATACAAATTAACTTCCTTTTAAGTACAGCTCTATATGTAGCAACAGACAATCTGTGCATGTGAGACAACGCATGGAGCTCATCTCAAAACAGGCTGAGAAATTTTCCACCTCACACCTCTGCTCTTCCCTCAACGGCATCAAGCATTCGTACAGGTGTTCTGTACATTTTCAACAGCTTCTAAAGACAACCACCAATAATGTTACTTTCTTACCTAGTTATTCTGGTGGCTGGATCACAAAAACATTACCATGTCAATTCATCAACTGGCTAAAAGTGAGGGATGCAAGAAATGCAACTATAAAGTAATTCTATAGCAGGACATGTTATTTAAAAAATTGACAAAAAGTGCATCTCATCTTTGCTAGTTTTCAAATTTACTCATTTTTGCTTTAGTAGAAAAAGTAATTTTACTTTCAGCACCAGAAAATTGCAGGAGAATATAGCAGTATCTATGACATAAGCTAAGAAAAAAATGCAAACACTATTTTTTCGCTACAAATAATATATAATAGGTCCTTCTTAGCATTGGAGGTTATCCCATCACACCATAGTGCTCCAGCCCACACATTCTTAATGTCTCCTCTCTCTCCCAACAGGGAGACATTAAAAATGCTTCAGCACAAAACAATCTCTGCCCTCCAGAGATTATCATCTTATGGAGTACCTGGTCCATCCTTTCAAAACTAAATGGCAGATATTTCTTTAAAAAGCCTGGACTACAGAGGAGGGAAAAATAAGTCGGCTGCCCCCTCCAAAGAGAAGAAGAAAAAAAAAAGTGTCCACCTCCTACGTAGTTGTATCCCTTAGCATTTTGCTAGCCACTCCCTGGCCAAAGTCATAATTCAACTAAGTATCAAGCACATTAAAAACCATTACATTCCATCTGGACATAAAAACTCCACCTGTTTTACTGGAAGGGCAGTCACCTGATGGCACAGATGCCCAAAGAGGTTCTAGAGACTCCATCCTTGGAGATATTTACAACCCAGGCAGACGCAGTTCTGGCTGACCCTGCTTGCACAGGCAGGTCAGACTAGATAATCTCAAAAGGTTCCTTCCAAGCTCAACATTCTACAATTAATTCTTTGATAATACACAGAAAACCACAAATTAAAAGATAGTGCATTAAAATGTTTTACTTCTGACTGAACAAAACCAAGGCTGAACAAATATTTTGCTAGAAAAAACACAAACAAACACACCCCTCCTAAGATATCTGAAAAGGAGCCCTCTGTTTCAGTGACCAGGCATTTTAGCTCCCAGTAAGAATCAAGTCATTCTTTTCTCCTGTTTCTGCACATTTGCAACAAAATTTGTAGGAGGGATGATTGGAAGTTGGCACAAGATACATTTCAGTCAGACTTAGTGGTTGTCTTCTCTTAACTGCACTCCTCCACAGGCCAAAGAGGGAGAAGGCATATGTGCCCCCCTGCAATAGTCAAAATACACAGGCAGCGGACCAGTGGCACACCCACGAATTCCTCAGAAACACACAAATTTCCCACCTGGACCACCACAAAACCAGTCAGATGTCCCACACAGGGGCCTCCAGCGGGCTTTAACGCTTCAACATCCAGGCCCAACTCTCCATGACCAAGTGCCTCACCTTCCAAGCCAGCCAGGTAGGAACACAGGCTAAGAAAATCCTACTCATCTTAAGCCAAAGGGGCGACTCAACAAGGCCTGTCTGTGACAAGCGCTCTGTCCACGCCGTTCTACCACAACAAATGTTGTGGCAGAGCAGCCTGAGGGCACCGAGGCCGTGTGCGGGGTGCAGGCCCCGGGCGCCAGCGGCTGAGGAGACGGTCACAGGCCCGGAGCCCCCGCAGCTCCCGGAGCCCTCGGAGTGGGACAACAGCACCAACCCCGCTCCTCTGGGCAGCCCAGGAGAGGGATGTCAGCTCCAGCTACCCGCACCACGCAGCTCTGGCAGGTCCAGGTTGGCTCTCTGAGCCATCTGACCAAAAAAAGGGACTCCAGATGCCAACTCCGGACTGCTCCCCTCAGCCTTCAAACTGAGGTGCATGTTTTGGTTTAGTGCTAATTGAACAAGAGTCATCAATGCTTCAGAGTTATTCATTTTAACTGAAAGGGATGAGACCCATACTCAGTACAGCTGAACCTTCACACACAGTACTCAAGCATTAAATGCAGACAAACATAAAAAGCGTTATACACTGCACACTGCAGGAGTGCAAAAGCTCTCCTACATTAGTGACAGCTTTGTCTCTGGATCAGCATTAAAATTCCCAAGTGACAGAACTCACAGGTATCTCCTCCAGAGACTATTGCACAAGCCAATAGATTTTACACATCAATCATCCTATGAAGCTAAAACAGAAAATTTGAACAGAACTACTAAAGAAGAAATGAGGGGATGACATCAACAGAGCAAACCAAATAAAATTCTTGACGAAAAAAAAGAAAAAAATTGAACAAACAATATTACCAATGCTGCATGTATCAAAACCAACAAAAAAAGGTTGATAAATATTTTGCAATCTACTTTGTATCTGACGATCTGACAAAAAGAGCAGCTGCTTTCAGTTTCAAAAATATATCTATAATGTAAATCAAGTATCTAACATACCAAATACATGGCATCAAATCTTAGCAATAACTTTTAACTTCCAGTGATGAAACAATTCAGTAAGACATTTTTTAAAATCAGTACTTTTATTTAACAAAGGGGTTTTGAAGATCCTTTTAAGTGGTCCATACACTTTTCTGAAGCCATAAATCTTGGTACTGTCAGGAACACTATTTTTCTCAAGTGCCAAATGTTTCAGAACATATTTTTAATGTTTGAGAATTGTTACTATATAATCTTCTATCCATTAACTACCAAAGAATAATCCAGGTAGAGCAACCATACAGAACATGTAAAGTATGCTTTTAGAAGTCCAGACACTGTCATTGGATACACAGGGATGAAACAAAACAAGCATACATTAAAAATGTACTTGCAATTAGATGAAATACATTCTGTACAAAAACTGGAACTAGGAGAGAACCATGGTTATTTTTATTCATGTTTTCATTTTTGTTATACAACACATTTTCAAGATACACATATGGCTTAGGTATGTTTGATCTTACAGCCTTGAGACTGTATCCCATCTCTATAACAATCATCTTGTGAAAGTAACAGTAAAAAGCCCATGTGCCTACTGATCACTCTTTTCTGAAAGGGCTCCTCAAAGTGTTACCTTTTAACAGATCTGATGTTTTATTAGTCCTTTGCATAGTTTCCAGTATACCTCTGCTATATTTTTCCTATTTAATACCACGACTTATAAAACATGAGAGTGCAATACAAATTGATAGTTTAAAAATCACAGTAGCTCTAAATATCACTTTATTGATTCTTCTCATCTTTCCACATTTCAACTTACCTCAGATCCTGAGGAAATCTGACTCTGGCCTGGCTGATTCTGAAGGTGACCAGCACTTCTCTCTGTCAGAGAATCCACTGCATTGTCATCCTGTTCAACCATTTCCATGGTCATCAGTCTAAAAGTAAGTACATACACATGTAAATAATGCAGTACAGGGAGGTATACCAGGCAGCTAGGGAGAGTAATGCCAAACTATTTTTTATTTGGAGCAGACAGAAAATAAACATGTTTCTGTCAAACGGAAGTCCTTTCTTCATTCTCCTGTATTAAAATATTTACTCATATAGCCAGGAGCTCTGAAACAAGTATTTTGGAAAGCTGCACGGAGAGGCAGTTCCGGAGATGGTTCTCAGGGAGGGACAAGCAGAGTCCCAGGGTCCCATGCAGTGCTGGCAGTGGAGCTGGGAGCGCAGTGCTCCGGAGCAGCCTGGCAGCACTGCCCACAGCAGGCCCCTCCAGCCTCAAGCTGCCCAGCAGCCACAGGCTGCTACAGCCCTCCTGAACCTTCCAAGATGCCTATTCCCAGCTGGGATCTACGTCTGAATTGGCTGTAAATTACTTATGGCTCAAGAGTCACAACAATTCTTCTCACTTTACAGGTTTAAAAGTAGGGTAGATTTCATTGAAAAATAAGCAACTTACTGACCCTCAATTTAAACTAAGAGTTTAAACTTAATACAGAAAGCTTCCAAATCTGCTATATAAAAGCTTCCAAATCTGCTACATAAAAATGCAATTACCTGACAGCTCCTTTTCGAAATTTCTTGGCACACTTAGTCATAACGGAAGGTGTGAGTTTTAAAACAAGAGCTTGGATCTCTTCGGCTCCCTTTCTCTCCTACCAAACCCTGCACTGAAGGTGCAACATTGAACAGGTGATGTCAAACATTGCCATGGCAACAGGTCAGTTTACAAACAGAGCAGAGACAGGATAGGGTCAGGCAGAGGCAGGCAGGACGCCCTGCAGGCACGCTCCCACCTACACCCTACTTACACAACCAATCGAGGCCGCAAAAGGAAGACATGATATTAGTTGAGGGATTTAAGAGCCAGCAAATCTTGGTTCCCCAGGTTCAGTTTCTGCATCTAGGGGATGCCAAGCTCGACTGAACTCAAAGCTCAATTATTTCAACTGGCTGATAGTTACTTTGATTTCTTCTCAGGACTTACACTGGGAGATGGAAGAGGCAGGGAAGGACTGTTACCCACCTGACTCTAAGACTCTGGAATTTAGTCCCACGTGTTATAAGTTAACTACATTAATTCAAATTAATGTACACCAAACTCCTTTTGTGGCACTATTTTACAGAACATTCCATGATCTTTGAAGAGAATAAGTTTTATTTGTTTTTAAATATCAATTTTTTGCCCAGAATAAAAGCATGAAAATATGAAAAGATATCCAGTCAAATGATGCAGAGAAGCATATTTCCAGCTCATATGCCTCCAGTGGTATCCTACTGACCAGACTTAACAGTACTATAGCTAATGGTAGCCAAGCTGCACACAATTCAACATTTTATGGGGTAACATGAGTATTTCTCCTCAGAGAAGTTATGTACCCTATGCCAATATCAATTCAGATTAGAATCATAAGGAGCTATTTTACACCTCAAATCTTTCTACATTTTTGTCTTGTTAGTTACCACTAATTACTTTTTTCTTTAGATACAATCTAATTAAATATCTATCAAAATTCACCAAAGTCAAACAGCTCTGGGGAAATTGTTTTCACCAAGCTTTTCACCATAATTTTCTGTAAGAAGATCTTATCTAATTAAACTACTCTGGCTTTATATACATATATGCAATATAATAACCATAATAAGGTAGGGAAAAAAAGTTCCTCCTTCGTAAACTAGCGCCACCCATACAGTCTCAAATATAAAAGGTGTATCTGGTTTATGTAAGAATAAGCTTCAGAATAGCTCCCACATCAAGAAAGATTAAATAATGCATAGGTACTGGAAACATATTCATTGTAATCTCTTCCTAAAGATGGGAATATAGTCAAAATTAATTCACTTTATGAAGGCCCTGAAGTATTTTTGTATCCAGAGCCATCTGTCACAGACAATCTACTGTTGAAAAAGAAAAAAAAAAAAGAAACAAAACCAAACTACAAAAAACCCAAGTACTTTTATTCCCACTGAATGCATTTCATAGAAATTTTACCCAGAAAGAGCCATTTTTGATCTTGGAAAAAGTTTAGTTCTTAATTTTTAGCTTAATTTCTCACTGATTGCAGAACACTATAAAAATGTATTTATTTCTACTACTTTATCAGGATTTTTCTCTGCAAGCCTTTTCAGCTGCAGCGCTTCACTAAGTTAGCAAAAAGCTACAAAAAGAGCATCAGTGCAGCAGCAAAAAATCTACCAAAGTTATTCCTCATATTTTGGAAAATGCAGTACGGAGAAAGGGGTGTATTATTTGGATTTATCTTTAATTAGAAAAACAACAGCAAGTACTATACATGTCAGTGAAGTGACAAACATAATTAAGATTTATGATATACATGGAAAACTCTAGAATTTATATAGATTTTTCATCTAGAATTGTGTATATTCTGACTCTTAATAAAAATGATTTCTTATTTTAAAATAACTTTAGCAAGGTGGAGTAAAGTCTAAAAATTTGACTGCCATAAAATGCAATCACTACTCTGAAACATAGCAAAATACTTTTCCTAGATAAGCTCAAACAAACTTCTTTTTGACAACCTCTGTGACCGAACAGTGACTTGACTTAAAGCAACGTCCAAATATAAAGATCCAACCATAGCCTAAAAAACACCCTCAAAAATAACAAAGTATGAGTAATTTTAAAAGACACAAGCTATCTTGGCATAAAACTTCAATGGGAAGGATGACTTAAGACAAAATGTAGCACATTAGTATCACAATTCAGACATGTTACAAGATTAGGAATCTTTATAGACACAACCCTGGGATCCCTGAAGTGGCAGGAGCAGGTCAGCTGCAGTCATTTGAGCCCCCAGGGTCAGCAGTGGCACAGCCACACTGAGCTGTGCCAATTCATGTAGGGTGGTGCACAGCCAGGCGTGCCAAGGAACTCCTGGATTTCAGACTAGCTTGTCACTGTCTTTGGAGCACTCTCATAAACTCTCAGATTCCTATAACGTGAATTGTACAGGGTTTTTATTTCCTGTACTACATATCATGTCAACATGAATACATCAATCTTTTTAATAAATGCACAGAAAAAATACTGAGCAATATCATAATTATGCTTTTTCTAAAACATCAGTAATATACACTGTGGCAGGAAACAGTTACTAATCCAATCCAGAAAAGAGTTTCCACACATATCATACTCACTCAGTCTGCATTGCATGCAAATTCTAACATATTCATTGCTTTTAAGTTTCAAAGAAAGAAAAACAGAATTTTCCGCCAAGCACTTAAAATCCTTCATAAACATCTATCAGTAGCAGTACACATCACACTTTAAAGTTTACATTACCTTTCTTCTATTTTAAAGGAAAACTAAGCAAATAGTTTAAAGTAGATTATGTTTTTCTTCATTGTATGACTATATACAAGTTTTAGTCATCTACTCAGTATTAATACATTTTTTCTTATTTTTTAATCTTGACTGCTTACAAAGACTGAACAATAATTTTAAATATTAGTCTAGATTTTTAAATTAATAAACAAGTTATACGTCCGCACTCCCATAAAAAGGGGACAAAAAGTGGTTTTCCATAATGTAAGCAAAGATACCTGCTTCTTCCTACAACAAAGCAAAGTGATCTTCAGGATCTGGCAGGAAGTTTAACTGTTACCAAACTAGCAACAGTTCAATATATATAAGTACATGTTTACTACAGTCACTGAGACTAATGGACAGCAGGTCAGTAGCAGATAAACACTGATTAAGATGATGCATAGAGTGCACATCAAAAGCTTCTTCAGCTGTGATCAGATGAACCATCCCTGACAGGACAAATCTGACAGACAGAATCAGCTAAAGGAAAACAGAAGTTTTTTCCTAGAAAATTCAAAGCAATTTAGAGCTAAAGGTGTGACATTTTTATATTTTAGCCCATAGGTAAGAGATGAAGGATAGCATCCCCATCAAGACATGCTCTTTTGCAATAAAGAGCACAAGAAATCCTTTCACTCCCCCCAATACTGCTGTTCGTTTTACATCACTGCATATTAATATAATATTTAATGTCTATTGGTGAAATTATACTGCAAAAGCAAATTGCTACAGTATTTTGTATAACTGGAAGTGTGTGACTGTCTAATTAAATACCCAGAGACATTTTAAAAAACAACTTTTTTATTTCAACCATCCTTTATACATCAGGGACCGCTTACAAAGGTGGCTAAATACAAAGGAAATCAATCATAAGGGGCTAAAAAATATGTTTCAGCCCTTGCTCCAAATCTTTGAAGGCTTTTATTCACAGGGGCGTTACTAGAAAGCAAGAATGTGAATTTACCAACATCTGTTTTGCATTTATTGATGACCCCACAGTGAGTATGGAAACTCTCAGAATGCAATCGTTTCAGAAGAGCATTGTGTTTTCAAGCATGAGCTCTGTAATAACTGTTTTACCACCCTGATGGCTTGAAAGACACCCAGCTGATAAGCTGGTCACAGAATTCAGTCAGGTAAAATGTGCAACAGACCCGATTCTGAAAGTGCAAACGCCAAACTTTCAGTATCAACAGAAGCTTCATCACTAAGCTTCTTGTGTCTCCTAGACTCTCAATGTTTCCCTGTTTTCTTCCCCATCATTTTCTTCCTTAAACACCTTAGCGAAACCCTAAAACCCCAAATCTTTAAACCCAAACCTGCCATTACTGTGAGCACAGACTCACTACCTGGCGACCTAAACCATCCCGGCAAGGCAGTGCAGAGCCGGCTGCGAGAGGACACACGGTCCCCTCTAGAAGGGCCCAACCAGCCCCTGGATAGGCCAGAGGATCAATCAAGCATCCGTTTCCGTGGAATCAACACGCGGCTGCACTCAGCACCAAAAATGATGCTATCACAGCAGTGGGGGATGCAGACAAAACGCTCAAACTTCTAAGCAAGACCTCGGACTCACGAAGCCCACTGTGATCCTCCCCCACCTGTTTTGACCCAGCTCCGAAAGCCCTATGGGCAAGGATATAACCGGGAGCAACGGACTACGGGGCAAACGCCACGGGGCACCGCGCTCCCCCTCGGCCGGGACAGCCCCGCGGAGGCCCCAGGACGGGCAGTCCGGGGCGCTCTGCCCGCA
>VWZT01005939.1:211551-242107 GCA_013397055.1 Pachycephala philippinensis | reverse complement strand
TACCTATGTGCCAACACTCACCTGTGTCCTCAGTGACTGTTAGTTCTGCAATATATTCATTGCTAAAGGCTTTAATTGCAAAGTTAGTTTTGTATAAAAATATCATCTGCAGCAAAATCTGTTTAGTTACAAGCAGTGTTTAAGTGAAGCCTGACATAATCAACATGGTCAAAACCAGTTTTAAGAACCACATAAATGAATTAGGTGCAAATTTTCAACTAGAAATATCCTTCCAGGCTAAAGCCCTAAATTTCAGCTGGTCTAAGGGCTGTTATTCTCTACCCCTTCTATTCTTGTATCTAAACAATATTATTAATATAAAAATTGTTCTTGATACCGTTATAATCAAGATTAACTATACTGTTAATACTGTTGATTAAAAGAGAGTGAACCAATTTATGTGGCAGTGAAGGGAATAATACAACTTTATAAACTTCAGAGATCATCAGGATGGAAGTAATTAAAAAAATGCAAACTGTCAGCTCCTGGATTTTTTCCTTCAACACTGTCAAAGAAGTTAAGAGAAGTTAACACTGGTTCAGTCTATCACCCACAGCAATACTTTTTTCATTCAGAATACTTTTAGTGATGATTCAATGTATTCATTATTAAGAACTCTACCTGTTCATTTTGAAGTGCTATAGAGACATGAAATACCTTACTACATTCATTTAAAAAAAAAGAAAAAAAGGATGGGGGAGGGGGGGGTGGTGCATAAAAAAAATAGAAGGGAAAGTTCAAATGCACAACTACTCATGTTCTGGAGATTTAAATCTGGAATTTCATGATAAAGCTGTTCCAGTAACCTTAACTACTATTTCCATGAGCCTATCCTAAATACATCAGTGCATTTTTATTCCAAAGAATTTTTAATAAACAGGAACAGATCAGTATCTCTACAAAAGGCCGAAGTATACATAATCCCTGTGGGAAAATCATATTTCCACCCTTGCTTTATAAAAGATTGCTGGTTTTGTCATCTGCTGTGTGTTGGTATTACATTGTTTGTTTCCCAGAGATAGAAAGCACTGTGAACATGGTGCAAAGTATGACTGTATGATGTCCTTAGACTGTACTCATCCAAGTAGAATGCTCCTTAATCTTCTACTGTTCAGAAAGACCATATCTTTTGTACTTTTAAATTTTGTGCCATGCTTAGGCATCAGAGCTATGTTGTTTTTAAACAGACTAAATAATTATTCATAATATTAATTTCTGTTACTACTGCTTTTAGTGAAAGAACTTCTTTCAAGGCCCCTATATTTGTAATTAATTTCTGATACTATCATATATTCAAGATTAATTTACTGCATGTACATCTAGTACTTTAAAATAACATGCATGATAAGCTTTTGGCATTTTAAGAGATACCTTCATAAAAACATCTGCAAAAAAAATTAAAAAGACAAAAGCTTGGCCAATTTAACATCTTTTTTTTTTTTTAGTTCTATTTCTTTTTTTTCCAATTCCTTTATCCTTGCCTAACTTTTCTTCCCTTGAAGTTGATCAACATTTTTTTCAACATCTATTCCACCCTTGACTACATTACCTTAATTTACAGCATGTACTTGAGCTTTATATGAGGACAAAATGAAGAGAGACTGGAGTCTGCCCAGATTCAAAGCCCGGGATATTAGGAATCATAAGAGTTTTCCATATATGATGCAGTGACTTATATTCTTTCCTTCTTTGACCATTGAATTTAATGCCTTTCTTCCCTTCTGACTCAATACCTGAAAAAAGCTCTGAAACAACTTTTCTTGTTGTGTCTTTGTCAAAACTGTCAGACCAACCCAACAGCATGGGTCTGGAGAACAAAATGCTAACTCTCAAATCCCGAGGTAGTTGATGAAAAAAGATTGCCCAAAACACATCATACTTGGCTTCAACGAAGTCACAGGAATCATGATCTTAAAAATTATTTCAGACTATGAAATATTTTGAGTCCACTCTTTCAAACAATCAGATAAGATAAAGTACTAAAAGAAGACACATCAACGACACAAATTTCTTTATTTTCTGATAAGATCCTGTTACTATTGTGTTTTGGAAAGAGACCATCCATTCTATGTACTCTTTAAAGTGTTTAGAACAATGAAGCTTCATTTGGTCCAGGCCATCACCACTGTAAACAAAATTAATGAAAATAATAAGTGAATATTGCTCAAGAACTTCAAATATGGCGTTTTTGTTTGGGTTCATTCTCACAAGTCCATTCTTTATGGCCATTATCTGCAAGTAATTCTTCTCACAAAGGAAAGGCCTACAGTTGAAAGTGATTCAGTTGCCAATTGTGAAAAATTAATTCATAGCCTATAATTATGATGATAATGACACCATAAGTAACCATAAATCATCATTATGACTGCATGATCACTGATTATTGTAGCACTGGGCTTTTGCTTAGTACCCCATAATATTTTAGGAGCTACTGAAAACATTGGCAAAGTAAACTTTACCACAGTGAGGCTGCTAATTTACAAAGCAATGTTTCTTAAAATATTATGTTTTCATGTTTATCTGTTTTCCTATTAAAGTGTAGTCGCACAGGCTGCTTGGGAATAATTCACTCTAAATTATTCAAATGTGATAGCATCATACATTCTAAGACGAAACTAATTATAAGGATGGACTGGAGTCTTCTATAATCTGGAATATTGTTTTTTAATCTAATTTTGCTTCTGAGATAATTACTCAGAATCAATCACTGTCAGGATTAAAGCAATAATCAGATTGGAGTTAGAAGCTGTTGATAATATCTCAGAGTCCAATTTCTCCCCACGATAAGGAGATCAAATCAATCCAGCAACTGAAAATTACATTAGAATTATTCTAAATATAGTTTGTATGCATCATTTTACATTTTTTGATCTTGGGTTTATGTTTACTTTATTTGGAATAAATATGTCCATACCAAACTTTAAACAGTATTTTAAAAATAAACCAAATGAGTCTCAATTTATCAGAATAGTGGCTTTCATTGCAAGAACTACAGTGTTCTTTCCATTTCCTGTGCTGATTTATGGTTCAAAAGGAGGACAACCAAACACAGTCCAGTGGTTTGTTTCTCTTTGACTCCTGAAAGAACACTAAGAAAGAAATCTGTCTGTTAAACCAATAATTTGCTAAGTATTTCAATACAGTTGATAATCCACTGTTACTAAGACTATAACAACTATGTATTTAGTTATCTTCATTTTAAAAAATGGCAAAGAATATTCTATCTTAAAAAGATATTTAAACGTTTATTTTGCTTTGAAATTAAACAAAAGGGTCTATTTGGACTGCATTTTCCAATAAGAATAACAATTTAAGTTAGTATTTGGAAGTCCAAGTTTTTCAGAAAAAAAAATTATTAAACTTGGTAAACAGAATTCTAATGATGATATCAGATTACTGAAATCTGTCTACAGAATTTGTTTCATATTTTTTCTCTGCTTTATTGGTAACAACTTGCACTAATTTATTGGATTTTGAAGTTATTTCTTCAGTCTCTTTATGTGCTCTTCCAACGACTTTGTATCTTCCATTGCCCTATTCTTCTACAAGAAATGAGTTCGCAATTCACTGCCGCATTATATTTGGTCTTGAAAAGACAAAGATATCTGGTCAATTGCAAATCTGCCTGAATATTGCTGGTTTAGTTTTTTGACCAGAGACATTATTATTGGCAATTTTGCTGACCTTCACCTAAGTCAATCATTTACTCCATGTTGTCTCCTCAACAAATGTTTTTTTTCCACATAGAAATGAGGAGATAAAGAGGGCTGGGAAAGAAAAGGGAAAACAAACGAAATACATAGATGTTCTAAGGAAGAAAAGAGAAGTAAAATATGCAGTAGCAGAGCAGAAACTGATACAAGTGAGGCAGAAAGATTAAGCCTAGAAATGCAAAAAAATATGTATCTCTGAAGTATATAAGCACAAAAAAACAGCCCATGTTATGCCAATTTTCACAACCCTCTATGCAGTTTCTAGGAGATGTAGGAGCCCCATGAAGCACATTAAAATCTTGTCAGGCATCTGTCTCCCTTTTATGAATGTAAAGACTTTGAAAATCCTGTCTAATAATATACTTCTGAAATTTTTATTTTCAGGAAGTCGTGGGAAATCGCAAAACTATTTAGACCATATGTCAGCCCTATGTTCTATAAAATTCTGCTGATTAATCCTCATCAACTCAGTATACTTTAAACCTGGATTTTAACATAAATAATTTTCTCAACCTAATTAAAAATATAAATTAAATTCACTTAATCAAAAGAAAGCATCCTGTTTCTGTCAAACAAAACCATTTTTTGATGAAACTTAAAATTCCCCTTCACATTTTATCATCCAGAAAATTTGTAGAATTTTTGTAGCACCTACAATTCACTTTCCCCAGACGTGCCAGCAAAAAATATTTATGTAATAAAGGCATATTTAAATGAGTATATCAATATTACTATTATTATAAGCCTAACTTTAATTTATAGATACAAGATTCTGGAGTAATATCCATATGACTGTATACCATTCTTACATTTTTAAGGACTATTAAATTGGAAATAAATTACATTACATTTACCTCATTTTGATGCTACGTTATATGGGCAGAGACATGTAAAGGGAGAAATAGGACTTCAATATAAAGAGATTTGGACTTTTAATATCTACCTAGTTATAAACCCTAGACCTATTTGAAAGTCTGAGATGATGGAAAGTGAGTAGAATAACTTAGACAAAAGTTGTTAGACTAAGCTTTCCAGCTTGTCTTCTAACATTCATTAATTATTAGGTCATATTACATTTATGAGAGAAATTTCATATCCCACATAAAACCATTACACATCTTTTCTCGAGGCAAGTAGACTTTCACAGACAGAAGGCTGAATGAATACACAAACAGCAGATGAATTCTTAGGGTTCTTTTAACAAGTGTATTTCTAAAAATAGCAAATGTAAAATCTCCAGAATTTACTGGGAAAATACCTTGAGGCTGAAGGCCAGTTTTTCTTTATGGACATTAAACAAACTGCAGAGAGAAGTGTCTTGGACTTCATAATTTCTTTTATGGCTACCACAAGCCATATGCAAACAAAATGTTCCCCACTGAAATCAATAAGAATTTTGTTGTAAACCTCATGAGAGCAACAAGAAGCTGCAATGTTTGTCCCATCTTTTTTTCATTTTTCTCCTCCATTGTCTATGTAAGCAAGGATTATTGGTAAAACTCCTCAGGTACAATTTACATAAAATTTACTCCCCAGGAATGCATAACTGGGACTTTTTCTCTGGACCCCCCATGTCTGATCAATCTGGCTGGCATAACTTGCACTCGGCAAGGACACAAGCAGAACCACAGGACCCAGGGACTTGTCCTGCTGCATCATGGCTGCAGTAATTCTGACTGCCACAGCTGGCATTATTTCAACACTTGTGCTGTTTTCTTTTGATAAAAGATCTTTTTGTGATCTTATGGACCCAGAAATCAGACTTCAGGAAAATTGCTTTTATATAGTATTCAGACAGGTGTTTAAAATCTCCAAGACTGAGCAGAATGAACAAAAATCAACAACACACAGTGCCCATGAGCAGCAAGTAATCCTGAAGTAGCATGTGAAAGAGAAATATATTCTTTTCATCCTGCAGTACCAACACCCTGTTATGCTACTGTACCCACTGAAGGTGTAGGCCATTGGAATTCACAGCGACACAGGAGTTTTTGATGACACCATAACAATGAATTGTGATACCTAGTTTCACATGCTTTTTACAAGAGTGACCTGAGACCTCAACTCGTCACCAGGTCATCTTGATCTGCCTACCTTCCCGCATTAACAGCACCAGAGAGTTTCCAGCAGCACACTAGCAGCTTAGTTGTGCATCTGCACCTGTCCTGGCTGTAGAACAAGGTCTGAGCCCTGACCCAGTCAGCACTTTTCACCTGCAATAGAACCACATTCCCTGAAAGTACAACTGCCTAGGTAGCTGGAAATCACCTCCAGCTGACTGCAGTCTCCCTGAGTCTGCTGTAAAGCAGCACACTATCAGGAGGCTCCACGCACCTTCTTATGCTGCTTCCGCACTGGCCTCTTACAAAGCAGAAAACTGAAGGACTGCAAAGAACGAGCAGAGCCTGGTTTAACCCCATTTCCTGCCCCGGGAGGTTTACTGAAGCACACCTGGGAGGCAGAGAGGCAAGAGTACTGCTTGGCCCAGTGGGTCTAATTGTCTGCTCCAGGGAGTTAGGCTAAAACAGTTAAAAAGTTATTCAATTCCCACATGCAAACTCTAAGTGTCATCATCTTGTGTCTTAATTCTCAGAAAATCAGCATTGCTTCTAAGCAAAACCAGAAATTTATCACATATTTAAAGCAACAGCACCTCAAAATGCCAGTTCATAAGTCAAATAATGTTTCTGTGGTTTTTGTTTTCCTTAAACGTGGCACTCCAGCCATTTCTTATAGCTCAGATGACATTGGAAAGGTTTTACATCAGTTCAAGTGAAATAAACATCTCTCTGATGACACTATAGATTTGACATACAGCTTTACCTTATTAAGTCACAGTGAAGATGGAGCTATATTCAAACTAGGAGCATTTTGAAGATGACAGGATGAGATATATCAAACATGTATATGGATATATATTCTCAGAATTTGCCAAGTAGATATTAATGAGGCATATATTGCTTCTCTCCTTGCCTTTAAAAATGTTACACACACTCTCCAAGTTACAGTAAACACGGTAGTTATCTAACTAGTATGAGTACTGCCCCACAAATCGTAGCCCAGGGCCCAGTTTCTGCAGTGGGTAGCACTTAATCAGGCAGCTGCTTCTCTGACATCACATGTTGCCCATAATGTGCTGGGTCACACATGGCTAAGTACAAATTACAAAGACAGGAGGGAAAGAACTGGCTCCACAGTCATTGTTCCCTTAGAGCATTCATTTATTCCTTGAGTAACAGAGCAGGTCAAGCAGAATTTCTTATAAACAATTTGGTCTAGTTGGCTCCCCAAACTGGGATAAAATAATAAAAAATGGCAAATTCCTTCCCCTATGAATATGTTCACTTCAAACAAATGCTGCTTCAGTAAAGCTGCAGTCTTCTCTTCAAGTTCACCTTATCACTTTGTATTATATTGGGCCTGAATTTAGAAAAGAATTAACCACTGAAGTGTCATATAAAAAACCAATATGATTGCTCTAACCACATCAAAACTAAAGATTTTAATTATTTTCTGGAAAAAAAGGCCAGTGGAATTGATGTAGATGTGTCAATTTTATTGAACACATGACTGTTTTCCCACTGTCAAATTGTTCTACTAGAGGACTTTCTAAAAATTGTTAAAAAACAGTTCTCTGGAAACACAGTACTGCTAGCTGTAGCGAGTGTACTAATTCAGGGCAAGGCATGTACTTCAAAACTTTGTGATATGGACTTAACTTTTTGCAGTTTAAAATGGGAATAATCCTCAAAACTGACAATTTTAAAATATGTAACCCAGTAGCTCTGTCTTCTATACATATTTTCATTGGCTTTTCTGTATTGGTAAAAACAAATACAGATAAGTCTCTGAACACTGGGAGTATTGGATGGCTGGAGAGCATAGAAGAACTTTGCAACAGATCAACACTACGTATGCAGCACATGCACAAGGTACTGAACTCATAAGGCAGTATTCAGAAGAACCAGTAAGTTTACACAAAGACGTGTTTCCACACTGTCACATCTCAGTGAAAAAGGCCCTCTGAGGCAATTATTAGTTTCAATCACTGCTTGTGGACCCAGGCTGGCTGACATGTCAGTTCCAGCACAAGGGTGTCTCTGCTCTTCACTCATCAGGATTTTTTTTTTCTGGGATCTGCATGGTCATGGTGTAGATACATTCTCTGCTAATTAGTTTTTCTTTGATTTTGGATACCTGAGTGGCTGCTACCCAGGAACTCAAAAGCCATTCAGACTTGGCAATCTGCACATCTGTGATTGACACTTTCTTACTTTAATCTTCTGCATGTAGGAATGAAACCAACTTTTAAAAGACACAGTGGGCTCTGTAATGCAGTAGACCATCTGTGTAAGCCATGAGAGCTGCCAACAACAGAGTACCCCTCCTGTGCTGTGCTTTTTAAATAGGCTCCTTGGGGAATAGCAGCTGAGATTTACATTGTCTCAAAGCAGTCTAAGAATGAAAGAAATGGGATGCCCAATATTGTGATGGCAAATCCCTCAGGCTTTGTTGTTAGGTAGGATGGAGATGATGAGAACAGTGATGCTGTAGGCTGGGTAAGTTACCTAGGATTCCTTAATTAGAGGTGTCTAAAGCATATAACTAGCTTGTCTTCTCTAATTTGCTTTCTGATAGTTCATATGTGGCTATTTACTTTATCCTTCTAAGACTTTTTGTCCCTAACCTTACCTAGACTCTTGAAAATCCATGCTAACACTAATCTTAGCTCAAAATAATTTCATGTCCATGTTTTCTACAACCTTGGCCCTTCCTTATCTCAACAAAAATCTGCATAATATTTGCAAGCTAAACTAGAATGTCTTTCAACTTTTTGTCAATTTCTGAAGTGTAATACTTCTTTTTAAAAAACATTCTTCAGAGCTCATGAATATCAAGTCTGAAAAAACATGTGTTGCCTTTGTAATATATCAAATTTGTAGATTTTCTTGGACATCATGTGAAACTGAGGGAGTTTCAAACAACAGTTCTGGCAGAATTTTGCTAAGAAAACAGAAAAAAATTTAAATCAGCAGATGTTATTCTAAGTGTACCAAAACCAAATAAATGTTTGTATGGACCCCTGCAAAGCAAAACTGTCAAACTGAATGCTATTTCAAGGCAACAGAGTTTGCTGTAATGAAAACCACAGCTAATACTTTCATATTTCCAAGACCATATTACCATATGTTCAAAGATATATTTATCCTCTCCTAATAGTTTTATGCTTTCAAAGGACGTGGAATCATATTTTCCTCTAAATAATGGCAAAATTATAGTTTCTTCCAGATGAAAGAAAGTGTATTCAGAAGAACAAAAGACAAAGGCCCAACAAAGAAGCCTAAGTGATCCTGTTTGTGTTTCCATATATTTTTTTATCAATGATAGTCTAGATTTCAGTGTCACTGTGGTACCATTAGCAAAATCCCATTTGTATATGAAAATAAGACAAGACTCCTTCTAGCAAACACTTCTTAGCAAACACTGTACTGATTCTCAGTGAAAATATGACAAGCAATATTGTGGGTATTTACTCTACCCCTTACCACACAGAGGGTGTTTCCTTTTTTGACAGGCTATAGCCTGTAGTATTGCAAGTGTTTTTGGCATTATTAAGGTTTGTTGAAAAGCTTTTTATTTAGCATTGTCAGCTCTAATAGGGGACAGGATTAATCAGCATATCTGACAGAAGTCTCCTCTTCAAAATTGCATTGTACCAAAGTGTCAGGTTCCAACACTGTGACAATCCTTTCACTTATGCGTTGAATTATAAATAAGGACTCAGCACTACTACGTAATTGCAGTCAAACTTGTATTTTTAAAAAGAAATATTCAGCTTATGTTGTTTACACATTCCAGGTATATGCATAGCAGGACACCATGATACAAGTTAAAGTCCCCAACCCAGAATGCATTCAAAAAAGGTGAACCAATCTGATTTCAAGTATGTCCTCATGAATCCCCTGATCAGAATTCAATGCTCATTGAGTAGTTTAACAAACCACTATTGTTTCTCCATCTTTATGTTGGGGACAATTTTATTCTTAGGTGAATTACCACATTTACTCCCTTCCCCATTTGTTTTTTCTCCAGAGAACTTTTGTAATACGTCAATATCTAAAAATATTGACTTTGTGCAGTCTTTTATTTGTATATTATTTTATCTATCACGTTAAAAGAATATTGACCATGTTAAAAAATGTAAATGTCATCAAACACTCAAGATACAAACCATCCAATGTCTGATTTTCAGCAGTGGAGCTTAGATGACCTTTGATGCTTATATCCAAAATTCGGATAAAACATCCAGTAACCTCTGAATGGTACTTCCATATTACTTATGTTTCTCCTGATGGTTATAGGTCTAAATGCTTTGGAACTGTCAAGGTGTAGGACTCAAAAGGGTTCCTCAACGGTACCCACAACCTAGGCATTCCTAACCTACATCCTCTGAAATATTTGTATACCTAAGTATCTTCATTGCATGATCATCTCAAGTTTGTCCTATATAGCTTACTCACAATGTTATCTTACTGTCCCTTTTCAGTTTGTGGATCTAAAAATACTCATTTGGATCTCTGCACTTATAAATGGCCATTACTCTGGGCAATTATAAATACAATTCAGGACTGGAATTGACACTTTTTCATTGTCACCTCTCACAGTGTTCGTTTGGGTTGTTTGACTGTCTTCCCCTATCAAAAGAAGTCATGCAAAAGGGTGACCTGGTATCACCAAAACAGGTTCCCAAATTCTTCAATTCCCCCTCTCAAGTAAGCACCAGACCATGCTACAGTTTTTTTTTTGTTTGTTTGTTTTTTGTTTGTTTGTTGTTTTTTTTTTTGGAGGGGGAGTTTTGTGGCTCTAAACAATATTCTCTGTTTTGAAGTTTTATTAACCTGGGTATCTGATAACCAGTGAATAATTGTTAATATTATGCCTGTAACAGATGAGGACTGAAGGTAGGCAGAAATACAGAAAAGTAAATGAGGAAATAAAGGCATTAAAAAAACAAAAACAAACAACACAAAAACAACAATGCATGGTGATATTCAGACACATCCATATTTTAATGGAACAGTTAATTAGAATTGTATTTTTTCTTATATCTACTATTCAGAGATGACATGATGGAATGGCTTTTTAGGACAGCTTTGAAAGAGGAAGAAGAAATTACTTCACATGACTTTACCCAAGTTCTGTTGGGTCTTTTTCATTAAAACTACTACTAAGGAATGCATGGAATAAAAGCATTTTCAGTGAAGCAAGACTAATGAAAAAAAGCCAGACAAAAAAATTCTTTGCATTTGACATCAGAATCATTCCTCTCATATTGCAAATACCTTCCATGAACTCATCAGCTTCATCAAGTTTAGAAGCAATTTAGATTTCTCCATTGTTAAGCCTTTCCAAATCTTTCTTTGTTGATTAGAAAACTATTTCTAATTTCTACTTTAAATTTATATATTGTATCCATTTAATTTTCTGTAAAGTACTATCCTTCAGTATTTATGCCTTTGCTTTTATTTCCTGAATGTATTTATGAAAAATAATCATACCCTTCTCAACTTTTATTTTGCTAGGCTGAACAAACCAATTCCCTTTAATCTCTTTATATACTATAAGTCTTCCATTTCCTCTAGATATACAAGGAGTCCTCCTTTGGTCCTGTTCGAGTTTCAGAGGATTTTGTTAGTTTGTTTTAAACACAGATTGCTTAACGGAGTATTACTGTATTTTAAACCTGCTCCTATTAATAGCTTTGTAAAGCAACTGTGCAGTGCCTGAAATATTTATCCTGAAAATATTCCACCCTATATATTGCAAAACTGCCACCTTTTTCCACGGCTGAAATTTGACCATCTTTTTTTCATGTAAGTTTGTTCTTCCATCACATTAAATTAACTACTTTTGCTTACAAGAAGTATTATGCTATCCATTCCAAAATACATGATCTTTTACTGCTCTGTCTCATTGCTATCCATCCCTTGAAGGTAGACCACATGATAACCACATGGTTCCTCACACTGGTAGTAAGTTTTGGATTGGTATAAACTCTACTTTTCTACAACATCAAGCCCACTAAGGAAAATATTGAACAGAGGTTTTAAAAACACCCAACACCCAAAGAAAACAAGAAGTGATTGATCCCCTTCCTTCATAATTAGTATCAAGGAATTATCATCTTTCTTACCCAGCTTTTTATTCACCATACAACAAACTCCATGCACCCCGTTGTCTTCCCTTCGGTAATTACTTGTGGGCACTAAATCAAAAGCATTTCCTTAAACATGGCTAAAAAAAGTTAATAAATTTAACATTTTTTAAAAAATAAGTTATCTTAGCAGTCATTAAGTTAATTTATTATAAATTGAACGTCATAAAAACATTGTAATTTTTAGTTTACTTTCCGTTTACACCTGCTTCCTATGTATAACGTTCTCAAACCACAATGAGCAAGTATTTCCTGACCACCTCCTCACCACACTCCCTTTTTCCAAAGTAGATATTTTTGGTATTTTATTTGTAGTTTTCTATGTCCTAAGTTCAATTCCCTAGAATAAATCTAACTGAAATTATCGCTATTCAATTTGCAAATTATTTTTCCAATTGTTTTAGTATTTTTAAAAGGTAGTTCAATTTTAACAAATTAATAGCCCAAATATTGTTTTCACAGAATCACACAATCTTTGGTTTGAAAAGACCTCCAAGATCATCAAGTCCATCTTTAGAATGACTACCACCTTGTCAACTAGACCATGGCACTAAGTACCACATCCAATTGTTTCTTGGACACTTCCAGGGACAGTGACTCCACAATCTCCATGAGCAGTCCTTTCCAGTGCTTAACAACCCATTCCATGAAGAAATTCCTACTAATATCAAACCTGAACCTCCCCTGGCACAGACTGAGACCATTTCCTCCTGTTTTATCACTGGTTGCCTGGGATAAGAGACCAACCCCCACCTGGCTACAATCTCTTCTCAAGCAGTTGTAGAGAATGATGAGGCCTCCCCTGAGCTTCTTTTTCTCCAGGCTAAATACCCCCAGCTCCCTCAGCCACTCCTCATATGACTTACTCTCTAGACTCTCTAGGTGTGTGTTTTCATCACACAAGTTTGGCATTTTTCATTACTCAAATGTGTTGTTTTGTGAGTACATACATGTATACATTACATATATGTGTTACTCTCTGCATTAAAACTGTAATTAAACTATTCGTTTACTGTCCAATTCACAGACTTTCTTCAGCCTTATACACATCCTTGGTATTTGTAATGTGTTGCTTAGGCCTTCACATTTTATCTCATTATTTATGTGACTGAAAGCTGTATTTCTATTTTCATTTACAAAATGAAAAATTCCTCATCTTTTAGCTATTTTCATTGCATTCTTTATTTCTCTTAGTTTCAAGAATTATCTGTTTTGTTCACCATTATTTTTCCCTTTACTCGACTTTACCTTTCTTCTGGATGCCTGTGTGAGTTGTTTATTCTTTACTCATTATTTATCCTTTGTCACATTATTATTTTCTGTCTGAAATATAAACTCTGTAAAATATTTGCATTTACTTGGAGTAAAATAAATAAATTCTGGGCATCTTCCATGTTCCAATTCTTTGTGTCTTTTCAGTAACTCACATTAACAAGTTTCTTCTATTTTTTATGCTTTGATATTCCCCCCACATCTACTTTTTCTACATTTTCAGAAGTACTGAAGGAGCTCTAGAATTGTTCACTCCCAGATTTTTTTCCACGATCTGTTCTCCATAAGATGCATGTCCCCATTCATTTAAAAAAACTAATTAATAAATTAATTAAAATTTTGATCCTCAGTGGTTTTGCTACCTGTCTCCATGAAAGACATGAGCCTATTACAGGAAGAATGAACTGGAAAGGACAAGAGGACAAGATGGTAGCGAAAAAAAAGCGAACAAGATTTAGAAATGTAGTGAGGACACAAAGGAAAAAAAAAAAAAAGAAGAAAAATTCAGGCTTATACAATTAGATGGGGACAAAATAACATAAACCATAAATTTTCCAGGCAGAAAGAAATCTAGACAGTCAAGACAGGAGAGATAGTAGAAAGCAATTTAGACAGCAGTATGAAATACAGCAGCAAAAGCAAGCCAATGCAATTTCAGTCTCTCTATGCATTGATAACACAACATAGTGCAGCACTCCATCATCTGGGAAAAGGAAAAGTAACTCAAGAACTTAAGGATGTTTCTATCGCGTACCTTATACAAGGAAAAGTGATTGTATCTTATACTACAACCACCATAGAATCTCCTTCCAAACATCAAGGCTCAGACTACATTCAGTTGCCCAAATGCTGACTTTGTTGAAATACTATTTTTAGATGCCCAGTGTGGATTCCATACTGGCTGCAATATTGCTGGCTGCAGTATTCACAAATGGGGAAGCTGAAGAGAAGTGTAGTGCCTAGGCTCAGTCCTTCATAAACTTTATGTTTGCATTGTCAAAAAACTAAAACAAGTCATGAGCACTTCTCACCCTGGGTTCTTAATTCTTCTAGGGAAGGCATTATCTGCCTCTATAGACAGTGTTAATACTTTATTATTAGATTATTTCATTCCTGTCATACAAAATTCAGCCTAATTTCAGTATGTTTGGGTCAGTCCTCCTTCCTGTTTTCTCGGATTTCGATGTTACCACCTGTACCGACATTTGAAAAACAGGATTTGTCCAGTATCTCACCACTGCTCATCCCTCCTAATCTCAAGTTGTTGCCTTGACTGATCATGTTTTAAAACATAAGCACAGGTTCTGTAGAGTTTTAAAGCATTTTTTGTTATCGTGGAGCAGAAAGTTAGTCTTCGTGGTATGCACAAAGCAATGAGGTTTAACACTTTACTGATTACTTAAGGAGATGACAGCACTGAACACACAGTCATTAGTATTCCCTAGGTAAAAAATGTAATGTCGTGTAACCTCAAAATCCTTCTCTCAGCCTCTCATCCTTTTTTCCAGCTTCCTCTGAATGACGATCCATCCTTTGTTTACTGCAGAATCTCTCAGTAGTTTGTTAGCTGAGCCACCTAAGACAGCAAATATAGCAAACACAGAGCGACTTTCTAGCAGACCACTAATACCATTTCTCAGGTATTTGTAAATCACTCTGTAAATACCTGCTACTGGTTCCCTCTTCATTTTTTTCTTTCAAGGAGACCTGTGCTCACAAGGCTGTTTCAGCAGGGAAATTCCTAGAGCTCTGATCCAAGTTACATACGCAGTTTAAACATACCCCAGAGTAGCAAACTGAGATACCAAGCTGCCCCAACCACTCCAGTGCTGAACACCTTGAGTAAGATTTCTCTTTGTACTATGCTAGACATGAAATCTTTCATGAAATAGACATGAAAATTGCAATTTGGATGGAAACTTTTATGACAGGAATAGTATATGCAGAATCTAGGAAAAAATGTATCTAGCATCAACCTACAGTTAGGGGAAACGTTTTGCATTTCATCATTTAATGGAGGCAACTGGCCCTTCTAGAGATATGAAAGTATTTTGAGTTTGGTTTGAGTCCAGGGTGAGAATGCGAATGGAGTGTTTATCTTAGATAACAGGGGCCACAGGACATATCTATTTGTTTTCCTTATTTGCAAATCCCAAAATAATATTTTTTTATTACAATAATATTTTTACTTTTAGAATGGAGGACATTCCTATCACTCATCTGCTTATTAATTCGGCAGCACATTTCTCTTCTTCTATATCCCTCCCCTATCATTTGTGTTATCAGCACATTTTAGTCACTTTGAAAATCTATTTTTTTTCAATAACTAACTTCCTCCAACTATGCCCTACATGCTCAATTTCCAGATCAGTTTTGAGTGGGATGTCCTGTGAATTCTAATCGCTGAAATCATGTTCATATCTACACCCAAACTCTGCTTCTATATTTATATCAAATTCAATCTTAGGTCCACCTGTTTTAAGGATTAATTTTGAACTGCTCTACTAGAATCTATAGATGTTTGAGTTCACATATTACTGAAGGATTTGATCGACAGAGAGATACAAAGATTTAGTAACTTAAATCATCATCTGACCTATGCTTGGCTTTTCATTCCCACATCAACGATGTCTATAATCTCTAAAGCAAACATGGATTACAGCAGACTTGAATGAAAATTGATATTATAGTGTATATTGTCAGAGGAACTATTTCAGCAGCTCATTGGATTTTCAAGAAGTCTGACAGCATTAAAGACATCCCTTGTTTATCTTGATGTAAAGTAAACAAAATTTTACCTTAGAATTAATATTTATAGCCATTTGTCTAAGTAATATCATAAACTTAGACCTTTTTACTGTCCTAAGCTTTGAATCAACTTCATTTATTATGCAAAAAGTAGCTTTCATTAAGGTGGTTGCTTTATATTAATCTCTAGAAAATGTAGTGTTTACCTTGCTAGGAAAACAAAGCGTTACCAGACAGCACTTCCCTTTTATCCCTTGTATTCCTACAGGGCCATGCGAATTTGGGTAGAGGTTATATTTAATGTTCTGCATCTACAAAATGGAAACAACAAACATTTTCCTGAGATTTGACAAAAATGAATCAATTAAGACTTCAGCCTTAGTTTCCTGAGATTTAATATAAAGCCCAGCTTTGATGGGCAATTGAACACACGTGTGTCCCTGTAGTGAGTGTACTGAAAGTGATTATACTCTCCTCTGGATGATACAGAAGCACGGTCAGAGCCTTGTTCTGTTTTTACTGCCAAATCTCAATGTTAAATGAATACCTAATCTTTCAGAGTGGCCTGCAAGTATTAGACTTTTCTCTCTTTTCCACTGCTGTGGAACTTGGTGTGTTTTAACACAGCCTCACCAAAGCTCTGCAGCTTAAAATGTATTGGTCTGGGTGTTTCCTTATGTATAAAGACTGTTTCTGGTAGAAATACCAAAAATAAGGTGTACACTAGAGACTTCTGAATCTGACTCTTTGGTTCCCAGACACCAGCACAAATGAAATTATTCTTGAAGAGAACATAGCTATTCACATCAACTAGATTCAACTGTTAGCAATGTAATAGTGTGAGTAAAAAGAGCAGGAGTTATTGCTAGTTAGATATATTTTATAGTAAAGCCATTATTGTGAAGCCATTAAATTCTCCTCTGATATTTTTAAATTTTTATTTCTAAGGGCTTAAAAGGCTTATTTGGAGATTTTTAAAAAAAGCCATAATAATATCAATTTCAAATCTACTTCTCCTCTCCTGTTGCTGTGAGGTAATGATTTGCACCCACTCTTAAATCAAAGAAGATGTGTCTGTAGAAGTGGCCTATTATTAAAGCTCCATCATTTTATCATCCTTTTGAGACATATTTACTGTTTGCAAGGTCTGTGTATTTTTAATATTCATGTAGTGAAGCAACATATTGCCTTAATTAAAATAAGTCACATTAATTTATCAATCTCTGTTTGAAATTTGTCAAATAGTGATTAAGGTGTAATAGAAAGATGCAATCATAGCTACCAGGAATTCAGCAGTTGTCTCACAGTGAGAAACTCTTGACCTTACAACTCATTTACTCTTCGGCTTGGCCTGGTAATCTCCAGAAGGAAATGATGTGGAACATATGAGGATTCAGGTCAGAACCTTGTTAGAATCAGTGTGAAAGAGCAAAAGATTATTAGGACTCTCAATAAATTATGACTGAAAATTATTTAAAGGTAAAATTATGCTAGGATGCAAAAGGAGCAAGCAGAAAAATAATTAAATAATAAGCCTTTATTCCACTGAAATCACATCAAGCCTGATGTATATTGACACTATACAAGATGCCTACCTATGTACAGACTGATTTTCTCTGTTATATTGTAAATATTTTTGTTTTCAAAAACCTATTGCTATTCATGATAATAGATGTCAAGAAACAGATACCCAGTTCTATTATGGGTATGTAGGTTTTTCCTATTTGCTCTACTTCTTACACTGATAAAATCTTGTTGGAATTTCTGCAAAAATATTTGGACAATAAACAGAGTCAGTACTGTTTAATTAAAAACAACCAAGTTCTCTCTCAAAATGCCATTAAACTCCCTTCACTCCCACATTCAGATACTGTGCTCATTCACAGTTTTCTTTACTCCATAAGAGTACCAATACCTGCAGGCTTGTACACAAATTGGAGGCAGAACAATGTGTCCAAAAAAGGCTTATCAGTCTAAAATCATAACTGGCAATATCTGAACAAACTATGCTCTTTGGCAGTTTGCAGTTGTGTGTTTTTTCTTTCTGTATGTTTAGTACTACTCCCTATCAGGGAGTGGTTAAATGTTGTTTAGCACCATCTTACCATTATTTGCCCCCTGCTTAGCTTCTGCCTTGAATCCAGACTTTACCTTCTCTGTTGGTATTGAATAGGACAACCATGTTTCTAGTCTTCAAGAACATGAGGAAGCCAAAGGGCCACTGAAAATCCTCTTTTCATATAGGCAGGTTGTCGGGCCTAGATATGAGATTAAAAAAACCAAAGCATAATCTCCAGTTGAATATTTTACTGGACCTTAAGTGCTTCAGGAAAGATTGAGATCTTGAAGAGGATTGTTCTTCAGTAGCCATTAACTAGAGGACGAGACTGATAAGCCATAGCTAGATTATTGATTTACAGTCAATATAAGTGTTGACTTAAGTAAGTAAGATGAAGTAAGGGCTTCATCTAGTAGAGACATTGTGGGAAACCTGGAGGAGTCAAGGGACTAACCACTGAGGTTAGAGATTTGGAATAACAGTAAGACAGATGTGATGGGTCTGTGTGTGATAGTATTCTCCAAACTCGGAGAGTTTAGGTAATCTCCACAGAAAATGTCCTTTCTGCTTCCAAGACACTTCCTGGAAAAAGAGGAAAGGCTGTAAAACTCTGCACTGTTATCCACAAAGTAAATATAAGGGAACTGATCTTAAGCAATCATGTCAATGCACAAAAAATCAGAAAAAGATCTCCATAAAATGAAGGGGGAAAAAAGGTAAGCTATATGTTGAAAAATATTTCACCATGATCACCAGTCAGGCTTGTCAGAAGACTATGCTCTCTCAGACCGTAGTGAATATGCTGTGATTCCTCTATTGTACCAAGTACTTAACATGAGAGAAATGCTCAACTAATAGGAACAAGATCTTTGTGCTGTATACATTCAAAAATGCATTTTATGATCAGTTGGTAGATGCTGCTCTTACGTGTCTAGGAAACACACATCCCATCTTGGGTTGCTAGAGAAATGCTCACATCGAGGCTTATTACATTTGCTGCAATCCTCAAAAACTATCTCATGACAGAACTGCCATTAAGAGTCCTTCCCAAATTACTTGTCGTTGTACAGGAAACCACCAGATGGCGACTGGAAATGCAGATCATCATTTCCTGAGACTGAATAATGTTCTGTCTTCGGACCTGGCTTGCTGTTGGCCTCAAAGGGCAGTCAACTTAGAGTTGATGAAAGGAAAGCATTTATCACCTTCTGCAGTTTACACATGCCTGCCAGCCAAAATTTTAAGAGAGCTGCAAACAACTTAAACATGCATAGATCTGTTCATAATGTCATAGTCTGCTATGAAATTTATTCTATAAGCTCTCCTTTGCCCCCAGCTTAACAACACATACCATTTCTGAATGTGGCAGAGATAAATCTGCTATCACTCAAGAAATCCTAGGTCACCTATCAACTCAGTGTCTGGGAGCAAGTCATGTTGTAACAGGGAACGGGAGCCCAGTTGTTCTGAAAGATAAAATATATTAGCAGCAGAAAAAAATCAAAATAAAGGGAAAAAGGCTGAGGGCAGAGGTAAGAAAGTTTTTCCACTACTATAATAAAGCACATATTTATTAATCTCTCTTAGTGTTGCTTTAGTCCTAAAAAAATCACTGTGTATCAAATGAATGAGAGTCTTCTTGTTGCCAATGTGTCAGCTTAACTGGGTTTATGATTTTCTTTGTTACATCTGCTTCATTAATTTGCTTTAAATGACCTGAGAAACTGCTGGGAACATATTTTACTGCTAAATAATTTATGTGGGCAGTAATGATATGTGGATATTAGTCTGCAGTTGCCTTCCCTTGTACATGTTACAGTCCATTCTCCCAGACAACAAAGCTAATTACAAAACATCCACAGTTCTTGAATCCTCTGGTTAGACTAGCTATGCAGCTTCAGAGGCTAGTGGCACTCACATTTGCTTATGTTGCATTGAGTTCCCTCTCTCTTGCTCAAAAGAATGTTTACCATACTTGCATTGTGTACATTGAGCATTCGAACATGCACACTATGTGTTAGAAGACTTTAAATGAATCTTTTCAGCCTCTTAAGCCTCTTAAGTTTATATGAGGAAAATACAACTCTTGATGGACCAGAGTATTTTGATATATTCAGGAGCTAATCTTTCTTCTTTCACTTTTGAAATTAAGTGCTAAAGTGTTTGGGGTGTTTTAGTGGGTGGGGGGTTTTTGTTTGTTTTGATATTTCCTTACAACCTGAATTTCTTTATCAAGGAAAAAAGTAGAAATTCTTCCCAACTATCTCTTCATAAAAATGACAATACTTAAAATTCAGAGGAAGAAGCCAATTGAGGTCTTTTGTTAATGTATTCTTTCAGTTCCAATCAATTAATTGGCTATGGCCAAGAATATTCTTTCTTTATCATCTTAAGAATTTTGCTTTAAATAAAGCCATCAAAATGTAAATCTAACATGTAAAAAGAGCTTGGAGAAGTTGAGGAATCACCACAAGTGGAACAAAACTTGTCATCAAGAATTGTTTAGTTTTGTGAATTTTGCCTTGCAATGAATAGGAAGGGGACTACTACTTTACCAAAAAACTGAATTCACTACAGTTACGGTATCAACCATCAAGTACAGTTATAGTACCAAACAAAATATATTTAATAGTAGAGGAATTAAACATCAATTAACTGCAGGTGTAGCTTGCAATGTGCTCATTAGAGAAGATTGTTCAATTGATTTAAATTTGAACTTGTTTTGAGTAGTACTGGAACCCGAAGATGTGCTTCTTGGTGATGAGTGGAATTTGCATTGTCAGTTTCTTTGGTTTTCAGTCATCTTTCCAAAATTCATTTGCAGCTGGGCCTGGACATGATACCTAAAGGTACAGAAAGCATAATTCCGCATTGGAAAGTGGCCTAAAAAGGTACAAACCTTCTTTTTCTTGCCAAGAAAGGCCCCCACTCTTCCAGCCAACTCCACGAGGTGTGTAAAGATGCAAGAGAACTACATAATTTCTCATTTTCTTCAAGCATGCTTGAACATCAGCTCCATCATTCTCATCACATCCTTCCAGTGGTCATCAGGTGCCTTACAGCTTCCACAGAAAAAGGAGAGATGATAGATAAAAATGCAGTATTCTTACAAGACCAGTCTAGCTCTTACTGTTCTGCAGGTGTTTACTATTGTCTGAGTATATTTATTCAGTTACCTGAATTTCATGTTGAACATTCTGTATTCCATAACCTATGGAAATGTTATTAATATACATGTATGTGGTATGTATATACATGATATATTATCTATAATGTCTAATATATAGTCTATAATACATACATATTCTGAGATATGTCTTATCCCAGAATACTTATTTACCTGCTCCTGATGACCAAAATGTGGCTTGAGTGCAAATTTTTATTTCTAATTTTTATAGACCACATGCAATGACCGTGCCCATTACAGTTTAATTGGATTTGAGCTCTTTAAGCACTGGTACAAAACTACAGTCTGTGATATAAAATATCACTTCATAAATGCAGTGGAAATGTACTAAGAAATACAAAGAAATTAAAGAAATAGAAATATCTATATTCTTTAGAGCTCTTGTTGATAAGCCTAAAATGTGTACCTGTTCTGCCAATAAGATTTCACTTACTGTAGGTTTCATTTCATAAATAAAGTAGAAAGCATGCATGAAAGTAATTTTTATACACCACCTATTTCCTTCAAAACTAGAGTATATTTCAGCTCTGGTTTTTGTATATCTAATAAATATGAATTGTGAGCAACAAAACAAGCATTTGAAATAAAGTTTAGGCATGCTTTTCTTACACTATTCATTAATAAGCCCAAAAAAGCTAGCAAAAATTCAATGTGGCCCTTTGCAGGACTATTAGTCAGTCACCCAAATTTCAGCTGAACCAACTCCAAAAAGCTTTTGGCTTTTTTGTTGATGTATAATATGCATGAACAGCAATGGAAACAAACATAAACTTCTGAAAACAGCCCTCATCCTCTAACCCACTATTCTGGGGAAAAAGCCATCATCTGCTCCAATATACAATGCTGAGTAGACTAGGCAATCTGCCAAGGCCTCCTTTCTTTGTGACATTAGGTCAGATAAAGCCCAATAAATGTAAAAGAAAACACCTCCATTAATGACGGAATCAAGCTACTTAACCAAATAGCAAACTATTTTAATATTAGGAACTTACCCTGATGCTGACTTTTGAGATTGGAAAAACAAAATGAGGACGTGGTAAGAAGGGAATGTATCACTTCAGTGGTGTTCTTTCTAGTCTGACTTTTCACTGAGCAGGGCAACTCAGAAGGTGGCAATTTCAAAGCCACACATTCACAATTCTTGTCCTTCACTGTATGTCACAAATTTCAGTATCTAATAAACTTTAAGAAGCATCAATGCTTGGTGTGATGTAAGCAAAATATTTTAATACCTATCTCAGGTAAGATCACCACAAAATTAAAGAAGACACATCATGAGATTAGTGTAACTAAATGAAAAGTTTGTTTAAAAAAATGGAAAAAGAGGATTTTTCTATAGAGCCTATTTGTTCAACCAGATTTTAACTGTAATGATAACGGTGAGCACAGTTTTCCACCTCCAATTGTTTGCTATTTTTTATTGTTAACTTCCATGTTTACTTGCACCACTTATAGGAAGAGTTTTTGTGTGAAAGTGTAATCTCACACTACAGTGAGGCAAAGTCACAGAGTTTTATTCCATAAACTTACTGTTCCCACCAGAAAGTCTTGCATCTACATTTTCTCTGTAGAGTGACAGGTTGTCCCTCATAAAAAATGATTGCAACATCAGAGACAAGAGGATTTCACAGAATTTTCAGTGAGGCAGACTTCCTTTTAAACTCAGTTTATGATCTTCATTCTACTTTGACACCGAGACAGTCAAGATGCCCAGTTGGTAAATCTGAAATCTCTGAATGTGCAAGTGGAAGGTCCCAAATCCAGACTGTAGGGGGCAAGTCTACTAATGTCCACTACTGTGGCATCCAAAGCATTTTGAGGTAATGAATTTTTCTCTTTTTTTTTAATAACAGCAAGAATAAAGCCCAGAGAAGGTGTGAAATCTCTGTCTTTGGAGATTCTGGAAACTTGACAGTACAAGCTATCCTCATTTTGTTCAGGGAGCACTAAGTTACGGTTCTCTGCAAGTGACTAAGTTGACTGTCCAACCTATGACTGAACAGCAGAAAGCCAAGAGACTGAGTAGTCTCTGTTACTTTTCCCACTGTTAGAATGGTAGCTGAGGGTTGCTCTGGACATTCAGCTCTAGAGGGACTGTAGGAGACTATTTTGTCCTGTCTTTCCATCAGACAACCCCACAGACACCTCTAGCCCTCAGTTTCTGGGTCATTCACCATCAGAACTTTTGATTTCTCAGATCTCAGAGAACAACCCTTTCTTACCTGCTCTCACCTTCTGTCCTCCTCCTCTATTGCCCCTTTCACTCTTCTGTCCTTGCCTATGGATTAACCAAGAAAAGGAGGCACAGTATCCCATACGGTCTTCTACCTTGATATCACCTTAAAAGAAACAATAAATCTTTGAACCCTGCCCTCTAAGTCCTTCCATTTAAAGCCCACATCATCAAGCTGGGCATCCTACCGCCAAAGATTCCCTTGCCTCTTCTAGAGAGAAGTATCCCATTCCTCCCTGATAGGCTATAGTAATGAATGTCCTGTTGTTCTAAAAGCCAAAACTCTTAAGACAGCACCAGCCACTAAGCCAAAAGTTTGTTTGCATAATATGCCTATTTCTGGCTGCAACCTTTTCTCTAACTGGTAAAATGCAATAAAAGATAACTTGGGTACCAATACTTCACTTACAGATCCAGAGCTTTGTAGTCTTCTCTGATTTTGTTCAGGTTCCAGCTTGCGGTGTCATTTATTCCCACGTGAAAGGGTAACAAGGGACAGAAGTCTGTGCTCTTGACAAGCTGTGGCACCCTCTTGGCAACATCTTGGACCTTAGTTCCCAGAAGGCAGCACACCTCTCATGACTCCCTGTCAGAGCAGCAGCTCAGCTCCTGAGTGCCCCTTAACAGAGAATCGCCCCCTTGTTGTTTCTTTTTGCAGTGTTTACATCTGAAATACCTGTAAGTTAAGAAGCAATTTTGTCCCCATTTTGAACAGAGAATTGAAGCACTGGGAGATTAAGTGAATTGCCCAAAGTGATGCAGGTAGTAAGGAATAAATCCTAGTCTTCTGACACCAACTCAGTGCTTTAGTAATCCTCTCAGTTACAGTTGCTATAAGAAAATAAGCCTGATCCCTTGTAAATATTGCCTAGACCTCCAGATGTGTAATCCTGCTTGAATGTATCTGTTTCATTGGCTGGAGAACCGAAAGCCAGCTAACTATATGAAGACATCATAATAACACTTTAACAGCCCATGACCACCTTGGATAGTACTCACACTGCTGTTGCTGCCCTGTACAGCCACAGTAAAGTCAGGTCAGAATCTGCAGAGATGTAAAGTTATAGATTCGTCTTCTATCAAAATGTTAAATAATGGTTTTGAAATTTAGTGTGTGTATAAAAGATTGTATTTGTACATATACTAAACATTTTTTTTAATATTTTGAAACAACTACTTATTACACCTTAAAATACTGCCTTCATGAGCTAAAGGCAAAGGCCTACATATTGGTTAGAAGCTCTAGAAGGTACTGGATAACACAGTGACAAGCAAAAAAAAATCAATTTTACACAATTAAAATGTACCTATAGTTTCATGGGACTGGTTAGTTATTGCCAAAATATGTTAATGTGAACCTCTGGTATGCAAGTTTGAGGCATATAAATACACAGAGAATGCCCAGGTTTTGCTCAGTTAGAAAAGTTAGAAAAGACTCATTTCTGTGGGACAGAAAATTCCAAAATATCGTAGCACTTTATGTGATAAGGTATCAGAATGGACAAATAATTTTTTGCCAGGTCTAAGGTATGAGACAACGACAGAAAGGCAAACTTTCCAGGTTTCAGTGCAGCAGACACAACTCTGCATTTGGCCTGATCTACTCAGTAGCATTTCCCTGAGCAGGATGACCATGAAAGGTCCTAGGCCTGTTCAAGGAGGTCAGTGCTGACTTGCTGACACTGCACCTCCCTTTGCCGTGTCTCCCCACAGCCAGGAATGTGACTACAGAAGCAGGTGCTTTCGTGATTTTTTTGGTGGTTCTTTTGTTTCCACCAAATGGAAGCCACAGTGTCCATTCCTTCAGGGTTACCCCACTGGCAGACAGGCTTTAGCAAGGCAACATGGGGAAAAAGCTGGCAGGGAGATAAAATGTACCTACCCTCTCCCAAGGAGTTCCCCATAAAAAAAAATCTACTGCCATTTATTCCCTTAAATATCCACAATACCTAATTCTGGTACTGAGAATATTAAGATTTTTTAAAAGGCAATGCAAAATGATGCCTGAACATTGAAGAAGCTAGGCATATTTATACAAAGCAAAATATGGCATAGAAACATGATATATATTTGCACATAATTACATATGCTTTAGCATGGTTTGTGAAATCCACTGTCTGCCCAAACTGGAAGTGTTTTGAGGCAAAAGGTGGCTCCATATCTTTATATAGTGCCTGTACCAGCATCATCATTTAACTGTACAAATATTTGCAACAGGAGTTTTGAATATCAAGCTTTTCCCTAAAAGGAAAAATATCAATATGCCTTGAAAAATCTGGGACAGGAAATCATTATTTGAAAATCATGTAAGTTAGCATTATACTTTTGATAACTAATTTCTCTTCTGATATTCATCTAACAAGCAATTATTTTGAATTTAGTTTAAAGGAAGAGTAGAATTGTTTTGCCATTGGAAATAGAAAATTTTCAGAAGCAAGATATTAAGAATTTAGAGGAAACATCTTACATTTCTGTGAGAACTGACTGTAAAATAACAAACAAACACTCTGCCCTCATCTGCTTCCTTACACTCGCTGTGGGGAGAAACAAGACCAACAAAATAACAGAAGAACAGTGGGAACGTCGTCTCTGTAAAGAAGGGATTGTTATCAACAGCTATAGCTTGAAAGCAACAGGTTGATAATTTTTCAACAGCCATTCTTCTGGGAGAAAATTGTGTTTCTCCTAAACTAAAATTTTTTAAAGGAATGCAGCAGGAGTTTTGCATTGGAAGGAGTCTTTAGGTATATTGTATTTTATCCACAACAAAAGAAAAGAGACCTCACCCAGAGTAGTCAAAGCTCAGTAGATGTGCAGTTACCTGCATACATGGGTCCTCAGTTTAAGGTCCTTCTTTGCCCTACTCAGACAAGGACATTTTTACCTCCCAGCTGAGTATCCTGGCTATGGAAATAGGATCAATCATACCCTTTCTTTAGCACAGTGACATCCTATGTAAATAATCCAGTGGGCCAGCTACTTAAAGACTGACCCAATGGTCACTGTATTCCCTTGAGAAGCAAGAAACAGAGACCCAAGGCCCCTCTATGATAAATATCTAATCATTTATCTGACATGAAACAGTTCCATTAAGACAGCTTGGAAAAGGACACTATACTCTGCCAGCTACCATACATATCTAGTCAGCAGGAAGGACCTTGCTTATCTTGTTCCATCTATAATTATTCATTAAAGAAAGAAAAACATGATAATAGACAGCTTTCTGTTCTAGCATACTGCTTTGATAACTATAAAGGCTGGAAAATTCATATGGGAAATAAGGGTGAAGATTTTAGCTAGAACTATATATTGATAAGTGATAGATATTTTTCACCAATTTTTAAATCAAGATGTGGTCCAAGTCCAAGCAGTTATTATTCGGGGAACTCTCACGGCCAAGTCTGTCAGGAGGGCTTATTAGGTGGTCACAGTAATTTCTTTGGGCTCTGTAAGTTTAGAATTTAGGAAGATGACATAATACAAAAAGGCAAGTCAGCAGCGAAGGGCAGTGACGTAGCTGTGAGTGACCTGCTGAGCTGGTTGCATGGTTAGGCCATTTGTTCTGAACAAGACACATACCAAACATTCAGACAGTGGCCACAGTCCCTTCAGATTTGAGGATAAATAACTACCCTGAACAACCATATGAGATTTTGGACAGAAAAGGAACTTGTGGCCTTCTCCACAAATCCAAAAGATCAAACAGAAATCAGTTCTTCCAAGGCTGTTTGCTATTTAGGTTGCCAGAGCTGCAATATAAAGTACCACTCCTCTATGCAGTTTTTTTGTAACCTGAATATCATTCTTATATTGAAATGCTTTTGAGTCACCAGTATTTCAACCAGATTTCGTAGCAGAGATCAACAGCATAGAGCATGAAATTCTTACTCTAGATATCTACCATCTAGCCTGCCCAAAGCAGACTTACTGTCTGAACTCCATTATATTCTTGGGGAGATAATCAATACAGTTAATTAGAGTTAGTTAATAGAGTTTAAAGAACAATTCATCTGATCAAATTTAGGACAAAATGAACTGCTCTCTAGATGCCATTGACTGTATTGGCTATATCTTCATGGACTCTAATGGGACGTACACAATTAATTCAAATATGGCCAGATGCATTACATGTAACCAAGGCAAGATGAATCTTAACTAGACCCTTTCCATTACGTGGGTAAAGAAAATACTCACAGCCACATTAGACAGTGCACCAGACATTATTTGTTTAAATCTCTTTGTTTCACCTGAAATTGAACTGAAGACTGTCCTTAGCCTTTATCATGACTAAGAAGTTGAGAGCAAGCAGACATATTGCTAACAGCACTGTTCCTTGTGTGACATGGTGTAAAAGAACTGCTGTATCTCAGCAATGCTGTGCTGGCTGGCCATCTAGGTTTGAGCAGATTACTGCCTTTGATGTGTGTGTGAATATGAAATCAAACTGTACCCTTGTCTGCTTACAGCAATATGCCCAAATCAGTAACACAAGGGATAACTGGACTTCGGAGTTGAAATTTTCAAATATTTTACTGTTCTAACTTACACTGATGGGAAATGAGAATGTTGGGTCTTCAGTATTCCTCTATTACTTGCCTTAGATTGTAAAATATGTTTAATTATGTGTGACATAATGCAATTGTTTTAACATAAATTCAAATCCTAATAGGTGAGTACAAGAATCTAAATATAGGAAAGAAAACAGAAATAAAAATATTATGGATGTTTTAGAAAGAGCTACATCCCAAAATATTTTAAAGAATGCTAGAAGGTGAAAAGTTTCTTGTAATAACTGTTCTCATAAAGTATATGCAAATGTTCACTATAATGAATAAAAAATTATTAAACTCTTTTGTACCCTGAATCCATGTTTGGCTCGACCTTATCTCATTAAGAACTTGGTGCTGAAATAATATCTGCCAGATGGCATTATAATTCTGGGTCCAAGGAGCATGGGCTAATTCCTTCAGGTGAAATGTTTTCAGCCAGGACGTATCAGAAGTGGTCTCCTGTTACCTTTAAAATTTGTTTAACAGAGACCAATCATTTGTCTAAAAATACAGTCATACAGTTCAGTCTAATTCCAATACTTTAACTGATGGGAACACAATTTCAAATGACCCGCTGGGACATTCCCAATGGGAATGGGACATCCCATTTTATTTGTTTTATTGATTCTGGCAGGAAGCATAATCTGTGAGTTTTTTTCAAAAGTTCAGTAATACAAAATAGTTGTTTTCTACAGAATTATAGGGATCATGGATCTTTTAAATTGTATATTACAGTTAAATTATTTGTTTTCATTACTGACGATATTTCTGTATTTTCAAAAAATTCCTCTCTGGACATACATTATTTACTGGTAAAACTAAGCAAAAGGACATTTTTTCTCCAAAAACATAGGACAACCTTCAGTTCCTGTGTAAGATGGCAGCGAGGAGATTCTTTGCAGTTTTACAACTGAATATATGAAGTTTGCATGTGCAGACCATAAGCTTTGTCATTTTGAAAAGGGATTCACGTCATTCTGAGCATGTAGTTATGAACAAGTACAACTGTTGTTGGTCAGTATGTAAACTAAAAGCAAAAGGATAAAGAAACTCCATTTGAGCTTTCAAAATCATAGGGAAGTAAAAAAGGTACATCAAGCTATTAAAAATTACATGATACAAAAATACAGACCTCATCAGTTTAATCTCTTTTGAGTCATGATACAGAATTGTCATGGTTTAGGAATGGCATCCCCCAACTTAGTACTCTCACTACAAAGGGAACCACAAGCTTCTCCCATCTCCCCCTCTGGTGGGAGACAAAAGGCAGAGATCACAAGTTGAGATAAGAACAACTTAGTGGAAAAAGCAATGAGATAAGAAAATGAACAGTAACAGTAACAATACTAATAACAGAAAGCATACAAAAGAGAGGGTGATTTACATGAAAAATGCTCACCCAGCCTGACCCAAGGCAGTTTGACCCCAAGACAAAGAACAATGGCCAAAGGGTTCCCCACCCTGCCACACTTTGTTCCACCTGAAGATATGCCCAACTTCCCAGAAGCAGAGTCCCTTCCTTCTGTCCCCAGGGGTGATGTATTTGGTGTGAAATAACAACCCAGACAAGCCCACATGGCTCCAAGGCACCACCCGCTCACGGCTACTGCAAAAAAAATTAGCCGTGTCCTGGCCAAACCCAGGACAGGAACCACAGTGGGGCCAGGTGGATTACATAGACTATTCTGAGTAGTAAAATTACAGGAAGAAGTAAATTAAAAATAAAATTAAATAGAAAGAAAGGCAGAATTGTAATTTTAAAAGTCAGGGTGGAAAGAAACACTGCCAAAAAGTCCTTTGTGAGCAACAATGACAGTCCTGTTATCCCAGACAAACTCTCTTCCACTTAAGAGTCAGCCCAAGGACATGAACACTGAAAATAGTTCCATGCAAATGTCAGGAAAGACTGAAGACCTTTTTTTGGATGTCGTCTCAGAGACAGACCAATGGGCCAGGTGTGCTAGACAATAACTTGAACCTGCCAAGCCCTTGCTTATAGAAAGTATGTGTTTCAACATGACAATAGGGCAGAACAATATTTATTGAAAGTATGGCTACCCTGAGCGACTGACTCAAAACCTGAGCTTTTAAACAGTATTGGGGAAGAGCTGTTTAGCAGGAAGCATCCATTTTGACTCAGAAAAATGACATTCTTGGTCAATCAGCAGGTTCTCAGACAGAATGATAACGCTCGAAAAGGAGCTTAGCAGATTTGTGTTAAATACCAGAGAAACCCTGTAACTTGATGTGGACTGAAATCACCACAAACTAAATTTATCTGCTAGCAGAGTATACAAACGCTGCTATACAAATTATCCTGAATATCAGTGGACTTCCATAGGATGAAAAACTAAACACAGTAAATCCAGTCAGATCTTCTAAAGAGTTATAGCCTACCTTATCATGGTCAGGAATTAGGAGCTGTCAGACCGTAATCATTGGCTATAAAGACACATCCGTATCTTATGTATTCTGGCTCCACTAGGTAATACTATGCTGCTACCCACATACATATTCATGTAATACACATACAACCTCAACTCAGTAATAGTAAGAGATTTGCAGAATTGCTTTATCTT
>VWZT01005939.1:111094-211530 GCA_013397055.1 Pachycephala philippinensis | reverse complement strand
TTTTTTTTTTTAGTTGACTGTCTGTGTGTGTTTAACAGCATTGTGTTGGTCTTCAGTTTCATTCTTCGGGCTTTAGGAGTAACAGAGTAACCAGAACTGATAGTCAGCAAACAGCAGGGAATTGTTTTCAAAGCAGAAGAAACAGAGAAGATATTTTTGATCATGTTTTTGACCTGTCCCAGTGACCCTGTGGAGCACAGCACAAAACTTCATGAAAGTAAATATTTGTTTAAAAAGGTCTCTGAATCCCAGGATGTTGTAGCAGAAATTGTAGGCTGGTATTTTTTTACAAGTCTCTTCAGGGTGTTAACTGTAGTGAGGGTGTAGAGTCTATTCTTAGTCAGCATCAGTGTTTTATACTGATCTTAAGCAGTATACTCATTTTAGTGCCTCACAGATGTTACCTACCAAAATTTAATTTTCAGCATGGTCACACAGTATTTGGTCAGCTTAGCACGTGGACATACTCTTAGTTTGATGATGTTTCTTTAACACTAACTACCTTAGCAAGAAGTGCTGTGCATTTCCAAATGTTAAGTTTCCACAGTTGTAAACACCAAAATAATCAATTCCATGTGCAGAATTGCAGATTGAATAGTGGTATTAAATCACATTAATCCTTTTGCTTTGATGTACACCTTCTTTATCCAGCAACAACAATCACCCTAGCAGGGAAGATAGTAATAGCAGATCTTCTGATGCTCAGAGAGTTCAGCCGCAATCTATGAGGTTTAGCAGAGATCAACCCTTAAATCTCTGAAGCCAAATTAGAACATAAGACAAACTAGTTTTGTTTCAACTCTCAGCTTCCTGAGTTTTTCCCAGTTTTCGTTACAGCACTTATAGACTCAGACTTCCTGTGCCTAAGACCTTTCAATTCAATAATCCTCCCTCTAGCTGTATGCTCTGTAACCTCTGAATGCAAATCAAGGGACCTCAGCTGGTGGTTCTGCCTGGCTGCTAAACAGTCTTCTCACGCTCCTGTTAAAGTCCCCTTGTGTTACGCAGAAAATGCTCCCTAATTCGCTTACAGCTACCTTAAACTTTAGAAAAGATCATGGTGCAAAGAATTTGCACCAAACCATTTCAGACTTGTATATTTCTGCAAAGATGTTTAGGTTTGAATGCATACATAGCAATTTTATACATGGGGAAAAGCAAAGAGGAATTCCACAGGACTTTGGATCTTATTCATACCAGTTCATCTGATAGGCCAGAGAAGCCCTTCCTGTCTGCCCCTCACTCCTGACCTTGTATATGAGCATAGTCCAGCTGTAAATTTGAAAGTTTTTTTTTATTTTAACTGAAAAATTTTAGATTTGTTTCATTTTCACCAATCAAGCATAAATCCTCCACAACATCAGTTAATAAAGAAAGACAACCAAGTAGAAACATTCAACAGCTCAGAAGACAGCTAATGGAATTCACTTATCTTGTAAGTCAAACTTTTTCTATAAGAAAATTCTGCATTCTGTTAACTTTGTTTCCAATTTTTCTCTCCCCTTTGTTGTATTTACTTGAGTCCCATCCCCAGAGCAACAAAAAAGCTGATGAGCATCAGCAACCTGCGTCCACACAGGCCATTTTGGAATGACTCTCAGAAGACTGAGGAACAAGCACATCCTAAGATTGGCCATGGCCAGGGGAATTGACACAGATCCCTACTTGCCACAGGTGATTTTCTCCAGTCTGAGTTTTCTGCTGCAAATGCTAAATGCTTTGCTCAGCTGTTTATTAGAGTCAGAACTTAGCAAGTTCTCTGCAGATCCTGCAAAATATTTTGAGCTTATCCGGATGGTGCCACAGGATCTCTACAGAATGGATCTCCAAATATTATTGATGACTGGTCATGTGCACTGTCAGAATGAAAGCGAAAAAACTACAATGGAATATAGATACCGTGGTTGGTTGGTTGGTTGATTTAAGACTTCTCTCACTGAAGAAAGGGATAGGTGAGCCTTTTTCACTCTCAATGTGAACAATGAAGCAGATAGATATTCCTCCCTGGAAGGAGGAGAAGTGTCATTTTCTTGAAGGTTAGAGGAGGTCAAATTTATGGCTTCACCGTGTGAAATACAAGGGGGGGTTTATGGATATTTGACTACCTAAAAATTTGTAACAAAAACATCCATATTCTTTATAAACAAATTGATTTTGGAAATGATGACACTGTTGGGAGGTCTAGCTTGCAAGATACTGACCTCCACTCTTGTGGAAGGGAGATGATGTTACTCAGGGCTCCTTTGGTCTGTTGTCCCTGAATGATGGTGTTCAGATGAAACCCCACCAGGAAGAATAGGAACATAAATCAACAGAGTTCTTATAGGATGTGAAGGGCATTGATTTTTGGGGGTGGTTTTCTGACTTGTTTCGGTGGGGGAAAGAGAGAACATCCCTGTCCTGTCAATCTTTATGAAATTCACCAAGTTTCTTACTCTCAGCCTATTGTGCAGTGACAAACTCTCCAGCTATTTTGGGGGGCAAAGCAATTACTTCCCATGAACATAAATGTCTTCAGAACTACCCCAAACTGAGTGGTCAAAGGACTCAAAAGCTATAAAAGAGAATCGACAGGCAAAGGGATCATAGACACACATTTACATACTTCACATATAAGATGTAAAGAATGAACACCTGAATCTTACTCTTTGACAAGATCAGACTGAAATACATTAATAAAAAATTGTGTGGAGACATCTATTTAGTAACTAGTGAGCAGAATATTTTGATCTGGCTCATGCAGTCATTAGGACACAGTGTAGTTATACAGGCTGACGTTCCCACGGGCAGCAGGAAAAAGAGCTACTGTTGTCAACAGCTTACACACATATGCGTTTTTGCATAAATATATTACTTTGTTCATGGTAGGACTAAAAGGATGTGGAAGTAAAAGAGTACATATATTTCCAAGATTAAAGCAAGGTATCCAAGTTCAACAACTGTCTGCTTCTGATTTCTAAAAAAAAACTATCTTGATGTTTTCCTATGTCACCAAACAGCTCTTTATCCTTGCTTTTCTTCCACTATTTACAAGACAAAACATCTCTTTTCTTATAGAGTTAAAGAAACAAGAATCTCGCTGGTTTTAGCCAGGGGAAAGGATGGACAAGTTATTGTATACTTGAAATTCCCAGTGACAATTTTAGGAGAAACAAGGAGAGGGTTAATTTCTCTGTATTGTCAGCAGGCTTCCTTCACCCCACAGCGAAAATTCCAGAACAGAACAGTAAGACCTAAATAACAAGGCAAATCATAATAATGATAGCAAATAAATAACAGTGTTAAGACATATTCCAGTCATCTCTTTTGCCTTTTATTTTGCCAGAGGCATTCTACTTTTTTCTATTAAAATAAAACAGATAAAAAGCAGCAACATTCTTTATCAGCTTTGAAAATATTACTTTAAAAGATGGATCCCTCTCAGCAATTTTATTAAAATAAAGTTGAATATCTTCTGCTTTTAAAAGTGGAAATGATTCCGTGCTTTTAATTTCTTTCTGAAGTAACGAATTGCACAGCACCAGAATGCTGCTTACCATTACTGGTTCTGGCCTTAGGGAATGTTACTTTATTACCTTTCCAAACCATACTTCAGAGGAATTAATTAATTGATGCTCTTAGCAGCCTCATCCTGACAAAAACATATGATACTCAAATGTTAAACATGGAAGCTAAGATGAAACTGTCAGGAGAAGGCTGAAAGTGGTTATTAATATGGGTTTTGATAAATATCTTCTCAGGCTCACACTGTGCCTCGTCTACTTTCATCTTGGAAAGTAGTTAATCTGATTGATGAAGATCCTGTTTCAGATTGTCTCCATGCTGAGTTTAATAACTGCTTCTTTTTTTTTCTCAAAAATAAAAAGTCCCTTATTGCAAGGCAAAAAAGCTTTGCACTGACATGTTTTGCAATCATGTAAGAAGCCTAACAGTGAAACCCTTGGGTTTTTTCACATTCCATGCTTGAACAGTGTTGCTTAATTACCACACCATTCCATATATGACAGTCCACTCCCTCCTCCCTGTGTGCTTTGCAAAGCAGACTCTGATAAGAAAATTGTCATATGCTGCTAATGTTAAGCCCTTAGGCTTAAAAGCATAAGCTCATCATGGCATCCTATCAGGCCTCCAGCACAAAGGGGCAACACAGCAAGCCAGTTTTGTGTCATTAGTAACATTCCAGTGTTAAAAATGAGCAAGCAGGGGGTTTTGTTATTATTTAAATTATTCTGGTTTAAACATATAGTCACAGTTACGCTTGCCAAGTTGAACAGAAAGGTGTACCGATTAACATCTGCAGATGCATTACCACACAGAAACAAAATTTCAAAATACAGTATATATTTTAGAAGAGAATTTCAAATATTTTCTAAGCAACTAATTCTACAGATAAACTTGAATAACACTGAGGGCTACTGTAATACTGAGGAACACGTTGTATCCACAATCCAGCCAAGACTCTACAGCCCTTTTGGAAATTGTCTGGGAAATGTTATTTTGTGTGAAAATACTGACTCATCAGAAAATAAATTTAGAAAGGTCCTGTTTCTGCTGCCTTTTGTTCCAAAAACTATGTAATGGAATGTTCCTTTTTGTGTATGTTTTTATCTGAAAGGGTTCTTTATTTCAGACTGTAGTTGCTCTTCATAATTAAAAGCATGAAGGGAAAATATATCTAAGTAAATGTAAAAAACTGTTCCAATTCACTGAAACTTTGTTTTTATACTGGTACCATGCAAATATTTCTGAAAGGGCAGGAGAAATGTTTTCACTCTGTAAAGAATTACGATATATTAGGGCAGAGTTCCCTGAAGTCTTCTCTTAACAGTGTAGACAAACTCAATTTTGATCCTGCAAGACCAAGGGGTCTACCAGGAGTATAGTGCTCCTTGTTCCAGCAGCTGAGGCCTTAGCAGACATCTGAGGGGATAGAGAAGATGTGAATCTGTGTACAATGAAAGGAAAACACTGAAGGGCCAGGCTTGGTGTTCCTTGCAGTAGTGGTAAGGAACAGGCCAGGTGAGAATTTAAACTAGATATCTGTTAGAGGCAGGTGCTACCTTTCTGCACATACCCAAACCCCTTACTGGTGGTATTGGTGGTACCGCAGAAACTGATATGGTTTTCCAGGGCCTAAACACTGATAAAGGAAATAGGAAAGGCACAAAACATCCACTGTTCATCAGTTCCCACATGTAAGCTAGGGTTTTTCCTTCCTTTCCTCACCAGGGGAGGAAGCAGTAATTTACTTTGAGGGAAGCTGCACCACTGCCTGCAAATGCCACACACACTGTGGCATACCAGAGGGAATCTGAGTTTGATGCCAGTCAAAACACCGGTGATATCTCTGTCTCTTTTGAAATGGAGGAAAAGCTTCTCACATACCCTGGTTCCAACAGAGCACTAAAACATAGCACTACTTCTACTCTTTCTCAAAAAATGAAGAGCGGAGTGGAGGGGAAAAGAAAAAGTCTCATTTTCCTGAAAGTTAATGTCTTGATTAACGTATAATACAACATGATTAAATGGCACTTTTATCAGTGTCATTTTATCAGATTATGTGGCTCATAACAATTTTAAACATCACATGAGTGCCTTGGGTGCTGCATCATTTTAGGTGTACTTTCCCAGAGGAACAGCACACAGAGCCAATCACCAGCAAATGCAGAACACAAACTTTGCAGGGAAGGACTGGAAATGCTCAGGCAGCCAATTTACATAGAAGCAGCTGGTGGATTTTCACTCCAAATTGGTGTGGCTTGTTTTGTTTTGTTTTGTTTGAGATAAGTTGCAGAGACTGCAAGAATGAGAAATCAACTGATCCCAAGGGGCAAACGGAGACTATTTCATATCAAAATGGAAATAAAATCACACCCAATTTAGAAAAAAAATTAAAAAAAAAAAAGAAAAAAGGTTTAAAAATCAGTATTTTTATAATTATGCCGATTCCGATTTTCTCTTGCACTCTGACTTTTTATGGTTTCACAGTGGAAGGAAGGACAATAAGAAATTGTATATCTGCCATTGGGAATTATCTTTGCACGGGTGTCCCAATAGGAGAAAAGCAGATGTGGATTTTGTCGTAATGGGCATCGTCACTCATTCCCATAGCAGGACTGATAGAGTGTGTAGATAGAGCAGCAGGAGGACTCAAATTAGATATTCTCATTCACCCATTTTTGCGAAGATAAATTGCTAAATAACAACATTTCATCCCCAAAAGGACACACCAGAAACTTCCACAACTGATTACGTTATCAGAACTTTGCTCCCCAAATTCTTCATGATCTGCCTATTTCTGTCAACTATCAAAACGAAATTTATTTTTCAGAAGGGTATTTATAATCTGAACATAGTAAATATGTCCTTCTTGTCTGAGGTCACCTCAGACCTGCTATAGCTGAGTGTCTTATTTTTACCCATTCTTGAAAAAAAAGAGCAAGTTGACTGTCTTTTGGTGGGAGTTTGACATAACCAAAAAGAGAGATATGGTTTCCCCTGCTGAAAAGCAGAACTATGAGTACTGTGAGTACTGAAGGGCATGCAAATAAGTGAGGTGTCTCAGCAGGAAAGAGGCAGAAATCGGGACCAGAGGAGAGAGGAATGGGAAAAAAAAAAAAAAAAAGGAACTTTTAGGTGAGAAAGGACTTCTTGTGAATGGAGATAATAAATTCTTTGGTAGAGCAAACCCAGGAAAAGCTAGTAAAATTAGATATTTCACATGAAAAATTTAATTTTTTTATCCTACATGGGTATAGAAGGTTTTTGTTGTTTCTTTGGAATTTACCTTCAAATGATGAACATTGTCTTTCATGTGTGGATGAGGAGGCGGAAGGGGAAGTGACAGAGGAGTGCTGATTCTACCCATGATGATTCATAGTAACGAAATTAGTACAACCATCTTCTCTTTCTCTCCATTATTTACTGGTATTCTTCTGTCTCTTCCTATGGCCTTAAATGATATGTAGCAAAAGAAAGCTCAGTGGAGCATCTCTTAAAATTTCTTAAACATCCATATCACCAATGGATTAGGTCTTCCCACTCCATCCACTTATCTCCTGATTTGTTTTATGTATAACTCACTGGTTTTCCTCCTGTACCAAGGCTGATGGGTCTTATTGAACCTGGGAAAATCATACAATGTGATTTTAACTCCTCATGTTGGAATATAGTCTTCACCAGTCAGGCCAGTGCTGAAGGGGCAAATTTGTGTCCAGTTCTGGGCCCCCCAATTTAGGAAGGATATTGAGATACTCAAAGGTGTCCAGAGAAGGGCAACAAGGCTGGTGTCTAGACAGCAAGGGTCTAGAACACAAGCCCTACAAGGAGTGGCTGAGGGAACTGGGGTTGTTTAGCCTGGAGAGGAGGAGGCTCAAGGGAGACCTTATCACTCTCTACAACTCCCTGAAAGGAGGCTGTAGTCAGGTAAGTGTTGGTCTGTTCTCCCAGGCAACCACTGACAGGACAGAAGGACACAGTCTTGAGCTGCACCAGGGGAAGTTTAGGCTGGACATTAGGAAAAAATTCTTCACAGAAAGTGATTAGGTACTGGAATGGGCTGCCCAGGAAGGTGGTGGAGTCACCATCCCTGGAGATGTTTAAAAAGAGACTGGGTGAGGCACTTAATGCCATGGTCTAGTTGACAGGATGGTGTTCGGTCATAGGTTGGACTTGATCTCAAAGGTCTCTTCCAACCTAATTACTTCTGTGATTCTTTCGAAAATTAGCACATTCTACTAACGTGGTTAAAACTTGTCTGCTAACAGGAAAAGTCGATTGGCTCAACAGTTTGTACTGAGGGGTCCTGAACCCTGCTCTTTCTTTTTCTTTGTGATTCCTACATTTAATACCAAGAAAACAATTAGTCTTCTGGAAAAATGATAGCTTAGGTTTAATTTATTTGAGAGGAGAGAGATTAAATTTCTACACCAACAAACAGTAGCTTTACAAAAAAAATACACTACACTGCTGGCAAATTACTATTAAGAAATGCAGTTTTAAGAATTCAAATTGGTATCAGACTGGTGGCAACTCTGAGAAGCTGTGAGGATATACATTAGTTACTTTAGCAGCCATGGAAGAAACTGTAGACCTAAGTGTCTTGCTTTTGCTTGTATCAATCTCTGTGACTCTTAAAGCGATAAGTATGTCTGACAAGTTTCATTTCAAAGAAACCTCTTTGTGACTAACAATGAGTTGATCTCATTACCTGCTTCTTGTATCGGTCTGGTGAAAGAGTAAATCTGAAGTTCAATTTGTCAGTCTTTCTTCTTAATCAGTCTGGAAAAAAAGTCTTTAAACTAAAGTGACTAATTCAGAAAAAAAAGAAATGGAAAACTAGATGTTCTTATCTTTTGAAATCTGGGCTCTAGCTGGAAGCTACATTTTTTTATTAAAATACCTTTTATAAGCCTAAGATGTTAACTAGTCTAGAAAGAACATTTATCAAAGCTGCAGTTAGTCTCTGAAAAGCAGTTAGGTCTGAGGAAAATGAAATTAAATATGAAAATTCAGTGCCACTGTGGAACGATCCCAAATGCAGTGCATGGAAATATAAAAGTGCTGGTATATATTACACTATACCATATAGAACAAGTCATTACATAATTATAATTAAAGTTGCTTAATTGTATTCCTACATTATTATTACCAAAGGCAAGAATCAAGAAACCTTCACTCATATATGTGAGCCTCTGTCACTAAGGCTTATCGCCCTTGGGAATACAGGCGTCCACAATAGAGTGAATCAAAGCACCAGATACTCTCTTGGTTTGCTGCTATGTCTTTTATATCACTCCACTTTGTAAAATATGACCATTTAAGAATGTATTGGGCATGAACTAAACTTATTGTAAAGAATTTCAGTTTCAAATAAGAGGATAAGTGTACTCTCAAGAGTAGGACACTACTCAAGCAGCAGAAAATACAGGCATTATCAAAATAGCAATACCCAAACTGAGTCATTGAGTGAGGAACAGGGCAAGATGGAGTGACTTGAATGAATATAACAGCAAAAGATAGTGGACAAATTGAGAAAAAAGAGGGTAATTTATAGCATCAGTTGAAGGAAGAGTGAAGTCCAAGAATCATCAAGGGGACCTCAAAGACACTCAGTCAAGAAAGAGCCTGAAATGGGAAGAGACTTAAAGTGTCTTAGTACAAGAAGTCTCTCAAGGAGCATCAAAGAGTTCAAGGTGAGATTAAGCAAACAACATAACCTAGAAATAAAAAATGCAACATTTAATATAAAAGTAATATTTGAAGTATTCAAACATGCTTATTTGGGCATTCAAAGTTCAAGTTTTGGCTAACAGGAACAAATATACATTTTCCCCTACTTTATATTCTTATATATTTAATCTTCTTATCTTTAATCTATGTTATTAACTATTTAATTTTCACTTCACAACCATGATGCACAGGAGGAGCTTTTCAGAAATGAAAGCTAAAATGCACATATTTTTACAAGAATTCATAGGAACATGTCAGCTTCTTCAATTTTTTAAAAATTGTTTTTAAAAATGGATTTGCGTTGTGTAATGACTTAAGAGAGAAAGCATATGGAAGAAATCCATATGAAAATGACTGATGCGTAAAAGTTCCGTACAACAAAAAGAAAGTCCATGTTTGGTGGGGAAGGTTTGCTACATACGGCACTGAGCAGTGCCTGTCTGCCCCCTGGCATTGCCATTGACCCGGGTGGGACAGGGTTAAATTTGGTACATTTGCTCTGCCTCACTTGTCTTCAGCAAACTCTGCTTTCACCTCTTCACTGCCTGTGCTTGAGTTAGCGAGCAAATTTGTCCCCTGTCCATGGCATATGTGAGTGGGGAACTTCTGCTGGATTCCTTCTTTCCTGGCCTACCTTTGGCACTTTCCCCATCTATTTTATGTTACGTCCTGAGACCTGCTTGCAAAAACTTACCAAGCATTTTGATTTGGATGTCAAATTATATTTTCTTCTAAGAGTTTGGCTTTTCTGCCAAATTACATTTCTCATAATAGACCAATAAGGTTTCCAGCACATTCCTGGAAATGAGGCAAGCATAAGGCTGGGATACATTAAGAGAAATGCAGCCCATAGTGAGAACTTAAACCATCAGAGAGAAAAGAAATAGGAAGCCCCAAGACTGTAATTGGAGTGTAGTTATTTTTGTCCCAAAATAAAATGTCTTCATTTCATTAAAAAAATGAAGATATTCCAGTTAAGGACAGCTTTTCTTGTGATATTCCTAAACTGGAAACAAAAATGTTAAAGCAGTCTCGTATCTTCACACTGACAATATATTTCCATGTAGCAAACCTATGCCAGAAAGTATTTTGACAGAAAATTGCCAATTAAACCTTCCTTTGAGGATAGAAATAAAAAACAACTACAACAAAACAAATAGAAGAATGATATCAACAGAAAACAGGTTTAAATGCATAATTTCACAATTTTACTAGAGATATGTTTGCGTCAGAGACATGACGATTGAGAGAGACCAGTGGAGGTCATTTAGTCCAGTCACTCACTCAAAGCAAAGCAAGTGATGTTGGTGACAGAATTTCTTTCTCTTTGCCAGGAGGAGAATGATGTTGATTCTTTCTTTCCCCCATATGGGACTGTGTTTTAACATTTTCCAACATGCTTTCATGTTGCACTCTCCATTGATCTTCAGCTCCATGTTACATGCAAACATATGATAACCAGAGTGCCAGAGACATGATGGATATTTTTCCTTTGCTTTCTTTTTATCCCTAAATCTGCTTTTTTTTCCTTTGCTCACAAGGTTGCATTCCATTAAATGACCAGTGGTTTATAGAGTTGGTATGTTCATTATCATCTCCAGACACTTCAGGCAGTGTGTGGACTCTTCTCTCCTTTATCCTGTCTTTATCTTAGCTGTTCTTTGTCTTCAGATACCAGGCTCTTGCTATTTGGTGATAGCAGTTGCATAAATTTTTTTATTATTATTATTAAGACAGTATTATTTTCCTGAGAGTTGTAAACAATACCTTCATATTACTACCTAGGTTTCCTACCTGCCTTAAAAGGCTAGATGCTTGTATTTATTTTCTGAGGGGAAAAAGGGAAAATAAAAAAGGGTTTTTTCAGCTTTAGATCGGTAACCTGATCTCAGAGAAGAGGGAGGCTGAGTCATGATTTCTGAATGCTGAACTCCTGAGACTGGCCATACTGATGATTAGGAGAAATGTTCCTCAAAGGCAATAGCAAAAAAGAAAAGAAATGATTGTATGCGGTTGATTTACAAGTATGAGAATGAAACAAAGATGCAGATGGTGGAGAAATATAAGGGCAGGAGAAACTGGATGAACATCAGTATTTACAGGAATGGTGATGAGGGAGAAAGAAACAAGGGCAGTAATGGTAAGTGAGGAACATTGTCTGTGACAGTCAATACTCAATGTGAGCACTGTTCAATCAATATGCAAAGAAGCAGCTAAAGTGGCTACAGCAAAAGGCTCCGGGAAGAAGTGAAAATGACTGCAGCACATACAGTGCGCATTTGTTAATCAACAAACAGCTGAAGTCGTGCCATCCACTGCGACATGCAAAAGAGCAAAAGAGGCAGGGAGCAGGCAAATTAAGGTTAAGTGAATAAAATGTGATTGATTATTAACAAGGCCAGCAAGCAGGTGAGAAGCAAAGACAGTTAAGACTGAAGGATGAAAAGCACAGTTCTTTGTAATGACAACAGAAAATGCCGATACACACACACACACACACACACACACACACACACACACTCTCACACCTGCAGCCCTGCTCTGCTCAGAACCCTTCCAGCCTCACGCACACCAGAGGAGCTGTAGAGTGGCTCAGGCAGCCTGGAAATTTCCCACAACACCCCATCATTTTTGTCTCTAAGTACTAAAGAGAATTCCCTGGTGCAAATTCTGTCTTGTTCCAGGCATATCCCCAACATTCATATAATACGCCCCTTTTCAGTCCTATATTAGAGTAGTAAGTAGGAACTATGATTACCTCCTATCACCATATACATTCTATATTGCTAGCAATAACATGCATTCTTTTCTTTCAATTCCTTTCACTATTCAATGCTTTGCTATTTCTTTGGCTTTTTACCTGTCCAGATCTCTACTTTTGTTTGTTCCTTCCACTCGTGGAGCTTTTTTTTATTGTAACATATGATGAAATAAATACCACTCGCCAATGGAACAGAGAAGGACGCATAGAGACAGCACATCACAGTCAGCCTAAAAATAGAGAAGAGTAGAAACATTTAGTTAGAGCCTTTAGAGATAAGAAAGGCAGCAACTACTAGACTTCCTCTGGTGATACCATGACATTTTTCTCTTATGGTTTGTGTTTGTTTGGGGTTTTTGGATATGGGGTAGAGTTGGGTTTTTTTCAGATTATGAATAAACTGAAATGATTCCCAAAGGAGATATATTATAAACGAAGGTGAACAGGTTCAATCAATTATATCAGTATTCTACAACAGGATCTATCAAGAAATTTGTGACCCCTAAGTCATATACCTTGTTTGCTTAATGAGACTGCCCAGGATGGCTGTTCAGAGGCAATTTCTCAGCATAATCAGGAATCTGAATAGTACCCTTTGAACAGCTGAACAGGTCATGATATTATCCACTCTGAGAAGAAGAATATAGTTAGACTATTATGGACACAGCCCTTATGAGCTTACAGTACCATTTGCTGCCTGGATGCTGAAATTCTACAGCACATTACACATTTTAGGTACAAAATATTCAAAACCAATATAAGGCCTTGAGTTATCAGCAAATCTGACTTAGTTTTCCCATAGTAATTTGAAGTGGAAGACATTTAGCATAGGAAAAATACTATATGTATTTCTAAGAAGGACTCATGCAAAACTTGCTGTCTCTGGCCTGAGATAATTTTACACCACGATATTATAGAGTTAGATATTATAGATTACATATCACTCCCATTACACTCCTGTAACAGTTAAACAATAAAGGGCACAATACAGAATCACATATTTTTCACAGACAAGCTATGCTTGGAAAAATGTTTTAGATAGAAACACCGGGAAAATGCTTTCCAAGTTTCTTTTTTGATTATAAAACTAATTACTTTTGATTAAAAAATGAATCTGAAACCCTGTTTTTACAGACCCTCAAAATACATTTTTTTCTTAGACTCCTATAACTTGAAAAAATATTTTCATTAAATCTACATACAATCATGTTCTCTAGCACCTTTTATGGAATTGGCATTTTCCTGGAGGAATCTACATGAAAGCATATAAACTACATCTTAGTCTCAAAAAGTTTTTAGTATAAAGAAAGAAAAATTGAACTGTTTCTCTGTGCTATTTCACACAGTTACTCTCAGATATCATTATCAACTAAAGCAGTTATTCCACATAATAGAATTATCTATAGACATATAGAGTCTGCCTACAGCTCCATAACTACTAAAAACAACAGACATCAATATTCAGACAGATCGATAATACTGTATCCTCTTTCACCTGCAAGTGAAGAAAAAAAAAAAAGTGTATAACTTAGAAGAATAAATATTAGTAATAATGTTCAGAATATCACAAGCTTGCCGTTGCATTTTATATTTTCTATGAAATAAACAGTGAGACTATAAGGATGTTCATAAATGAAGGGTAAAATAGCACTCCATAACAATAGGTGTACATTGTGTTAGGTTAAGGGGGAAAAAAAGCCTTAATAAATGACAAGGAAATTCACACATCTTAAGCAGCTATTTAGCAGAGTTCCATACAGGTGTGGAACTCTGGAGAGGAGCATTTCCTTCATACAATTATACATATCTGCATAATTGTAAACTTTAATAATTGTAAACTTTAGCTTACCCAGCTGCTATGATATGGATTAAGGAACTGGAGGGTGAGGGTTTAGACTTTATTCAATATTAGTTCACTGTGTTTCAACAGGGAAGAAGCTGCGTGTTGAAAAGGGAGTGGGGAAAGGTAGTTTCACATTAGCTGCTTTGACACAGAAAGGGCTGAGAGGGAGTTTCCCATGCTCATCCCCATGGGTCTGAATTCTTTATATGAAGTGAGAAAGTGACATTAAAAAGACATCTGTGTGGGCTGACAAGAAAGAAAATGATGAAACCAGACAGAGGTCTGGAGATATAATGCATTGATAGATAAGCAATAAGCAGCTATGGCAATCTGAGTTCATTACAGAAGACATAAATCAAAAAAACCTGATTCAGTCAGGGCATATGGAGATGCCATATAGTACAGGAAAAAGGCTAATACTGTGACCTGTCATAATGTCAGAATTATTTTCAGGTAGAAAACATGGGGCTGACTTTGAAGAGTACTTCATGACACATGCAGGGAGGTTTGCCAAATTCAAGTATGGGGTATATAAAAGGAAGTCCCACCAAAGCATCCCTCATGACACTGCACTCATTGATCCTATGCGAAAGTTACCTCTGCATCAGTTTAAGAAACTTAACCTTGTCTCCCCTTCCCCACCTTTAACTTTGCCAAAGAGAAAATGCTCTGTAAATTCTATTCCAATTGCTCCAACTTTATATTTCCCGAACATTTTTTTCCAACATTGTTCTATTGCAAGCATGTAGTATAAACATGTTGAGAAATGCTATAAAGATAGGACAATATAATTTCCTCAGACTCTAAGGGGATTTGTCAATTATCCCCACAGCAGTAATATTGAGAATGGGGAGGTATGTTTCCTTGCCACTTTAATTCCCCTGGGGAAGACCTTAGCATATTTCAGGTAAGATTTTCTATGAAGACCATATTTCTATGGGCTATGTAGGCACCTAAGGAAGAGTAAGAATCACAGTGAGGTTTATAAAAGCATCCAATTTAACGGTGGATTAAAATTATGACACCTAGGCTGAAAAGCAAAAAAAAAAAAAGTGAAAATAAGACTCTCACAGTATTTAAACACTTTAAAAAGTCTCAAATAAATCGAATTTAAAAGCATGCACCACATGAAAAAACCAATGGGCCTTCTGTTACTACATTATTTATGAGCTTATGAAAATTTCACCTTTAGCAGCTCTCACTTTTTGATTTTGACAAAAAATGCAAATGTCTCAGTTCTAGAAATAATTGCAACGTCTCATGTTTTCTGTATTAAACAAGAAAATAATTAGGCATATAACAGTGTTCTTCTGGTCACTAAGGCACAGTGGCTGACAAACATCTTACAAAGTGAATTGACTGGACTGTTTCAGTGATCATTGACGGCTTCTACCTATTTCACCGTCTGTAGTTGCTGCAAAAATTATTAGTCTAACTAAGACAAAAATAATGTTAATGTCCTAGAATTTTGTTGCAAAGTAAAATGAGTGAAGAGCCAGATTTATGTTTGAATCCTATTTGAAACATTATTCATGACATTTTCCAACAAAAGTTGCAATTAGTGTCATGGACATTGCTGTCATTGCAATGCAAACACTTTGTTTCTTGTCTGTCAAAATCAGAGCAGCTGTCACAATTTAACTAAATTGAAAAGAATTGTAATTAGAAATCCCTACTTTATAAAATTTCCCCCATAGTTTAGCTAAAGTCAAAGTAGTAATTACACAGATTTCAGTCAGAAATGCAGTCTTCAAACTTTTAAAATAGAAAATATTGCCTTTTTTGCTTTTCTGAATGCCAAAAGCAATTAGAAAAAATGGAGGTTAACTGAGATTAAAATATTCCTGTATATCCTCAGTATTAGAAAGTAATACTGTGAAAAAAATATTAAATTACATATATTGTATATAATCCTCTATCCCTTAAGTGTTTTCTGTACAGAAACTTGATGCATTTACCCTAGAACAAATAACATGTAATGGGCACAATAAAGAGGCATTTAGAATTAGACACTGAGTTTGCATCATAATTTTTCAGGTACTCAGAGAGACAGATTCCACCAGAAAGTTCTTGTTTTTTAAAACCAGTAAATGATGCAGAATAGTATCTGAGGTATCTACAGCCCCAGCACAGTTGCTGGTTTGGGCAGAATACGAAGAAAGAATTAGTTTTAAACCTTTCATCCAACTCAGATCTCTACAGGGGCTGTTGTTGTAGTGAAGCCAGTGTGGTATCATAAAATTTATGAAAAAATTTGCAGCTGTGACTGGCTTTATTATTTTATTAAGAGGTATTTTAATTAGTCTAAATGTCATTTAGCCTGTACCACCAATAATTCTTAAAAATGAAATAGTTTTCAGTAAATTCCTATACTTTTTTTTGCAATAATTTGCAAATATTTCTGCTTCTTAAAAAAAATCTTTTTAGAACTTACCCTTTATTGTTCAGCAGAGACATTATTCAGACAATTCTTTATTGCTATTTTCTTGCCTTTAATCTCAACAAATTCACCAGCATTTCTTACAGAGTAACAAACAGACTCAGCAAAATATTAACAGTCAGGCCTCTGCTCCAAAACTTCTGCAGAAAGATAACAAGACAGCTGAATAACGAGGAAGTAAAATTACTTCATGAACAGACATAAATGTTTAAGTTTGTTGAATAAATTACTGGATGTTAATCATTTTTTTATTTCCAGGTATCCTTGATTTATTTCCCATTTGAATGTTCATTTCAACTTTTTTAATACTTTTATGTCTCCCTTTATAAAAAAGCCCATACTTTCAGAATTAGAAATATGAAATAAAAGCACACTGAGTTATCCAAGTAAGTGACCTGATTTTTAGAAATGTTGAGACTCAGCTTCCAGTGTGATCAATATATATTGATTCTACATACTACATTCTCTTTATGCAGTTGAAAACACACGAATATTGCCATCCAGTATTTCATCAGGAAGCTATAAAAATTTCTTAGATATCTGTATTATTGACAAACTAAAAGTAAGTGTCAAACTATAATTTCAGTGGTGTATAATCTTAATAATGCTCAGCATTGATTTGTAGAGTTTGAATTACAGAATTTATTTATGTATTCTCTGAATGCAACAAAAGTTTCCAAACAGAATGTTATAGAAAGGGCTTAAAAAGTGTCTCTTACCTCTCAGACAGTTCACTTGAAATCTTTTTTCTTAGAGATGTAGTTATTAACAGTATATATTCATATTCTACATTTCATGTAAGAACAGTTCCTCTGTGAAGCCAAGCCACTGATCCTAAAAGGTTTGTTATGTTTTGTTCATATCATTCTTACCATCCTGAAAATGCCATACCTTCCCTTACCTTATAGCTCTTACTGGATTATAAACTGGAAAAATCGACATCCTATCTCTGTTAACCTTTGGCAAAGCTTGAGGAACTATTTCCTGCTCATGAAAAAGCCATCTAATTGCTAATCTATAATCCTTTTAATATGCTCTACGTTGTGGATTGATCTATTGCCAGCTGACCCAGCAGTGCCCATGGCTATATTAATCCTATTATTCACATGTTCCAATGGAACTCTTTAATGAAGTCTGAAAGGCTTGCATACTACTGATATTAAGCATGGTTACACTTGTATTGCACCTAATTATGGAACACTCTATTGTATCACCTAATTGTGCAAATTACTTTTTTTCCCAAGGCATAATTTATTTCGACTACGAGCTTTATCATATTGTTTTCATCTGTGTTCTCTTTTTTGGAGGCAATGACTTATTTACAGCTTCAATGCTATGTTTTTAACATCCTAATAAGTGTTGCATTGCTTGACCAGACTGAAAATAAAATTAGCAAGGTAAAGAAAGATGGTCTGAAAAACAGGAGTCATAAATAGTAATAGTATCTTGTATAATTAGAATTTAACTCGATTTAAAACTACTCTAAAAACAGTGACAAATTGCTAGACCTTAAAATACTCTTTTATGAAAACATATTTAGCAATATTATAAATCTGTAGAGAAAGAAATTAATGAAACGTGTTAATAGCAATGACAATCTGCTATCATCTGCCAGTAGTTCTTCAGTCTCTGGCTTTTTGACATTCTTCCTCATAGAAAGCACAGAAACAGTATGGTTTGCATGGCCTTCTCCTTTAGGAGTTTGAAGCAATTCACAGCTGTTGAGGCTGATGAAATCACTTTCAGTGTCCCATACTAAAAAACAAAAAAAAAGTTTCTAATCCAGCCATCTGTAATCCAGTGCACCTTAGAAAATAAAGGCCCCTATTCCCTTCACTGATGCCCTTCACTGAGTCTTATTATGGTTTGGGTCATGTATCTGCCCTGCAGATACAAGAGAAATCACTTACCCTTCATGATGCCATAAGAAAAATAATAGCCTGCTCACTCAAAAAATCACTCAAACCAATTGTCACATGTTTCCCTGTCAACCATCCCAAGAAATAAGAACACAACCTGTGTTTTCTAAACTGTGTCTCGGGTATGTTATCATCTTAGCCCAACTTGGAAGTAGCCTCTATTTGCATTGTATTAGAAATTAACATTTTATTATTAACCCCTAATTATTAAAGAATAGTAAGCATGTTGTAATTTCTCAACTGTTAAGTGATCAGCAGAATACATGTGCTTCTCACTGGTAAAAAAGAAATATCAAAGCCTCACCTGAATAGTTACCTTCAGCTACCCAAGCTTTTTCTCTTCGATCTGTTTCAAAATATTAAATCTATCTCATAAAGCATAACCTCAGACAAGTAACATAACAGCGGAGTATTGATTTCTTTCTTAGTCTTGATAAGGTTAATGTATTTATATGCAAATACAGATTCACAACAAAATATACTTATGACAGCCAGCTTATACTACACAATACTGTGCAACTGGCTTTTGCTTGTGCTTCCTAAACACCAGAGAAAATGAGGATGAATGCATGTTGTCTCTGAAACACTTCATTAAGGTTGTCTAATTAGAATGCTACTTAATTATCCAATATAATGGCTACAAGTGCTTATAAGACATGCAAACACTCATAGACACATGTCTAATTCAGGATAATAGTTTAAAACGCACTGCATTGGTGGCTTTGGGTGTCATAACTGTAAATAAAACTGCAGCAGTTGCACATTACTCAATATGTATGAGCTTCCTTGACAAAATACTGGTCTCACAAAAATCTCTTGAAAGAATAATCTCCTCTGGCAAGCAGTAGTGATCACTTTCAGTCTGGTTTTTCTTACAAGTCAGTTGCTTTCCCAGGACACTCTGCCTAATCCCTTCATGAGTCTTTCCATAGAGCATCCTTCTTTCCTATCTGCACATGTATCTGAAGTTCCTGACAAAGAAAATCAGAGACACTAATGAATTCATTCTGTCTTTTCATGGCGTCAAAAATTTGGGACCTACTTCAGAGGATTTGTGTCTTACAGCATATACCCAGACAGCATTTCCCACCACTAAGAGGCCAGGAGCAAGTCTAAAGTACTTTGTCACACTATTTTACATCACTTCCCTGCACTATACAATGTAACTATGCAACCCCCCTGAAACATTACCCACACTACAGGAATCACCTAGAAATGAGACATACAGTGCCTAAAGAGACTTGAGAAGCCAGAACTGGAGACCAAAAATTCACCTGAAGTTGTGGTGCAAACCAGATACCTATGCTGAGTATTCTTCCTCCTTAACAGTAACCTCATTGTCATCCCACTGAACCTCTGAATTTTAGGTGAGATTCAGCATGGGCAACAATGTAACAAGCTGGGAAAGAGAGTAGGTAAGAGAGATAAGTGAAAAAATTAGTTCAACTAAGGGAAGCCAATAGATTATTCAACCCTGGGCAATACATGCTATTAACATAAACGTGTTCATTAGTCTGCTAATAGATTTACCAGCCAAAAGTATTCTTCCCTTTAGGACTACGAACACCACAGAATATAAGTCTCTGACTCTCTTAAAAGAAGGGAACCATGTCAATGTTGGATATATTTCCTTTGACCAACACTAGCAAACACTCAGCAAAAAATAAACCACCCCCAAATCAACAAACTAACCAAAGGAAAAAAAAAATCCAGCTGGTTATGCAGGACACCAACATTGTTCTGGTGATACCTTAGTTAGAAGCTGCTTGACTAACTGAAGCAGGAAACCATTGAAGCAGACAGTAAGAACCAAGTTAGGACAAAGTCATCAGTCACATGGGCTGAGAGAAAGGGTATGAAAGGCCCAGAAGATCACAGATTGCATGCAAAAATGAAAACTATCTGGGAAAATATATGTAGCAGTTGATTTATTTTTTACTATTTCAGATTCCTGAGATCCTACCCAAATCCTTTATGTTCTCCGTTACTACAACTTCAATTTGTTATCAGGTTATTTTTTTAATACCTTATCTTTGAAAGAAACTAAAAAAAAGGTGGCTAAGATTTTAATTTGGAGGGAAGGCGAAGAGGGAAGAAATTATGTATGTTATCTTAGATTTTGACTAAATTACATTGATAGTCACTATCAGTCTATTTCCACATGATTTCTAAGATATCTCTGATAATTTATACTTAGCAGCCGTATGTGTGTATCACTTATCTGGTATGTTCTCTAGGACCTGTTGAAGTAAATTGGCACAGATTGATTTGGGTTTTAAGATATTACGTTTTTGTTTTGCTTTGAGGTTTTTTTTCAAACAATTTTAACCCATTTCCAATTGCCCTTAAAAAATCTTCATTTATATCCATAAGGAGTAGTAATAGTTTCTTCATTTTTTAAAGTTAAAGATTAGATGATCTTTTCTTTCTGGAAGTTAATGAATTTTTAACTCTGCAGGTTGTCAATTTGTAGTTTGAATGCTGCTGAACTAGGCTTTGAACACCTTTGCAAGAAGACTTCATAAAGTTTCTGTTGTTGATGATACAGTTAGAGAATCTGAAAAGAGTGAAAGCAATTCAGACACTTCTGCTAATGCACTGATAAGCTATTTTAAAATTACCAGATTCACAGGTGTGTTTGACATACTGTGTTATTTGGCTAACTTTACTCTGGGAGCTGGCTAGTAGAGCTCAGCATGGCCATTAGCTCCTGACCTCCTACCTTGCAGTCACTTTGAAATTTTGAAAGAAGTTTCATATATGTAAGATTAGTAAATCACTTACCTGTTGCTTGCTGGATTACGTCTGTTATTTGCTTTCTCCAGAAATATGCATTAGAATTCACATATCACCAGTTCACCACAAGGACGTAATTCATCAAAAGAATTTGCAAGTGCAATATGTGATGCTTCTCTGTACAAAGTACAGCACAAATTTTAATTAAGTTTCCCAAAAATGAAACTGACTGGCCACTGTATAATTTTCCTGGTAGTATACTGTGTTCCTAATTTTTACTAAAATATCATGAACAAGTCAATATTTAGAAAATAAGTGACAGTAAATTCACTGATTAAGCACCCATTACAAAGAACAGCTCAACTATATTTAAAAGTCCAAAATCAAATTTAGTTGTAAATTGTCATAACTATCTGATTTGGGAGTTGATCGATCAAACAAACTTAAGCAGCAATATATTTCATAAAATTGTAAGAACCTTGCGGCAAAGCCATCAAACAGAAATAGCAACATTAATCAAAAATGGCTCACTGCAATAAGTGAAAGTTTAATAAGTATAAATGTACTGAAGCAAAACATTTAGTTAACCCTACATGCTCTGCTGAATCAGCAGACTACACCATAGGTTGTTCTAGTAAAGCATGTTTGTATCATAAACTAATTGAAGGAATCAGTTCCTGTGGTGCCAGCAGCCTATTTATTTGTGAAGAAAATTTTAGTGTGGAAGAAGAGAAAGAGGGAGACCATTCATTTGCAGCAGATAAAAATAAATCTCTTGTTTATGCTAGGTCCAGTGGAAAAAAATATTACCTGAGGATAAATTTAAATAGTTTCAGGAAAATCTTGTATTTTTCTCTCAAAATCTGACCAAAAAATGCATGTTCTAGTTAAATATTGCCAGAAAGGTTGAAAAATACTTAACTATTTTTTTTGGGACATAGTTTCATGTCCTTGTTTTATACTGATGCAGACTTGTCGGTGGTTTTTGTTTGGTTAGTTTTTCCCCCAGGCTAATCCTAGAGAATATTTCTTAACAGTCTAGTTATTCTGAAACACAGTTAGTGCTCTCAGTGGACTATAATGAGTTACACTGTGCAAAGTCTATCCAGGAGAAAAAGTTCACACAGGGAAAAAAAAAATGAACATCTTTAAAACAAGTCAGTTTGGAATGTACTTTACTTTAAGACATACTTGGTTAATTGGGTGGGGTTTTTTTCCCTCCTTTTGGTAACATTTAAACTCCATATAACTCATCAAGAAAAAAATATGGTACAATGGAAAAAAAAAATTTCCCCATGTGATAGAAATAGATAACATAAATTCAACCTCAAGAACAATTCCTTCAATGCATTAAGATAAATTTGATAAAGTCTGTGTATAGTTCAGCCTGTAATGCACTGTGAACCAGGCAGTGGACATATAGCAAATTCAGGCCCTGAAGTCTGTGATATTTTTCTTGAAAGAACTATGGCTGAATAAGTATAAGGGTTAAGATTATGAGAGGATCTGGAAGGACACGGAAATATGGATAGTAAATAAAACAATCTACTGAGGATGGACACTGGGTCTGGAGGGTTACTATTCAGTGCAGGGAAAGTTGAGAAACAAAGGAGCTGTGCAAAGAGTACAGAAAAGCAGCATAGTTTTTGCATCTTCTTGCGTTCTGGTTGCTGAACTAGCAACCAGAAGAACTTTTAAGCATGTACTATCCCAAAACAATGTACTGCAGTAAGGTGAGTATAGGCAATCCTCAGATGAGTCTCCTCCCACTTGCAACTATCCATCCATCCCACCAGTTCCAGGGTCTTGTGGAGGATACTGCTTCTATGAGTTGAAACTTCTGGCACAGGGAATTTTCACATCTCATTTCTACCCATGCATTTTGAACGGCTCCCACTGTCAGCAAGTGTTTGGGAAAAAGACCTTTTGACTCAGAGAGTAATATGACAAAGAAAGAATTTTTTACTTTTTGTTCTCTCTTCCTCTTCCACACTAGGCTTCTATTAAACTCTTCAAAGTATTGCAAAGACAAATGATGTAAACACAGTTAGAAATCTACTTATTGGATCAAATATTTAAATCCTGGGAGATCTAAATTGAAACTATTTCTGAATTCAGAATAGCGACTTGGGTACCTTTTTTCATATTACAAGAGTACTCTGACAAATTGTCTACTGGCTAGGGTCCAACAGATATTTCATTATCTCTCTCAGTTTTGAATTGTTAGTGGTACAAAATAGCTTTCAGTACTGTAAAAACTCTATATAATACAAGAATTTTAAAAGAAAGTGCATCCGATGAAGAAGCTGGAAATAAAAGACTTAAAAATAAGTTAAAATAAGTTATTTCCTAATCCTTAACAAAATAGAGGCAAACTCAAAAAAAATCACAGTTCGAAAAAACCAATTTAAGTAAAACAATTATATTCAATGATCTGCAAGGACAAGTTAGTTAACTAGTTAAAAATAATGACTCATGAACCAGGAAAGAAAAGAGACTGTAATATGTCTGAAAGCCAGTATCACAATTAAGTACATAACGCTGAGTATAAATCAGAGTTATAACTTTAATTGAAAGATTTACCTTTGTAGCTTTTTTGTACTTCTCTAATGAGCATCAGATCCAATAGATCAGAAAATAGCTATTTTGTTGAAAAATTTCTCCCAGTCTTAGCTGACCAAGCGAAACCATTTTGCCACAAAGTGATGGCTTTGCTTCACCTGCATAGTTTCAGTGTGGCATTGGGCACAGAAGTTCCACTGGAAGGATGCCCATGAATTTTGATGTTCCCTTTGGGACAGTGGAGGAAGAGACGGTGATGACTGTGATGGCTCCAGTGGACAGGTTTGTTAGTTATTGCTGTGGTAAGATCTGGTTGTATATATTGGCTTGGTCAATGTTTGGTTCTTGTGGCAAGTTGGCAAGCTCAGGATGCTCAAATTAACAGAATTTTCTTTATTAGAGGGAGAAATGAAGGAAGATATTTTAAAATAAAGTGTTCCAGTACCAATTGCTATCATTCAATGATTTTCATATAGATTAGTTTATGTTATACCGTGTGAAAACTAGAACTGCCGTTTGTGGTATTGGTAACTTGTTTGGCCTCTGCTTTCTGCTTTAAATTTGTACATGATATGAAAGCATTAAGAAATTGGAAAATACATACATTGGAGTTGCTACCTAGTGTGGTGCTTTGTGCTTTATGATAAAGTTCTTAATTTCTTGATCTCAAATTTCTGTGAAAATATGTGGTAATTTGGAATCTTTTTTCACTTCATGCACACAAAATGGCAAAATACAGAACCTGGCTTGATATGGAAACAGAATATTGATTCCTCATAATATAGAGTACTTTGACAACTGAAAGCAGTGTAAGACCTAGTCCACTGAAGTGAGCAAAAGATCATTGATTTCCTTGTGTTTCATATATTTAAAATAAATAAAAAACACATTCTTTTGTAATTGTACCATATGCTTTTAAAGAAAGCTTCTAAATTAAATATGGAACCTTTGTTTAAAAAAAAACAATTATTCACCCAGGTATTTTCCAAGATAAACACTATTGCAAATAGTGAAAATGAGCAGCAAATATCATTTGAGCACGAAAACAATCTTAAATAGAAAAAAAAAAGTAAACCTTTTCTATTTCAGAATATTTCTCATCTTCCTATTAAACATTATCCACCTTCTCTAATGCAGAATTCAATTTCCAGCACAAAAGAGATAAAACACTGATAATGGTAATGGATATTAATCTGAAATAGAATGAAGAAAAAAAAAAAGAAGCATGCATTAATATATGTTAATGTTAGTGTTTGCAAAATATCCATAATATCATGTTTTTAATGTATTTAGGCAAACTGAAAACAACTGACATTAACAGTGGATTACAAATCCCTTTATTTTGCATGTCCTCATATAATTTACATGCTGAGATCATTATGTTTCTTGACACACATTTGCAATGAAAATAGCAATTAAATAAATTATTCTGGCACTACTGAAGTGGGCACTGCAGTATCTCTGAGCATCTTTTGAGCCTCAAATATACCCCAAACATCCAGAAAATAAACAGGACACACAGTACCATATATACTAGCTTACACAACAGAGTTCTCTTAACCCGCAGAGAAACTGCCAATATGCCCTTGGAAAATATATTGCATTAAACATGTCAATATCAAACACTATCAGCTTAATGAAACAGATGTTCAGGATTCCAAGTGGATTGAATGACACTGATAACTTCATTCACAAGTAATAGTCAATATAAAATATGATTTTCTTAATAGAGCAGAGCACAGTATTGATAATTAAATAAACTTCTAATAATGAATCTGTCACAGAGTAAGAAGTGCCATGAATCATTCATAGTTACATGCTTGAGGCAAAAAGTGAAAAATGGCTGATTTTTTTCTTTTTTTTTTTTTCTGGCGAGATTTGCTTTTCCAAATTAGCTGGCCAAACCAGCTGAATAATGAGGTCAATTTTTTGACAGGGTTAAAACATCATGGGTTTACATCTTTTAAATAAGGTGGCAGTACAGCTTTTATGTTCAGTAAATTATTCAAGATGATGTAAAGCAAGAAACTATGATAGAATCTACATGAGGTTTCCATTGCAAAGCTGTAGTAAACAATAGCTGTTCTTAATATTTCACTGTATTTGCTTCCTACAAATATACATTCTTTCTTCAGTTCGGTCCAGTCTGAAAGTGTCTGGCACTACTTGGGGTAAGAACTGAAACACAGCACAACTCTCCTATAATCTGTCCACAGAGTTTTTGGGGCTTAGGTACTCCAAAACATGCAGTCATTCTTGATGTACCAGGAAAGCTCTGAGGTTTCTCAGAAGGCGGCCTGCTAAAGATACCTCAGACAGGCATCTCAAACAAAGCCATGCAAATAGACAGAATTTACTCAAAAGGAAGAATATTGGAGGAAGATTAAAAAGTTGTGTCAAATTTGTAGATGACCCCAAATTGGAGAAGACAGTCAACAGGCTCCAGAGCAGAGCTGCCACTCAATGGGATCTGTAGAGTCTGGAAGAATGGGCCACAGGGGCCTGATGAAATTCACCAAGGACAAATTCTTAGGCCCACACATGGGAAGGGAGATCACCTTGTATTGATATTGGCTGGGAAGCAGCTCTGCTTAAAGGTCCTGGAGCAGTTTGCAGAAAGTGAGATAGGGGAGCATGAGCCCAGTGGTAGTTATTGGTACTGCAAGGTTATAAACTGGCCCTAGTGTTTTTTGTTCAGTCTGACTGCTGAGTTTTGTGTAGATGAAAACAGATCAGGCAGAATAGAGACTACTCAGTGAAATAGCCAATGAAGACTGGAAACAGTGCTAGAGGCTTTCTTGGATAAGACACTACCCAAAGGAGCTTGAGTGCTCCAGATGCTACTCTTCTGTTATTCTGTTCCCATCTTCATCTTCCTGAGGGTCAAGCAACAGCACAAAACATTTCTATGTTGCAGTCTATGTAGTGTAGATTTATATCTTACATAATTTTAAAACAAATGATCTTAAATTACAAAATTAGATAAATTAGCTTTCATTGTGCTCCATTCTGCTGAGACTAGTTTTCTTCCACTTAACTCACTGACAACTTACTTTACCATGGTGACACAATTCTGCAAACTGCAAGAGAAAAACAGCTCAGGAGAGAAACTACTCAGTAGATAATTGGTGACCTCTAGTATCGGTTCATCAGTGATGTGTCAAGCATCACCGCTGTGCAGCACAACTCTTTGCGTGTTCCTAGAGGACTGTTCAGTTTGTTTTCCACGGGACTGCAAGGCAGGGTTAATAGTTTTCCACAGACATTTTCTAGTCTGTCTCATATTCTTTCTCTGCTGTGCCATATTTCTTCAGTTTCTTCACTCAAAAGGATTTACTTTCTTACAATCGGATACATATGGTGAGTAATGCAAGCAGCTCTGTATTATACTCACGTTCTCAATTAGTTCCTCCCTATTGAAGAAGAAGATCCAGGACAGTTTCTCCTCTAGTTGCATTTTCTACTTTCTGGATCATAAAGCTGTCTTCTCTGTATTCTTGGAACTACTTCAATGTTTTACTGTCTTCATTACCTAATGGGTTTCAAAATGGTTATTGTTAAGTCCCTCATGAATACAGTAGCTTCTGCATTTTAACACTTCAAGAGTTGATGTAGGAATTTTCCATTCCAAGTCAGGTGATCTATAACACACACAATCATATCTTCATCCTATCCATTCATTTTTCCAAAGTATACACTACATCTAGATGGTACTGTTTTGTTTCCTTATTTTTCTATTTAATTATTCAAATAGTTTACATTATATAGCTATATTATTGCTTTTTTCTTTTTTTTCTTTTTTTTTCGGGGGGGTGGTTTTTATTTGTATTTTCATTCTCCCCTAGGAATATGTTGGTTTATGTTTTCTACTCTTTTGATGTCCTAGTACTTTTCTTGCCCTTTGTTTCTCTTGACACATGTTGCATCTTTCTTTTCTACTGTTTAATCCAAATAGCCTAGAGCAACTAAAAGATTTCTTTTTTCTTTCAACTGAAAATTAAGCATTTTACCCTATGGGCTTTGCCAGAAAAGATAAAGATCTTTGTCATCTATTTGTATACATTCCTTTAAGACAGCATGTTCTGTATATCAACTAACAGATACAGTAAGGCACGGTAGTTGCTAGGAGAATTTTTCACTACAATAACAGAACAAATAGTGATTTGTCTGAATATAATTTATAGCTTCCCTAAGGCTGCAGTAAATTATGCATCTTCTTTTACTCCCTGAATGTCTTACAAATGTCTACTGAAGATACCTCTTTTTCTACCTGTGTTTTTTTTCTGTAATGCTTCATATTTTTAATATAGCAATACATTCATAAGAATGAATAACATTTCTTTTTTTTTTTGAAGCTAGCATCCACAATAAGCATGATTTCCTTATAAGTACACTCTGTAAAGCAGTCAGCTTCTAATGACATATAGCAATCGTTAATTTCTAATCATTATGGAACATAGTAGAATGGATAGATTGTGCATTCTTTCTTCCTTTTCACCAAGGGTATTAGGACATTTTGTAAGCAACTGAAGTATTTAGGAGAATCACAGGATGGATCACGTTGAAAGGGGGTCATCTGGTCCAACCTCCCTGCTCAAGCAGGGCCATCCTAGAGAATGAGCGGTAAGTTTTCAGAAATACTTCTAATACTTTGGGTAATTTTAAAACATGCCCTTTGAGATTCTGAAAATCAAACCAGAATAATTTTTTAATTTTTTTGTATTGTTTTTCTTTCACAGAGAAGAGTTCTGGTAAGCTAGAAAGAGAGCTCTAATTTTATGTTTTCCATCTTGGTCACAGAGTGCAGCATCAGCATATGCCACTTGCTCAATTACTTTTGGTTGTCAGAACTGACTTACTGCTATCAGAGACCTCTACTAGAATTTCCAGGAAGCTTCACATCCTTCAGTTTACAGATTGCAAAATTATTTACAGGATAGTGTTATAATGCATCTATAGAATCAATTTGTTCCAAAGGAACTGCAAATTACTAGAATTAAAAATAAAAGTCTTACATGAATCACAGTAACAGCTTCCAACAAGTTCCAGTGTTCTCAAAACAAGAGAGTATTGAGAAAGCAAACTCACAAATAAAGAAATGAAAGTTTGAGCTCTCTAAAATATAATTTGTGCAGTGTCCAAAAGTTAAGAATAGTCACATCCTTTAACTGGATTAATTTCAATATTTTTAATTATAGTTTGCTTTCATGGTATTAACTTTAAAGATACAGGTATTTGCACCCAATGAAAACGTAACTGCATTTCATACACTGAGACAATGTGGAGTCTGAAGGCAGTGGTATTTTTGATGAATGTAAAATATAATGTCTAAGGCGATGAGTGTCAAAACTGACACACTAAAATCCATGATAAAAACTTTTAGTAAGAAAATTTCTTACTTATTTAAATGATTAAAGAAATTACTATTTATGGAAAAATACACTTTTGACCTCATACTCCTAAGCCTATATTGCTCTCAACTCATGGCAAGGCATAAAAGGCTGAACAAATCCAAGAGCTTATGTGAATCAAATGATTCATTTCACTCATAGAGCAAGTGCAGTAAATTATACTAAATGCAGAACAAGACAGCAGAAGACAAAGCACATAGCTCAGGAAACTGCCTCTTATTTTAGAAGGCAAAATGATCTTAAACTCGGACAGCAAATCTTGAAGAAAATTCATAACCATATTGTGTAGGTTATCTATATTATTCCAATATAGAATTGTAGTGGCTTGACTCTAGCTGGACATTGGGTGCCCACGAAGCTTTTCTACCACTCCCCTTCTCAGCTGGGGAGGAGAGAGAAAATACGAGGAAAGCGTCATGGATCAAAATAAGGATAGGGTGAGTAACTCATCATATGCAAAACAGACTCGACTTGGGGAAATTAGATATTTATTTTTATGCATCAAAATCAGAATAAATTAATGAAAAAACAAAATCCAAATCCTAAAACACTTTTCCCCTACTCCTCCCTTCTTCCTAGGCTCAACTTTACTCCCAGTTTACTCTACCTCCTTCCCCGCAGTGGCACAGAGGTTAGGGAATGGGGCCTGCAGTCAGTTCATCACATACTGTTTCTTCTGCTCCTTCCTCCTCAGGGTAGGACTACTCACACTCTTCTGCTCCAGTGTGAGGTTCCTCTCATGGGAAACATGTTCTACACAAGCCTCTCCAACATGACTTCTTGGACACAGGCTGCAGTTCTTTGTTCACTGCTGCAGTGGGGGTTCCCCACAGGGTCACAACTCCTGCCAGCAAATCTGCTCCAGCATCATCTCCTCTGATCCCATGGCTCCACAGGTCCTGCCAGGAGCTTGCACAGCTCCAGGCTTCCCAGGGGGTCACAGGCTTCTTGGGATGTACCGCCCTGCTCTGGCATACAAGTCCTGCACAGGCTGCAAGTTGATCTCTGCTCTGCTCTGGGTGTCCCTGGGCTGCAGGGGGACAGCCTACCTCCCCATGGTCTTTTCCAAGGGCTTCAGGGGAATCTCTGATCTGGCACCTGAAGCACCTCTGCCTGCCCCTTCTTCACTGATCTTGCTGTTTGCAGAGCTGTTTCTCTCATGTGTTCTCACTCCTTCTCTTATCTGTCTGCAGTTGCTGTTGTGCAGAATCTTTTTTCCACTTCTCAATTATGTCATCCCAGAGGTGCTACCACCATCACTGATGGGCTCAGCCTGGGCCAGCAGTGGATCCATCTTAGATCCAGATGGCTTTGTCTCCACTGGACATTAGAGAAGCTTCTGGCAGCTTGTCACAGAAGCCAGCCCTGTAGCTCCCCCTGCTACCAAAGCCTTGCCACACAAACCAAGTACAATGATTTCGTCTCAAACCTTTTTATTTAGAGAAAGGAGACAAACAGTTACATCTAAATAGTTCCTTTTTTTTTTCCCACTACTGGTTTGATTTTCTTAACTGACCTCATTTAGGTTCTTCAGCAAGATCAAATGAGCATCAAACCCAACACAAACAGATTAGATGAGACCATGGCTACAGTGGACATGGGCAAAGATGATAAAAATACAGACAATTGCAACAGAATACCTTAAACTCTCCTAGAAAAAACCACTTCATCGGCTGTGTATGGAAAACCGAATCCTCATTTATGTTTTCAGGACATGTTTAATCACTTAGAGCTGTGACTTTTGGTTTTAAATTCAACAGTATTCCAAATTACTCTGGGAGTTTAGACTTACTATGCAAGAAGTTTGCAAATTTTAGCTAGCTTTTAAGGAAACATTGGTAAATGTTACTCAAAGGTATGAACACTGAAGAACTGGTTAGGAAATTATCTTAGCCTATGGTAAGTGTGCATCAAGCCAAAAATGAGACTCCTGAAGGTTTTTATGTGAAAAAACAGAGAGCGTCTGGTCAGAAGAGGCAGGAGCTCCCACGGGGTATGAGAATTGCAAGTTCAAGACATTCTTTCCAAATGAGTCAGGGCAAAGATGTAAAGTCTGTTTTTCATACTATCTGTTTGCAATGACAGGATGGGTTTTTTTCTAGTTCTGACAGAAATTAAATGCTGAATAAAAGANGCCCAACAAAATCTGTACATTCATGTGGGTAGTTCCCTTCCAGTACCACAGTATGTTCTACTGAAAATTTCTTAATTTCTAGTACCATTTTTATAAGCTCTGTTATTTAGTTCCTGCTTTTTCAGACTACTAAAATTTGTCACGGTACCTTACAGAGGTCTTCGTTAACAGAAAGGAAAAAAAATTGCCTAGACTTAGTGATAAAAAGATACTTCAGTGGTAGCTGTGCAAACTAAACCATAATAGGGGCTCAATATTATCATTAACTTTAAGCATTTACTAAGCAAATCTGCCTGGTCTCTAGTTCTTTGTGCATTTCTAAGTTATAGCCAGTCTTTGATTCCTGAATTTGAGAGAGTGATGTATTGTGTACAGTTTGTCCTCTATTGTATCTCGAAGACAGTTTTCTGCAGTGTTAATTTTCTCATGTTTCACACACCCAAGGAACTCAGGAGGTTCAGAGGAGTTTATACTAACAACTGTTTTAGAATATATGGGGTTTTGGAGCTGCTGCTGATTTGAAACTATGATCTCATACTACAAGGTCCAAGGTGATCCAAGGGAAAAATTTCAAATATTTTCAGGTTTTCCAACTTAGTGGCGGACCAGCCCCAGCACACAGGAAAATTTTAAGCACAGACTGAGACACTTCACCTTGATCCCTGACTCAAGAAGGAAAAGGGGAAGGATTTGACTGTCAGCTGCCAAGGAAAGTAAATGAAGACTGCTGTTTTATTATTAACTTGATTGATATATTCTAGGTAAAAGCACTCTGGAGCACTCCTGTAAGGTAGTGATATTGGGTGAAATAGCTGTTTTGCATCTCCCCAGTTATCATTATGTTAATTAACTTAATAAAGTTACACCCTCTAGCAGTAATCATATTCTTATGTGTGCATCTTATTTGCCTGAGGTGTTTAAATCAACACACAGGTCTTATCAAGCCATATTTTGTTACATGAGTACCAGTCTAAAAAGAAATTTTTGGGGTTTGGGATGTATTCAGTACTGGTACATTGAAATTTTTCCATTTTTAGGAAATACACCAAAGGGATATATATATAACTTACAAAGTACAACTGCAGTCCACACATACAAACACAGGTTGCATCAATGAAGATTTTTAATGAGCCCAGGGTAGTGTAGACAATCATATTTCTTTTTTAATGCTATATTATAGGTCATTACATCAAATGGATTAACCTCTACCTATTTAAACTCTTTTTATCTAATTGGATGAGATTTTTCCAAATATCCTAAAATTTCTTATTTCCACAGAGTTTTCAGAGCAATTTTTGACTTTATAAGTAAGAAAGCTGTTTTCTGATCTTGCTCTAAATAATGATGGTGTAATTGGATTTGAAATTAAAATACGAGTGAGAGGAGAAAAATTCACTTAAAACTGAGTCAAATGAACATTATCATTCCTATAATTTAGCAGTTCTAAATTAGCCTATGGAATCCAAAAGATTATGGAAACCTAAACCAGCTTCATCAAAGTTTGATTTGTTATAGTTCGAAAAAATTGATATTAAAATGGAAACATCTGTATAAAAGAAACAGAAACTATTCTGTTTAGACATTAAAAAAATTTTGAGGACACCTGAAAGAAAAGACTTGATGAGCATATTATTTCTATAATATCCCACATCCACCCCTCCAAGGAATCCAATTTCAGCCACTATCTGAGAAAAGCTGTAAAGTAAATGTTCCTTTGATTCTACTGAGGAATATCATTATATCAGACCAACAGGATTAAAAGCTTTTTACAGCTCTAAGGATTACTTCCTTATTTGTTTCTTCACCTCACTATAGATTTTCAGTATAAATGCAAAACAGAACATGGCAGTCAGCAGAAGATGTCACAACCAGGAGTTGTGAGAAGATGCACTCAACACAAGGTTGATCTGTAGGCTTGTACACGGTTGTGGAAGACCCTCCAGGCTTTTTAGTGTGGAAGGCAAGCCGATTGATGGGGTTGACAGCCCTGAGGGATGGAATGCCATCCAAATGGACCTGGACAAGCTTGAGATATGGCCCATGGGAACTCAAGAGCACAAACAAAGCCAAGTGCAAGGTCCTGCATGTGGGTCAGGGCAATCCCCACTCATTATCAGTACAGGTTGGGGTATGAACGGATTGAGAGCAGCCCTGCCCAGACGAAGCTGGGGGTGCTGGTGGATGAGAGGCTGGACGTGACCCAGCAATGTGCACTCCCAGCCCAGAAAGCCAAATGTGTCCTGGGCTGCATCCCAAGCAGCGTGGGCAGCAGGGCAGGGAGGGGATTCTGCCCCTCTGCTCTGCTCTGGTGAGAGAGACCCCACCTGGAACCCTGCATCCAGCTCTGGGGTCCCAGCACAGGAAGGACAGGGACCTGTTGGAGTGAGTCCATAAGAGACCAACAGGATGATCAAAGGCATGGAGCACCTCTTCTAAGAGGAAAGGCTGAGAAAATATGGATTGTTCAGCCAGCAGAAGAGAAGGCTTAGAGGAGATCTTATTGCAGCCTTTCAGTACTTGAAGGAAGCCTATAAGAAAGATGGGCACAAACTTTTTAGCAGGGTCTGTAGAGACAGGACGAGATGAAATGGCTTCAAACTAAAGGACAGGCAATTTAGATCAGATACCAGAAAGAAGTTTTTGGCAATGAGGATTGTGAGTCACTGGAACAGGTTGCCGAGAGAGGTGACAGATGCCCCCTCCCTGGAAACGTTCAACATCAGGTTGGACAGGGTTCTGATCAACCTGATCTAGTTGAAGATGTCCTTGCTCATTGCAGTGAGGTTGGAATAGATGACCTTTAAAAGGTCCTATCCAACTCAAACTATTCTACAGTTTCATGAAGAAACAATGAAAAAATCTAAGTGAAGGTCTGGGTCAGAATATGTGACTAGATGCTGCTTTAGGGCATGGTCAGATCTGGGGGTTGAATTCAGACTTTCTGTGGGCCCTTTGGGTCCAGAACTGATTTGGCAGTTTGGGGAAAGAATGTGGAAAAGGGATTCTTGGTGTAAGGGACATCGTTTAAATAAGTTCTGGAAATTCAACAATTTTAAGTATCTCATATCACGACTGGCAAATTAAAATACAGAAACCAAAAGACAAACACACCCAAAACGTATTCATTAAAAAACAATGGTTTTTAGCTTATTAGTTTTGAACTAAAGTCAAAAGATAATTAACTCATGAGTCTCTGATATGAAAATTTATTCTCGTTGGGTTTTTGTTTTTTTTCCATAATATCCAGTGGAATTTCTATGATGATATTCAGTGAAGCTCTTCCACGTTCATATGTGAAACTACTGAATGCAACAGAACAATCAGTTGATAGAGTACCAGTTGCAATGAGATTTTCAGTTGTAATGAGATGATGTGTCAGCCACACTGATTTAATAAATAAAAGCCTTTCTTTCTATAGAAACCAGTAAAGTAAGCAGAAAGCTTACTGTCTTTGTTTAAAATACTTCGGGTTCTAATAATAAATTTCAGACCTAATCTGAGATACCTTAAGGTCAATAGAAAAGCTCCCAACGGTTATCAGGGCTTTTGATCAGTTTTATTGGTTTTGGGTTGTTTTCTGAAAGAGAAATTACATCATCTTTTTCTCTGAAAGGAGTTCATTGATGATAATTGCTACACTTGACTTGGTGATGTATGGAAAAGTTGGACAATGTTTTTTTTTCCCAGTTAGTGCCTTTTTTTCCTCCCTTATATAACTGCAGCCAGTTGTGGTTTACCTATATTCTACAGTTTAAAGATTTAGCTAAACTCCTATATCTTTCAAACTTTGCCCTTCAATTTCATTCTCAAAAAAAAAAAAAAAAAAAAAAAGACAACACCCCAATCTATCATACTGTAATGTATGATTAGTATGATCATTTGATTAAACTGTGTCTGCTTAATTTCAATCAGCAATGCTAACATGTCAGGAAAGACTATGTCAGTCCAGCCCACTTTCAAAACTGTCACTGGCTCATAAATTCTTTGTTTTGTTGACACAAAACACATGAAGTCAATGGGCATTTTCTCTTGAATGGCAGCTGGGACAGATATCACATGTGTAGTGTTGGTATCAGCACTTCCATTGTGTGCAGTCTGTTCTGATTTTACTGTAAGTGCTTTTTCCTGCATCTGATTCACCTAAAAGACTCAGATATCAGCCAACAACAAAAGTGTTTATGATAGCCTATTTGTATAGCCATAATTTTAAAAATTACTGATCAAGAATACCAATTTTACAGAGGTTGTCATCCTCCTTGGATTTAGAGAACTTACTTACATCATGTTTGGGTTTAGTTTTCAGTTTTCTTTTTCTTTGGGTTTGAGAATTTAGAGTGGAGTTCTTTTCCAGTTCTCTCTAGTTCAGACAAATTAGCAATGCTAGTTCTAGTACAAATCTCAAAGTTTTGGTATTGATTTCACAGACACCTCAAACAAGATTTTGAAAAGGAAAACCTATTAGGAAACTTAATCATTTGTAGTAAAATTATGTTAGCTACTACTTGGCAAGATTGCTTTAGAACTAAGGCTTTGAAGCCTGTCACAGGTCTTAAAAATAAAATTGCTTGAGTAGTTGAGGAGAACTGTATTAAAATGCAAATTTCCAGCTGCTAATATTTCTTCAAAAACCAATAATCCCTCAAGGCCACCGATATGTCAAATACTTAATGGAAAAATATCCCTTAGGCAGAATGGCCTTTCTAAGTTGACTTTTGATTAAACTTAAAATACTATATAGCAAAAAAACTTAAAATCAAAAAGAGGATATAAATATAGTACTAGACTAAAATGTCATAAAGAATGCAATTGGAGGGGCAAATTTAAGGTCGCTAATTTTTAAGTAATTTTCTACCCTCTCTGAGGATTAGTCAGGGAAATAATTGCTAGTATAAGGTATACCTTATAACACACACCTACAAATGGGCCTTAGAGGAACAGAATCTAATTTTTTTTTCAAAGTAATACTGATGTAAACAAAAAGTTCTGATATAATTGTTGTGTATAGCACAGAAGTCAAAGTCTCCACTGCCAAACACTTCTGCTTCTACTATGTTGCACAAAACCTCAGACTTAAGGCTCAAAATTATTAAGTGAGAATGCAACAGATCTTATTCTCCCTGGCTACTGAATTCCAAGGCTCTATGCATCTCTGCCAAACACAGGGGAGAATTTTCCTTTGGAAAAGAATGACTCAGTAAAAAGTCTAACCCTGTTGTCACAAAAAGCAGTGGCAAAACATTTATGTGAGGAGGACTGGGATATTGGTTTGCTTAAGCTGCAGTACACTTTGACTGAGTACATCAAAATTTTGAGGAAATGAATTTGTTGTTTAAACATTAAATCAACCATAGAACCAATAGATACTAGCATATTGAATTCCATCATTCCTAAGTGTTGTCTAATAAAACAGATTTGTGGAAATCACAAGATGTCTGTTTACTGATTCACATACTCTGTGACAAGCGTGCTGTTGCAATATCACCTTTTACAATGAAAACTTTGTGGCAGCAAGGTAAAAAACCATGAGATACACACGGTTTGTAATGTCACTGAGTGAAGAAACTATTTAGTAGCAAGAAAATGCAACACTAGGTGTCTGATGAATAATCCAGGCTCAGCTCATCTCTAATGTGCAGCACAATTGTTTTTGAATGGGAATTGAACAAGTGTTTTGGTCAGATAAGAAAATCTTACGTGATCATGAGGAAACAGCAGCTGGATTCTCAGCTGGGGTGAAGCAGAATAGTCTGACCAAAGTATCTTGAACATACGAAGATCTATATCTGTTACAGACATGACATCGCATTTGATCTGCAGATGTGGTGTGATGTTCTTAATCTGTAATATAATTCCAAAGAATATGTTTTCAGTACTAAAGGTATCTTATAGTACTTTGAAACATAATAATCTGTATAGATTCACTTTAACTTTTGAGGCTTCAGCTACCAATGCATTAACCTAGTGAATGTGAACCAAGTAAAAAGAATTAAATTACCCTGAGGAAAAAGTATGAGGCAGAAGCAATATCAGGCCCCTGCTTTTAAATAGTTTTAGTTTTTTAGCAGCACAGATCCATAGCTTCCCTGAAGAATTACAGAGGCACCCTGAAATCTGTATTCCTCCCAATCAGTTCCTTACATCTAAGAAAACTAACTGCCCTAGGTCTCACCTGCAGATGTCTGACCATCTTTCTGTATTACCTAAGCTCATGATACAAGATTCTGAATTTTAACCTTCAAGTTTATAAAATACAATGCATTTTCTCTCAGTAATTAATGATATAATCTAGTAACCTTTAAAGAGTCTTCAAGAGAAAAGTGCCCATCCTTTTGAAACTCCGTGGGTTTAGTTTCTGGGTGAAGAGATAAAGTAGAATCAGACATGGACAATTCATGTGATCAGCAGGTTTCCAGTTCACCAAATACCCAGTTCTTTTTTGTAAAAAGAAACGGAAGTCTAAAGAAACTTTCAATTTTTTTTTTTTCCAGTCACAAGGAGGTCACCTACTGAGTGTTGAGGACACCATGGTAAAGGCAATGACCAGTGATCACACTCAAATCCTGCCTGTGATCAATGATCAAAATATACTTGTTGACAAAGTGTGTCACAGTAGCATTTCTCACAGCATCAAAATAACTATACAAACTGTTCCATTTACACTGGGTGGAGGATGAATATTAGTACTTCTACATTTTCAGTCTGACAATTATATGCTTAAGAGAGGGTAGAAAATAAAAATGAAATATAGTTAGAAGGACAATAAACAAAGATTACTTCTACAGTATTTGTCATGAACAAGTTTAAATGAAAAATATTTCAAGTGCATTTCAATCTAACTCCCTGAACTTGTCTTTAAAATTAATTTTGTTGATTCATGCTTAGGCCTTAGCTGCATTTCCAGCCAAAGTACCTGTCATCAAAACCATATAAGTACAGTCATATTGTTATCCCAGCTTTACATGGCATTTAACAATGTTTAGAATAAAACTCATTTTTGGTTGCTTTTGAGCTAGACTTCACAGCAATAAGTAGTTGTGATGAGCATTGTTGAACTAAAGATGGAACCAAACTGTGTTCTGTATTCAGTTCAGGGAGACCTAGACCCCTTTCTCCTCATTACTCCAGGGAAGAAGAAATGAATGGTCTTTCAGTCTTTCTGAGATTCAGAATTAAATGCTGTCAGACTTTCACTACTTCAACACCCTTTTAGGTTGAGTTGTTAGCAATTTAACCTCACAAACAGGTGATCTGTATAATAGGGTTATAGCTTTCTTTCAACATCACTTATTCAGCCTTTGTTTATCTATCAGGATGTTCTGACAATCTTTTGAAAGTTAGCAGTCTTACACTTTTATTTAGTCTATTTTCTGATATTTCCCTTGATTTTCCCCAGGGTCCATTAGGAGTTAAATTTTAGTTTTGAACAAATTCAAACATCCTTATTTCTTTGTTCTCTCAATAGTTGTTCTGGTTTGGGTTGGTTTTCTGGGTTTTTTTAAATTTAGTTATTCCTAGGGGGTCTTTTTACATTTCAATGGACAGTTGAGAAGACATTCCTTTTACTTGTTTACCTTTCATCTTAGAAAGACTGTGGTGGGTTGACCTTGCCCAAACGCCAGATGCCCACCAAGCCTCTCCACCATTCCCCTTCCCAGCCAGACAGGGGAGAGAAGATAAGATGGAAAACGACTTGTATGTTGAGATAAGGCACTTTATTAAAGTGAAAGCAAAAGTTTACATGTGCATAAGCAAAATAAAAAAAAAAGTTTATCCTCTACTTCCCATGAGCAGGCAATGTTCAGCCACTTCCTGGGAAGCAGGGCTTCAAGACACGTAGGGTTGCTCCAGAAGGCAAATATTACAAATAACAAATGCCCCCCCACCCCATTCCTCCTCCTTCCCTTAGGTTTTATAACTGAGCTGATGTCATATGGTATGGAATATGCCTTTTGTTAATTTGGGTCAGCTGGCCTGGTTGAGTCCCCTCCCAAGAGCTTGTCCACTTCCAGCCCCTTTGATGGGGGGAGGATGTCGAGAGGCAGAGCTGATGCTGTGCCAGCACTGCCCAGCAGGAGCCAAAACACTGGTGTGTTATCAACACCTTTCAAGCTACCAATGCAAAGCACAGCACTGTGAGGGCTGCTAAGGGAAAGTGAACTCCATCTCACCCAGGCCAAATACAAAGATATATTTTGTCTTTTAGTTTGGTAAGGAAGTTGCTTGAGCATTGTCATATTTCTAATTAATTCCCTAAATTATAGTGTTGTTTGTGACTCATTTTGGAGGTTTTGGTTTTTCACATTTAAAACACTTTTTACTTTGTTATCCAGTTATAGCATCAGACAGCTTTGTCATATTGCAGGTAATTTTTTTAATATTCACATAGCAATGGAATCAGGAAGGGATTATGCAATGGTTTACATTTGGACATATGGTATTTTTAACTACAAATTTCAAAAGAGCCTTATCTTAAACAGTTGAGAAACAATTAAAGTTTCCATCAGAGAAAGAACATGAGTAAGTTAAAAGTAATGAGTTTCTGTAAAACGTATCCCAACAATCAATGTTGTCTAAAAATTAAATCCTTTGGCATTCTTATAAAAATTGCTTCAACTAAGAATTATATTATGTTGTAAAATGAGGGTTTATCATCAAAGAACGACAAAAGTAAGAAAGAAAAAGTCTGATAACTGACATGGATTTACTGCCCAGCAATAATGCCTATTCTGAATGGCCTCCTTGAATTACAATAAGTAATGGAATTTTCCCTGTTGTGTCTGTTGAGTAACTGTCATTTTGTTGGGTGGGTAAGATTAAACTTAACTGTAAGGTTGGTATCTTTAAAGGTGAATTATTTTCCTTGTTATGAACTTGTGATTTGCTTGTCTTTTGACCAAAGTGGCAAATAGATTTATAACCTGTGATTTCCTACTCTGGTGGCTTGAACTTGGCCAGGTGACTGATTCCCACCCAGCCACTCCCTCTTTTCACTCCTCTCACAAGTCTCTGCTGGAAGAGACAAAAGATGAAAAGAGCTTGCAGGTTAAAACAACATCTTCCTTCTCTCCCTCCTTTTTCCCAGGCTCAACTTCACTTCTTCATTCCCAACTTCTCTAATTTCTCCCTGTTCCAAATAGTGCAGGAGGATGAGGAATGATGGGGTCAAAGTCAGTCCATGGCAGTTCCTTTCTGCTGTTCCATCCTTTTTCTCTTCTCCAGTGTGGGCCTCTCCATGGGCTGCAGTCCTTCAGTGAACACCTGCTCCAAAATGGGCTATCCATGGACCACAAATAATTTAGGAAATATCCACATGCTCCAATGTAGAGTCCTCCATGCAGTGTGGATGTTTTCTTTAGCATGGTACTCCCATGGGTTGCAGGACAATACCTGCTCAGTCATGGCCTCTTCCACAGGATGCAGAGGATTCTCTGCTTTGTTCCTCCTCCTCTTCCTTCCCTAACCCTCATGTTTCTACTGCTGCTTCTCACTGCTTTTCCTCACTCCTCTTTGTTTGTCATTTTCCCTTTTCTTTTTTTTTTTTTTTTCTTTTCCCCACAAAGGCTTCACCAGCTTTGCTTACAGTCTCAACTGTGTCCTGTGGTACACCACGGAGAAGCTGGCAGGAGCTGGCTGTGTCCAGCACTGGGCAATCCCTGACCTTTTCCCTCAGAGGCCACCCCTGCAACCACACCACTCACCAACAGGTATTTCTGATAAATATTTTATGCAAAGTAAAAAATCTTAATAAAGTTCATATAGATTTTCCTAAAATAGAGCTAAATTGCTTAGGAAAGTAAATTAGGAAAGGATTCCTAACACAGGTTTAAAATCTGCAAAAATATATGCATGTTTACTAAAAACTTTCTCAAATAACAAAGTACTACCTTACCTATCATTTTTTTTTCATTTATGACAGAAATTATGAGTCTTTTAGCAATCCCTCATTTAGGCTGCATATGTCAATAAACTGGCAAAGACAGCCCAATCATACCATATATCATGATAGTCATGTTCTTAAAACACTGTCTGTAAAACCATGGTTCTTTAAATCAGAAAGAACATAAGCAAGAGTTTAATAAAATAAATTCCCCTCAACTAAATTTGAATTATTTTATTGAAAAGCATTTTTGCATCTCTATGAAGATTTACTTCCTATAATGTTTTTGCACAAACATGCAAAGCAAGCAGCAGTTTCTTGCCGTAAATGAAAATAGAGGCAATGCTACCAGATGGATGAGGAGACAAAGGGTCAAATTAACCATAAACAGAGCTGTCAGAAGAAATCTGATTAATTTTCAACTTGTTGGTAAATAAATAAGGCCCCTTCATTCAATCTGCAGCCAAGACAGTGGCTGTAAAACTGCAATACCATAAGCAGACAAACACTCTGCATATGCATTTTATCAGTATGTGAGCACTGTGACACCAAAGGGGCAAAGATGTGCGTGGTTTAATGTAGAAGGGATCCAGGTAAAAACAAATTGTAATTAAAGAACAAAATAAGCACAAGCGACTGCAAATAGGCAGGATATAATGCCAAATGCATAAGAAGGATACTCACATATGAAACAGTTATTAAAAACTAGCAGCTATGTAGATGCAGGGATGATAACTAATAACCCATGGAAGTTTTAATGAAAGAATTTGGTAATGTCTTTTTCTAAACCTCAGAACTGTTCTGTTTTGTCAGTATCTTAAGCACCCCCACCATACCAGTCTCCAGTTCCCTAAAGTTGATCTATATCTACATATATCTGCACATGTAATAAACTTCATGGCATTTCTCCATCAGCATTTTTAACCATGAAAATTTTAACATTTTCACATCCAACCATTTCCAAAATGCCAAAGAATTATGTATGTTGTATCACTGCACAAACTCATAACAAGTCTGCTGAGAAAGGAAAACTCAAATTACTTCTAAAGTATCTCCTTAAACACACTTGCTGAGAGCATCTTTCAAGCTAAGCTAATCTACCAAGTCAGCAAAGCCAACAAAAGGAACTTAAACCAGGGATGTTTCTTCTTCTCTTTACCCTAACCTGGTGCTATCACCTGCACTACCAAAACCTAGGTCCCCAGTGGCAGAGAAGCTTGGGATACCAAGTCTCCTCAGTGTTCCTTCTCTACTGGGAGAAGCAATGTAGCTTGGAGAGAACAAAATTCCGACACGCAGAACTGCACATAAAACCATCAAATGTGTAAAGTCTAAGGCATGAGGCAGGCAATAGGAAATCTGGGAGGGGTGGTGTGGTAAATGTGTGATCATCAGCATTAGTCCATTCAGATCTCTCGGGGGCTACTGAACAACTCGTTTTTATGGGATTCCCTGATGTGTCTTCAGGGGCTGGTTGTGACACAAAATTCCTCAGTTCCCTCAATTTCTGTGATCACATTGCAGTTTCTGATGATGATGGAGATTGTCTGCATCCCATGTAGGGAGTTAGGGTTCAGTCTCCAGTGATCAAAAAGTCTCTGGATTTGGACTCTTTTGAAAACATTCCCTAGAAAACATATATAATGCACTCTTAATGTCTTCTCAGTATAGTCAGCCCTTTCTGGGGAAAAAAGAATAATCAAATAACAGAATGAGCATTTTACAAATGCAACAAGTTCTGGTGTGTGGGCAAGAGGGAATCCTGATACATCCTGGATCTTGGGATTTATCCATAGAATGTGTATCAGCTGTACATCACTCCCAAAAGCAATCACTGTAGGGGGAGGCTGCATCTCTTCTTTACTATGATCCCGAAATCTGATGCATAGATGGCTTTATTAATCTATGTGTTGAGTAGTATTTGGGAAGCAAAAAAAAGTGGCAGTATAAGAATATATTTCTACAGTATGTAACATGTTATTTAGAGAAATTTTTATGTAAGAAAATTCTGTTACCTTAATTTTTCTTTTGAAATACCTTATGTTTTGATTTGCTGTTAATTCAAGTGAATGAAAGTTTCTTCTGAGAGCAGATTTAATAGGAAAAGAAAAAACAAAGTGTGAGGGGAAAAAAAAGAAAAAGAGAGAGCTAATGAATATGATGTTTAGTATGCTGTCTGCCATTTAAGGCTTATGCTGCCACAACTCCAGTTAGCTGAGCACAGCAGTAGTTATGAGGAGTAATGAGTTTGCCAGACATTTTGAAATTCCTCTCCTGCTGTGTCCTGTCAGTTGAAAAAGGGGGAGACAGTGATGGCCAACAATTTAAACATAATGGATTGACCATAACTGGCACCTAAAGAACAATCAAGCAAAGACCAAATGGCAGGATCTGACCAGCTAGCTTGTAAGTTCCCTGAATATGACAAGGATTGTTTCATTTTAAGTTTTGCTTGAAAAGAGAAATGCAGCTACAGATTCAGTAGCTGGAAAATATTTAATTAGAAATAACCATATTCTATTGGAAAAAAACAAGATCATTTATGACATAATAGTGAACATTAAAGATGGCTACATATTTTTTCATTTTTTTCCTGCCCAGTTTAAAGTAGGGAGGTATTTCTTGATAATCTTGAGTAACAGATAAGAAAAAGATGCATGCCAAATATAGTTCTCCAATTCTAGTGATGCTCCTGTGAAAGACCAGAGATTACTTTCCTTCTGCATTTCTCCTCAGAAAGATTGAAGTCTGGATTTTTAAAAAACAAAGCAGATCTTCATAGCTGTCACCATGCTGCACAGTTAGAACATTCATTCTTTTCTGATAAAAGAGGGATTGGACATCAGATTTTCCACTCCAAAAGAATACGCCTCTGCCAAGTTATTTAGATCAGATCTATAGATGAAAAATTTATCCTGCTAGAACTTTATTTTCAAAATAATATTTTAGTATTGATAAGAAAGATGAAAAAAAAAAAGAAAAAAATCTCAAACTCACAACAAATGGCTTTTCAGATCTACTATTTAGCTGGATCAAGTCAGCCTGGTGTGGGCTATGAAGCTGTTCCCTATTCCATTATAACTAGAAGACACATCAAAGGAGGGGGTTTTATTTTCTCCTGCTAAGGAACCCAAACCTTAGTTTGTGGGGCTGAGCTAGTCACCCCATGATTCTGCTATAGACAGCAGAGAAAAAGGAAGGCACCTCTAGACAATTATTTATCTCCCTAAAATGATGGATCAGATTAATTGTATCTATTTTGGTTTGTATTTGCTATAAATGGAGCCTCGAGTGTTTAATTCTGAATTAAATATCCCGTTTTTGGACATATAAACTTTGTACAAAACCTTTTTTGCCATCAATGTAGCTCACTTAGTTATTTTTCTATAAATACTCTATTTTACTACTTTTGAAATAAAAAAGACAAGGCGCTTTTCCCTAAAATTCAATTCTTCATGATTCCAACAGTCCCTATTTTCAAAGAGCAGAACCTTTGGACTAAATATATACAACTTGTATCATGTTATATAAATTAAGTTATACAAAGCAAATAAAGGTAATACTGATCATGCCTGACAATGCACGTCTGTACCTGTGATACAAGAAATAACAACCTTCTATTTTTTTTTTTGTAGATCACAGCAGTGACTTGTTGCAAGGCAGATTTGGACAATGGTAAGTTCACAGCATTACAAACTGATCTGGGAGCCCCCTAGCACCTGAATCTGGAACTCAGCCACTCTGGAATTCACCAGAATACTTCTAGAAGAGGTTTTAGTTCACAGATCACTAGCTTGATGGGATCGTTATCTTAAATGCCTAACTACTTTCCTTTTATTTTTAAATATTAAAAAATGATGGGGTAGATTTATTTCAAACTAAGAAAACAAGAGTTGGGCATGCCAAGCTCAGAGCTTCATCTGCTTTGTCTCCCTCAAGCATCCTGACTGTGGAACAGTTATGCAAAGAAGCCTCTCGACTACCTGGATAATGTATAAAGCTCCACCAGATTTACTTAAGGAAAGTAGTGCTGGATCACAGGGTGTGAGTGTCCGTGTCCAAAAGAAGCACAGAGACACAGAGTCAATGTAATGACTAAAATCTTCCACATCCACTGGATGTAACTACATTCCTACTTTTGTCATACAAAGGGAACACGTGGTTTTGTCACATTACTTGGCAGACACACAGCTTGGTGTCACATCACACACCCAGGAGAGCTCGTGCTGTGCACGCAGCAGTGCAGGTGCTGCTTACGGCTGCAGGAAGAAGGGAGCTGCAGTTGTGTATTGGCCACATGTAAGCTCCCAGCTCTTACAGCAAATGCTGGCATCCGACTTCCCGAAATAATTCCCTGCCTGCTTAACACACTAAGCACCACAGAAGGGCTGCAGCTTTTACAACTAGATAAGGAGAGCAGCTTACAGCAAGAATGGCAATAGGCTTAGGTACTGTAATCCACAGCCATGGCTGTAGCCTAGACAGAGTTTTGTGAACTGCGTATAAACCTATCCTGGTCTCACAGAGTGTTCTTGCTATTCAAAACCATTTCAAAAAGTGCTTTTACATGTAGCTCTGTCACCCACTGTAATGGCTGAACTGTATCATCTTTTCTGCTACATGATTATTTTTCATCCAGGATTCCTGGTATAGTTCATGCTCCTTGAATGGACAACACAGAAGTTTAAGAAGGGAACTTACAAGTGAAAAGTAGAAAAGACTAATCCTCTTCAAATATGAAAAGGAATATTCCTGTTGAAATTTCTCCCTAGCTTTTATATTTAGCAATGTTTTTATGGGGAAAATAATGAATTTTTAAACACTAATACTAACAAACACAATAAGGGGAAACAGACTTGTAACAATCATTTGCAAAAATATTTCAAACCATTTTTTCATACAAAGGCAATTCTCTATTTCACAGCTTTATTTTATCATTCAGAGAATCATATGTCTTATTAAACAAGGGAATCTGGGGTATTTCCAGCAAAGGGAATCCAGGGTGTTTCCAGCAGTTGTAAGCGACCTGTATACTTTGTACTTAAGCACAACTGAGTCCTTGAAGAAATAATTTTCTCTATTTGGAACAATAAGAAAGAAACACTGGGTGTTAGAAGGATGATGCCTTAGGATTTTGGCTTTTATATTTTTCAGATCCTGTACTGCTTTAGTGTGTAACTCTAAAACTCCACATAGCCTGTTAGCTACTGTTCTCCCATTCCAGTTAGACATAACAAACCCTCTCTAGGCCCGAGACTCAAGGACACCTTGTCCCAGGCCACAAAATATGTAACCAAAGCCTCTAAAAAGGGGGAACAAACTTGGGGTAATGACATCCTTACCTGAAATTGTAACTGGAGAATTAACCCTGATATGCAAATGCCCAAACTTATAAAAGTGTGAAAAACCCAGGTCCCATGGTCCATTTTGGGTCTAGCCCTAGGGCTCTGTCTGCCCATAAGTGTACCTCATTGAAGGCCCTTCAATAAATACCCGCTTTTATCCTCTTAAATTTGTCTAGCCTCTGTTTTTAGGTAGCCCCACCAAGGCATCAAGGAGGCATGACCTTAATGCTCCAGTTTTTGAAAGCAAGTATTTATGAGATTAACCAAATTTGCAGTTAGTTAAGAATTTTGCAGTTAAATGAATGTAATGTCCATACCCACATAGATGTCAGTGGTACAATAAACTCATATTGTCTGACTTAGCTGACAGGACCTGGTTTATTCCAGGCTGGGGACTCAGTCCCTGTTCTAACATTGATTCTAATCATATTTTAAAAGCAGTAAAGCTTTGGGTAGCTATCATTTTCCACAACTGCCAGTGTAGGGCTGATGTTTTTTTCTTAAAACTGAACAGGAAAGCAGCATGGTCTATGTTCTTAGGGCCTTCAGAGAGGCCTGACTTTCACTCTGGTCTTGCCTTTATTCTGATGTGTAACAGAATGCCACTCACTTGCCATAGTCTGTCGGGATTCTAGCATCGTCAGTGAAATTCTTCTAACTATAAATGCAGAAATTAATTCCAAACTGATAAGCCTTGTGTGAGAGGCTAAATCTTAGAGCATATTGACTGCGTACTCAGTCATCTCACTACAGACATCTAATCTGAATCTTTATTCAGTTTTATCCATGAGAAATTTTCGCTATGGTACTGAAATGTCTCCACACAATAAAAAGTGTTTATTAAAAATCTATCTGAAATTCAACAGCAATAATTTTATTGTCTGAACCAGGTTATCATCTTCCACTTTAAAGCAGGGACAAAGGCAGATTTCTGAAAGATGTACATCACTGTCACAAGATACAAGACAGAAAGTTCAGGAAAAGGGAATGATCCATGCGAAGCAGGAGACACAGGAGTCAATTTCTTCCTCTGTCACTAACTCTGTTTATGTCCTTAGACATACAAATCAGCTTTTTTTTTTCCTGTGTTGGTCTTCCTTCAAGGGTTAATAAAATTTCTCTAGTTCACAACATTTGACAGATAATCCACACAAGACTTTGAAGCATTTGGATACAAGGGTACCAGTACTGGTCTACAAAAGGGCATTCAATAGAGACTCAGCGCCAGACTCCTATTACGGACTCCTCTTCGATGCCTTCACTCATGGCTTTTCATTTCCATCAGCCCAATCCCTGCCCCACACAGCTGCACAAAGTGCAGCCACCCAATGATCAAGATCAAGACCAGCTTCCACACCTCAGTTCATACAACCAGCTAGACCAGTGCTGAAACCTTTTTATATTTTTTTTGTCTCAAATTTCTCTTATGTGTTTTTGTTTCTTTTCTTTCTTGTTCCTCCTCCCACCTTTCCTTCCCATTTCTGATCCTGAATCATACTGAGTTGCCTCTTGTAACAAAGGTTTCTCAGTCCTCTCCTAATTGGCAAAACCCTCCCGAGAGGACGACTTTTTAGCATTTCAACATCTCACATTATTGCTGTGATCTTTTGCATAAGAGCTGCCAGACAAAAATGATTCAGGTTCAGTCTTCCAAATGAGATGACTAATGGGAGTAGACAATGGATCTGCAGATGGACCTGTTTGTCTCATTCTACCCCATGAATGTGCAGATATATCACCATTTAGATGACTGGCATTTTGTGGGTTTTGCAGGAGTTATTTATAACATTTTTGCACATTTAAACTAGAAAATAATCCTCCTATTTTCAAAACCATTATCTATTAGAGATTACATATCCTCAAAGTCATATTAAATCCTAGTGTTGGGTATAAAGACTTCTTCTAATTAATTCAATTTGGTTATGCAGATTTGGTTCTGTCTACATAATTTTTTCATATAGCTTTTTTAATATTACCTCTTTTACAAAGAGATTAGACTTCAGAAATTAAAATAAAAATCTATGTGAAAAATAGGATGACATTGGTCTGCCTTTAACCCTAGCATCTACTTCTGTAAGATAATGGCTGCTGAGCAGACTAAAGTTCTTAAGTTGAAATGTGACTGCATAAATCATGCAAAACAATTCAAAGTTTCTAGGCATCAAGAGGCTTGCAGGCTTGAGGTGTGATTGAAGAGTAATAATGTGCGTTTGTCAGTGAGTTAGCCTGGATCTGAAAAATAGACTAGCTGATTGAAGGACTTGACCTAATGATCTCATTCTTCCCTCTCTACTCTGTCCTTGTTTCCAGTCCACTCTAGATTTTTGTTCCCCATTTTTTAGTAGAAGAAAATTTTCCTTCCATTCCACTTATGTAAATGAATATCACTGAGTCCGTTAGTTTTGGTGAGATCACTCTTTATGGTACCCTTACTATTTTAAGTTGATCTGAGCTAGCAATAAGTAATAAAAGCTAGCAATAAGTAATAAAAATAACTTTGGCACAGAGATTACAGACTTTTTTCCAGAAAATTCCACATTACTTAGATACAAATCTATTTAACTAGAACAATAGCACTTTAGGTAAATATAGGCAAGATGGTAAAAAAAAATTATTTACAGAAATACCAAGAAGCATGAAAAATATACCTACTTAAATACAACTATTTAGATTTACCTTGATTGCATCTGTGTTGGTTTTGCACAGCCTGGTTTTTGTTACCTGGGGGGGCCACAGAGGTGGCTTCTGTGAGAAGCTGCTAGAAGCTTCCACCATGTCCAGCAGAGCCAATCCCTGGTGGCTCTGAGGATGGACATGCTGCTGGCCAAGGCTGGGCCGATTAGAGGTGGTGGTAACGCCTCTGTGATAACCGATTTAAGAAGAAATCAAAACAAGGAACTCTTCATTGTATTTTTTCCCCTCTGTCAAGTTGTGGAGGGGAGTGAGGGAGAGGCTTTCGTGGGTGCCTGGCATTTGGCCAGTCTCAAACCACAACAGCATCATTTGATATAAAGTTTAGTGTGCTTTACATGTCTTAAATCATTCCCCATCTAGAAAAGATTACTATGGGTTTACCAGTACTTTTCCCAGACCATATCAATTACTGCAAAAATAAAAAATGTAAAATCTCTGCTAAAGGACTACCTGAGATTTTTTTTTTTTTTTTTAATGACTTACACCACATTGTGCTCATCTTGTTACAGCACAGAAAAAAACCTCCAAGCTTGACACATGAAATAAAATATTTTCTTCATTTCACATAAAATTCTGTATATTTCCAATGCAGGAAAAGAACATTTAACATTCTAATAAACACTGGAAATAAAAGGTCATTTAAGGAACCAAAAATGCAATTTGTATTTCTTATACATTTTATAAGTTACCTTATCCATAGTTGTCATCTTTGTCATCAGAGCAGAAGGATATTCTAATTTTTAAAAAAATTTATGTGAATGGCAGTACAATAATTCACAGGTGATTTCAGATTTCTGTGTTCTTGAAGAAAAACGCAGGTTTAATTTTGAATGGCTAACAGGGAAATTAATGAAGATGTATGATTTAATTTAGATATAACTGAAAATGGCTGCTAACTCTTAGATGCTTTCCAAAAGTGCATTCCTTCTAAGCTGCTCTATCACAGAAAATAAAGAGATCACTTTACAATATCTTTCCATTATCTTTATTATCAATCATTTATCACGTGCTTTGGCTGTTTAAAAATAAGAAAAAAAAATCATTGAACAAGTCTTGCTAAAGATAATGCTGCTTGAAATTAAAGGAATAGTTTTTCTTTATGTTATCATTTTCAGAGTGCAATAAATAACTGATTTATTTCAATGTGTATTCATAAAGTAGTGCTGCAAGTTTGTAAACACTATTTCTCTGTCTTATGCCAATATTACATCTATGCTACTTCCCACATAAGAAGGCATCCATAAGGGGGAAAAAAAAAGTTTTACTTTGCTTATTTTAATAGCTGATTTATTGTTTCTAGGGATTTAATCAAAGTTTCCCCTCAGAAGCCTAATTTTTGAAACCAATTTAAATCTTACCAGCTATCCTAAAATGCAACCAATCATCAGAAGACCCGTTTTTTGTTTAATTCTTCAGCTGAGAGGGGGATTTTTAAAGCGAAATTCCTCCAATATGAAAAGGTTTGCAAAAGTTTTGCACTCTTTTATGCACTCCATTCAGGCTACAAGTGAAACTCTCAGTGCTTCTTGCTCAGGAGACTTTAACCCAATTAAAAAGCCCTTGAAAAAACAGGCTGCTGCATTTCAGGCTCAGTTAGCCTCAGGAGAAAACATCAGGGATAGGGACATGACAACATGGTCAATTAACATGACTTCAGATATGTTAGCCCAGCTTTGCAATGCCATTAACTAAAAGCAAGTGAACTAACAGAATTAAACAGAAGAGCCTCTTTATCCATCCAAATATACCCTGAAGACTAAGAAAGATGACCCAATGCCTGCCAGATCTTTTCAGGGAAGACACAGTTAAAGCTCCATCTGGAGCACCATTGCATCCTTAGGTACAGCCTTGTATTCAAGTCAAACTAAAAATCAGTCGTAAATTTTGCCTTTATCCTCTGTTTCTCTTGCAGACACACCATTCAAATGCCTTACAGGAGCAGTGAAGCATCATCCCTGTCCTTTTTTTCTTCTGTGCTCCATCCACACTGCACACTGAACAGGCTAGAACCTATACAGCTTGGTTCGTGTTTCCTCTACCTGTTATAATGACCCCTTCCAGGAAGGGCTTATTTGGAGTTTTTTTCCAACATCTACTTTGTCCCTGTAGGACTATTCATCTTTTCTGATCAAATGTACATTTTCAGCTTTCTGACAAAGGGTGACATTCACATGCAAACCAAAAATATTATCACTCACTTTGGAAGTTTCTTTGACCATGACTAGTCATTCTACAAAAAGCTCATTGAGATATAAAAGCAAAAATGGAATATTATTTTTTAAATTTATTGACAGACCAAAGATACAAAACTAATTTAATGTCTCTTGAGTGGAAAAGTCTCATAAATTGTATAGACCATAAAGAATAAATCCTAGAAAATTTTAAATACAAGAATAGAGACAAAAACGAGAACTGCATTGAGCTGTGGTTTGATAGTGTGATACTGACAATGTTACAAATAAAGTTGTCCAGTTTAACAGATGACTAAAATAATGCAGATGGAAAGAGAGAAAAATGCAAAAAGTTTCACAGCACTACGTAAATTTTCTACCTTATATTGGATGTTAACACTCAGAACCTTTGCAAGGCTTCATTTAGTCAGAACTGTTATGGAAAAAAAACTGTAGCTGCACAGTGCATGTCAGGAAATACCTTTCTCACAGCTGCAGTCCAGAGCCCCTGGATCAACATGTATCACTTTTACCTGCACCACTTTGTTTACATACTGACATGAAATTAAGCTTCTAGTCAGGCACATAAAACAAGGCAAAACTTCCACACGATTTGTAACTACCAAGGTCTGTGCACGTCAGTGTGGCAAGTCATGAAACTACTACATGTTTTTACCCCTATCCTTTTGATTTTTATTTCTCCCTGCCTTGTTGTCTATTGCAGTCATTGTGACCCATTTTAGATTTGATCCTGACCTCTTCAAGAGAGAGACTGTTTCCTCTGGGTATTTTGCACAGTGATTTTTTTTTTTTTTTTAAATCAAGTAATTTGTTTCAAATAATGTTTGAAAGAACCATTAGTTGGTTTGAATAATCAATGTTAGCTCGTCTGTTATTGAGTCAGAAAAAATAACCATACTTGCTGAATAATCATTTTAAATTAGAATCTAAAAATATTTGGAAAGTAATTTGACCAGCTTAAGTATTCTGAAATTTGACTCAAATTTCTCCAGGAGGAATCTCATAGACAATTTGTTGTATCTAAGATTTTTTCCATCATGGAGACAGTAGGATTTTACAGACCTGTAATGGCTGTCAGCCTTTCAGGTATGGATTATACCTCTTCCCTATGAAGATCCTTTTGTTGTTTCTGGATGGTAATCATTGCTGTCACTCATGATCTCTCTGTAATTTCATGGTTTTAATGACCATGAGAAACAATAAAACAGCAGCTCTCCATTCTCACTATTCTAAATTTCTCCCTCAAGTCTCCTTTTAATTCAAAATAAAGTTAAGACAAATATTTAATTTAGGAGTATTTGACCTTCCAGCACATTGCATTCAATGGGAGCATGAACCATACAGCAATTAGACAATACAGGCTCAACGAAAACTGATTTTTTCAGTCAAATAATATAAAAAATATTGTCTGTGTGGATTTGTCCAAGATTGTCACGGCTATTCATAAAAATTTAGCTTACTGTCACAGAAGGAACTGCTCAGCCTGGAGAAGAGATAATTTCATGGGTAACATGAATGCCAGAACCTACAAGGAGGGTATCATCAAGAATGGTTCTTCACAGAGGTGCATGGTGGGAGGATGACATGGACATAAGTTAAAACAACAGAGGTTCAGACTAAATGTAAGGAAAATAAAATTTTACCATGAAAGGAGCTAAGCGATGAACCAGTTTGGGCAGAGAGTTTAGGTAGTCTCTTTCCTTGGAGATTTTGAAGACTGGATAAAGCTGTGAGTATCTTGTGCTGAACTCATAGTTAACCATGAAGAGAAGACTCCTTCCCTTCTGAATTTTCCAATGATCTTTTAATCCTATATCTAACAGAAATGTGGAATATGATAATGGGTTATTTGTGTGGTTGCATTGCACTTAGAGTTGTATGGAGATACACTGAGCAGAGTCTTCTTTTTGTCCATGGAGAACTATTACTGCCAGTATATAAGCAGAAGAATTCAGCTGATTTAGTGGTTTGCACAATACTTAATACAGTAGGGGACCAGGCTGGGGGAGTTTAAGTGCTCAAGTAGCACAGAACACAAAGAATGATATTAAGCATACAGTACCAAGTATTTAAGCATTATTACTTACTTGCAATAAGAGAGGGAATGCATTCATTTTAAATATACTACTAATCAAAAAAATTCCACCATGTATTTACACATATTTCTGTATGCTCTTATATACCTCCACATACAGCAACACACAGCATATTATGAAGACATAAAGTAATTGAAGTAACTACGTATAACCCACAATATAGTCACAGGAATATCAACATACACATGAAGCTAAAATTTCAACCTTGACTTCCCTGGAGAGAATTAGCATAAACAGCATTCGCAGAAAGTGTCAGCACTGTTGAAAGCTATGTCATAAGCCTGGTTATCATTTCTTTTCAGGCTGCAGAGGGAAACCTCTTCACCATCTTCTTCATATGCACTTATCCAGGTTGCCATGTTTTAGTGACCAAAAAGGAATCACCCCTTCTCTGTGAGTGTGTGTGAATAATTTCTCTAGGTATCTGTGGGTACAGATGCAGAAGTAATAACTGGAAAAGAGCAGGCTGAAGAGATTAAAAGCATATGTTGAGACATAGCATGTGACAGCCTCCAAAGGACTTGTGTACTCCAGGGACTAGATATCCTATAAGAAATTATGATCTGAGAAAGACAAGAGTTGGACAAATCTGTGCAAGGGCAGTAGCGCACAGTCGGATCAACAACAGACTGTGTCTCTTGAACCACTTCCAGAGAGGTGATAACTGCAAACACTAGAGGACTGTGCACACACCTTATAAAATAAGGGACCCTTAGGGATTTTCCAAACACCTACATATAAACCATTGATCCAGCAGATTGTAAACATTTAAAATAGCTGGAATCTGGGATTCCAGCCTACTGCCCTGAAGAAAATGCAGCAGGAAGCTAAAATTACTCAATTTATCTCAAATAAAGGCAGCAATGAAATTTAAGTATCTTGAATCCACTGTAATTGGTAATGCCTAAGAGCATATTTTAAAAAATGTTACTTCTGTTCCAGATTTTCTTCATAGGTTTATTAAGTCTAAGAGCACCCACAAAAAAAGGAAAACATTCTTCAACATCTTGGTATTGAATGCATAATTTTGTCTTGCCCTGGATGTCTTATTTTATTTACTGTTCCCACAAACAGGAGCTGAACTCTCCTGTCAGTTAGAGACAAGTTATAACTTTTAAGTGCCGAGATAGGCACAAATTGCCATTTTGCTTTACTCTCTGATTTTATATTATTTCTGTGATTCGTAATGTACTGCAATTTCATTTGCCGTCTATACTGTCTTTCTAGAGAGATCAATTAAAGATAACAAGACAAATTCTTGATTATATTCAGGGAGTCAATTTTAATATTACTTACACGAGAGGATTGTAATCTTATCAAGGATGTAATCTCTCCAGTTTTCCTTTTGCTTACTGGGAGGTTTGAGCATAGTAATTCAAACCAATATGATATGGAATATAAGCAAAGTCCAATTTAACAGTGTTCCATCGTATAAGTTAAATAAATAACAGTGTAATGAAGAGAAATCAAAGATAAAAAAAAGCTGCCCAGAAGTGCAGTGACATTTCTGATGGTATATTCTAAGAGGCAGTGAATCTCAAAGCCAGTGCAGGGTGTGAGAGAAATATCAAATTAATACCAATTTCAGAGAAAAATACAACCTCTTACTGTATTCAGAATGACTTTAGATCATCTTTATATTCAAAAGCCAGCATAGTATCCTTGAAAGAGAACAGTGAGGTAGCTTGACTCCACTAACTGCTGCCTTCAGTGAATATGGAAATGTTCGGTGCTTCCTTTTCCTACAGGATTTCATGAATTGTTAATATCAGAACACTGATTATGAGGTGGGTGTGAGATCTTGTCTTATTGAAAATCAGAACTGATATCAGAATGTATCACTTTAGATATCTAACTTAAGACTTCTGTAAACAAACTGTTGAGATACATAGATTATATTTCTATCAAGCTTTCATTTTGCATACATACCTGAGGCACAGAAAGTCCAAAGTGTTTGCTATTGAACAGATGTAGACATTTTAGGTCTGCTGAAATTAGCCAAATACTTTTGCAAACTAACATATTGGTGTGAATAGGATTCAAATAATAATTTAGCAACTTTCAAAATACTTTGCTAATCATTATTTGCTCATAGGTCTAGGTTAAGAGGCCTGAGAGAGGATGGAGTCATTTCTTGCACTCTGGAGGCCTTATCCATACAAGACTGATCCCACTTAAGTTAATGGAACTGCCCTGACATATAAAGGTGCACCAGAGTGTAGTACTGTCTCTGGTTCAACACAGCTTTTGATTTCTGCTTGTTCTTCACTGCGCAAGACCTAGTTCAGTTCATTTGGAATAAATTTATGAACCCCTATATTTAATTCTTTGGGTTTGGAAGATTAGTCAAGAAGTAAAAAACACAGCATTTTGTGTTGTTTTCACTACATTTTTGTAAGCATGTGACCGACCTTAAAGCATAGAAGGCTAAGTGTCCTGAGCTTCATTAGGAGGAGTATTGCCTCAAGCAGGTCAAGAAATGTGATCCTTGCCCTCTGTTCAGCACTGGTGAGGCCATACCTGGAGTACTGGGTCCCATTCTGGTTTCCCCAGTACAAAAAGACACGCTGGAGACCATTCACTGAAGGGCCACAGAGAAGATTTAGGGGCTGAAGCATCCTTCATATGAACAGACCTGTACTGAGCCTGAAGAAGACTCAGGGCTAACCCCATCAAAGTGCATGAATATCTAAATGGAGGCAGTAGAGAAGATGAAGCCAGGCTATTTTCAGAGGTGATCTGTGACAGAACAGGAGTCGGTGGAGGCTGAAGGTTTCATCTGAACTGTGAGGCTGATGGAGCACTGGCACAGGTTGCACACTCTACATCCTTGCAGATATTTAAAAGCCATCTGGGCCTGCTCCTGGAGAACCTGCTCTAGGTGACCCTGCTTGAACAGGGTTAGACAAGATGACTTGCAGAGATCCTTCTCAACCTCAATGACTTGGTGATTCTGATTCTGTGGCTCTTGTATCTCACACTCTTTTTTGAAAGTATCAGAAATATTGTCTTTGGTTTGCTCCCACAGGAGCAGAGTCTAGATGTGTGTGGGCACGGCTGAATTGCTGTTCCATACCACCCGCTGCACAGCTGGGGGTGTGGCTTTGGGAGAATTGAAAAACAACCTGAGGACAGAAGGGCGCTGTTTTGTTCTACTTCTTCCTTGGAGCAGCTGCCAGGAGCAGCGCTGAGGACTCTGTACCTCTCCTGCTGCTGCCCTTCCTGCCCCTCAGAGAATGCAGCTCCAGGCAGCAAACACGTCTGAGCCATGGCACATCTCCAAAAAGCGACAAACTCAGGCAGGCCTCGGCTCTGAAGTGGCAGTGAGATGAGCCTGAGCTGATCCCCAGCCAAGTCCAGCGGAGCCAAACAGACAGGTCCGAAGCAGTGGCACCACACAGAATTAAATCAGTGGAATGGAGCAGTCCAGAGGTGGGCACTGCAGTGCTGTGCAGATGATCCAGCTTTTGGGGGGGTTGTCTGTTGTCATTTTTCACTGTGTTGGGCATGGAGATGGGGAACGCCGGGTGTGGAGAGCCTCCACCAACTTGTCTTTGTCTTGGCAGCCACACGGAACTGAATTGAGGTGGTGAACTCCTTTTGTGTGTAAAGCACCTTCTCTTTTGTCTACTTTTGTTATTAATATTGTTGTGTTACTGTATGTTTCTTATTCCATTGCTATTTGTTTCCAGTAAATTGTTATCTCAACCTGTAGTCTCTGCCCTCTGTCCCTCTCACCAGAAGGGGACTGAGGGAAGGGGACGGGCATATTTGGAGTTTAATTCGCAGCTGTTTTTTTTTAAACCACCACAAGTATATAAGGGCTTTCAAGACCAGTTTTGGCAAATATGGGTTTGTGAAACCAGGGGAGTGGAAGGAATGAAAAAACAGGAGACACAAGGAACTAAGCTCACAGTTCAGCACTACCATCCTTATGTGGGCCTGCAAAGCCCAAATTCAGCTGGATCCCACCGCACAGGTGCAACTTGACCTCTTAGGACTTCATGATGCTGCAGGGTCTGTCTACACTCACTGAGCACCACTTCTATGAGCTGGGCCAACCTGAAAGTCCAGTATGCACTGCAGGCCACAGGGAGCCTCACATTTATCTGAAAAGACGTCCACAGGGCCAGCTGGGGGCATGTGCATCTGCATCAGCACGGTTTTTTATAAAAGTCTTTGGGCCCCATTTAGAAGCATTTAGGGGTCTTTTAGCTGATCAAACTCCTGGTGGTCCTAACCAGATTTGAATGAGCTGCTGTGTAGGCATCCAGGATCCACCACAGTGGAGAGTGAGAGAAGAAAGTGGAAGGACTAAGGAGCTGGGTTTGATAGCACCAAGACTGATAACTTGTCCCACTGTGCATCTCACATGAAATTAGGCTTCTCAGTCTCTCTTCCCATTTACAGTACCTCTTTCAGACACAGCTGGTGTCACTTGACTGTTTATGCAGATGTTCCAGCTGTTAAGGACTTTAATCTGGCCCTTCTGCTACAAGGTTTACAGGATAGAAAGCGTTATGCACTTTATGTGAATTATATATCATTCACAAACTAGATGTTCCCAGCTTCTGTAATAGTCCATCTTCAGGGCCTCAAGGCTGGAGCTAGTGCTCTAAGCAGCTAATCAGTAGGGAAAGTTGCAGCAGTGCTTTGGATGCTGTGAAGCTGCCAGTTGCAAGAGACTATACACGTAACTGAATTGGACACCTGGGAGGTTGGGCTGTAGTTATAGCTGTGAAAACAGCAGCCGTGCCAATACTATGAATCTAAGCACCAATCTGTTGTTTTGGGAGCCTGAATTATTTTGAAAGAGCTAGCAAATGACTGTCAAGGAGACTTAGAGCTACAGCTATAACTTGTGACGGGATGTTTCACAGGTGCTTTCTTAGGTCCTGAGGTAGTCACATCAGTTCAGGTCCACTCCAATATGTGTATTTACTTTCTCAAAATGGGATGGTTGCTTGGACTAAGAACCCTGCAGAGACTGGTATAGTTGGTGACTGGGAGAAAATTCAATTAGGAAAGAGCTACCTTTTCTACTCACAGCAGTGAAGGGTGGATATCCCAAAACTCCAACACCCCTCAGTGACTTATGAAAACTGGACTTCAGGTTCCCAAGTCATTTTATACTGGCATTTCACATCTCTTTCTGAATTTCTAGAACAAAAATAATTACTATTCCACCAGTAAGGAGTAGAAGGCAATAGTGAAGTTAAATATGGTACATTCAGGGTTTATGTTCCCATGAAACATCTGTCTCATGAATATAAGTCTTTCACTTTGCCAAGCAAAGACAGAAAAAATCTTATTTAAAGCAGCACTGTTGGAAAAAAGTTTTCTCATTGCATAGACTGTCGAACATTACCTTCTAATACTTGTGTTTCTCCTAATTGTAGTAAAACTAATTTTAAAGTTGTAGCGGTATTTAATGAAAAAAACAGTACAAAAATTTTCTAGCCCACAACAAAAAGAGTTCTGCCTACCTACTCTCCCATTCCATCTGATGTATTTTAAACTAGCTTTGAGATAACATTGAATGTTCCAAATATATTTAGCAATGTTAAATACAAATTACGAGTCGGCAGGGCTAGCTACAAAGCATAAGGCTTACTGACACTTTTTTCCTTCATAAAATGAGACTTGTAATTCAATTATGTACTCATAGGGGGAGAAAATGGTGCATGTTCCAGCCAGCAGCTCCCATTGTCCACATGTGCATTCTCAGATCAAACAGATCTAATAATTCCTTGTTAAAGTCATCATTTCCCATTAGATGAGCAACTGTGGCTGGTAAAAGGTAATGGTTACAGTGTGTTACACAATTAACACAGTGTGAAATGAACTGAAATATGTTTTCTAAAGATGATTTTCAATGGAAATGGAGTATTTAGACTGTATATATCAAAAATACATACCCAAATGCGGATTGTACTGAATATTTTTACAAAACTGACAGTGTGCTCAGTCACAGCAGCTCTTACACTACAAATAAAATTAGTGTGCTGTCAAAAGCATAGCAAACATTCTTTAGGGTTATGAAAGAGAAAACTTGCATTAGAAGAAAATCACTTGAAGCTGTCTGGAAATACATAAATGATGGAAATATTTTCAGGCTTTGTAATGGTTTCTGCCACAAAATGTACTAAAAATTCAGTTAATCAGAAGGACGGCAATAGATAATAGACAGCAAGTTTAGTGTAAGTAGAATGAATTCAGAAAAGAAAATTATGTGGGTCTGGGGATGAAAAAAAAAAAAAAAGAAACTAGCAAACTCATAAGTGAGAAATTTACCGTGTTTTCTACATGATATGTTCCAAACTACCCCAGAATAACTCAAGTAGTCAGTGAACCACAATATCCAGCAGTTCTGAGGTTCAGAAGTTGCTTATCAATTCATGCAGTTTCTGCCTCTCAATAAAGAGAGCAGGTTTCGTAACAGATATCTGATCTGAATTAAAAAAATAAAAATCCATACCTCCTTTCATGTAGTAGAGCATTTTTACTACCTGTAGGCTAAATGCAATTCTGTGGAATTTAGTGCAATGAAACCATTTAATATCTCACCTGGGTAATGACATACTGCTGGAATTTGATAGAAGGTGCTTCAGAATATAATGTTGTGAAATTTTTTCTTCAAGGGCATAAATCATTACCAAAACTAGCTGAGACTGTAGAGCCATTTAGACAGGTATGTGACTGTGTCCCTGCTAACAATTCTTGCTTCTCAAATGGATTTATTGGTAAAAGGCAGGCTGACCAGCCTAGAGCACTGGGAAGGTTAATGTACAAGTGGCAGCCTCTGACCATTTAGACAATTCCTGAGGTACTCTCGTGTTGAACAGAGAAAATCTCTCTCTCAGGTGGCCCTTAGGAATCTTTGGTGTTAAGAAGCCCCACATTAGAATCATAAAATCACAAAATGGCTTGGGCTAGAATAGAATAGAATAGAATAGACCAGTTTGCTCAGAGCCGCATCTAACCTGGCTTAGAACACTTCCAGGGATGGGGCGTCAACAGCTCTGGCCAACCTGTTCCAGTGCCCTCACCACCTTCACAGTAAAGAATTTCTTCCCAATATCTAATCTAAACATATTCTTTTGCTTTGAAGCCATTCCTCCTTGTCCTGTCACTCCATGCTCTTGTAAATAGTCTCTTTCCATCTTTCTTGTAGGCTCCCTTCAGATGTTGGAAGACCACAATTCACCCCGAAGCCTTCTATTTCCAGGCTGAACAATCCCAATTCTCTCAGCCTTTCCTCTTAGAAGAGGTGCTCTATCCCTCTAATCATCTTGGCGGTGCTCCTCTGGACACTCTCCAACAGGTCCATGTCCTTCCTGTGCTGGGACCCCAGAGAGGGTTGCAGCACTGCAGGTGCGGTCTCATCAGAGCAGAGCAGAGGGGCAGAATCCTCTCCCTCTCCCTGCTGCCCACACTGTTTGGGATGCAGCTCAGCATGTGGTTAGCCAGGTGCAAAGATATGACTAAGCATCTCAGAAAAGGATTTCAAAATCCTGACACATAGTACATTAGAGAAAATCTGGCTGAATCTCAAACACAGGCAATATTCTGCAGATCCGTTACTGCAAAAAAACCAAAGTTTGCCTTCCAGTCAGGATGAGATCAGGCCATTAGTAACTAAGTTACATGAAAAGAAAAAAAATGTGATACACCTATATGTGTCTTCATTTTGGGGCAGGAGGACCTCTCAGGTGAAGAGATACAGAAGCTAGATGTGGAAAACAAAAATACTTAAAACCAAGGGTCTATCTATACTCTATAATGGCACAGTATAGTACAGCACAGTACAGTAATCCCCCCTGTAACTACTGGAATAGCATGGCAGGTTTTATTTTCTATTTTTCGATGTTGCTCTTATGCTAGATTTCTTTTTCATAATTATTCTGTTGCTCTTCTCTTGAGTGTTGCTTTGCCATATACCACTGTGCTCGTCCTCGAGGCTTTCATTTTACAAGCCTGCAAGGTATTAGGTGTTTGATGAGACCAGTTCAGAGAAAAATTAGGAGATACACGTTTTATCCTATTAATTGGATACCGTACCACTGAGATAGTTTTGATGCACTAGGCAGTATCTCCTTTTCCTTGTCTTTCTCCCTAACCTTCCTTTTTATCCTCCATTATGAACACCTTGAAACTCCCATCTCCATTTAACTAGTTTTTGTGACAGGGACTGTCTGTTTCTGGCTGCACAGTGGCTGAGATAATATATCCCGTTATGCAAAAAGTAATTACTAAATATAAATCAATAAATAAATAACCATATGACAAACGCCAAAAAGCTGTAGTTCCATTCCTCTGTTTGCAATCCTTTGAAGGGACACAACTTTTTGCAGGGTTGTTCCTTTTGCATTATCAAGATCACGCTGTGTGTTCCCTAGGAATGGGATGAAGAGGTGTTTAGTTTCAAAGGTGAGGAAGAAAAGCCACCACTAAAACATCCATTGACTAGATCTTGTCTCTCAAAAATAGGGAAAGATTTATTCAGCTATCTTGTCTCTTTGAGAAGATTCAGTTATGTTAGTCTGTGAGACAATTACAACTTTATATATAGGCTGTGATGCCTTTGGTTGTAGTAGTATTCACTAAAATCATGGCAGAAAATCCAGAGACTCCAAAGTGAACCTTATCACAGATTTCAGTGGGCTTGAGGTTGGATATCACATGAACACTCTGATATGCATTTGAGACTGTTCCAAAACTGAGTACTTCAAATAATGTCAGTGTTTTCATATAAGCAAGGAATGTCAGAAATTACAGTACAAAACTTGACCCAATATGAATGTTCAGGAGACTTGATTCCCTCATGGTGTAAATTTGACCTTGTAACTATGCCCTCTGTGAAAATGGTGTAATGGGACTTGCCTGAACAGTGAAATGCTGGAGCACGATATCTCCTTCTACAGTTGAAAATACACACAAAAGAAAATATCTGCTCTTACAAATCAAAGACACTGTACCCCTTTACAGATGATGTCCAGATAGGTTACTTCAGATGATTGGCAGACAGAGTTTACAGCCAAATCTCTTAGAAACTAGCAATTTATTTTCAGTCCACAGACCTTCGAAACTACTCTTCATGACTCAGATCATCCGTACATGATTTTTTCAATGCACTAAGGGCATTTGATAGTTCAAACTTACAAAGAAGAAATTGGCAATAATGATGCTCTTCAATAGCTCTTTTCAGAAACTTCAAAACAATGACCTGTAATTGTAGATGAAAAAAACATTGTCATGTCTCAGCAGAATAGCTTTTCTTCAAGTGGAATATGTGCAATAAAAAGCCCTTACATAATTGTCTAGAGTAGTGGTAAAGGGGACAGAGGGAAGTGTGAGGTCCTTCACACAGGTCATGCAGAAATATCTTTAGGTAGGAAAAGGAGGCAGACGTATCTTCTTGCTTTGAACAGCAGGAAGCAGTGTTAGTGAGAAGAGACCATATGGATGCATGAGCTGATGCAGTTCCACGTGGAAAAGCTGCTTTGCAGTTGTTGCCTCCTCACAGAAGCACAGTCCTTGGAAAGCAGAGGTTCCACACTGTCTCCTATTTAGGCTGATGTTATACAGGACTAATAATATCAGAAATATAACTAAATGAAGAGTGTAAAGACCCTCTTCTGACAGAATGTCTGCAGGAAATGAGTTAATTTATGCCTATCAGGCTGTTAGGCAATTGAGAATAACTGGTATTTTAGTTCCGATACTGAACAACACTGCAAATAAATTCTGAGTATATCGATTAATCAGTGAACAAGTAAATAGAGAGAGAGAGAGACTTTCCTCCACTGCAATGTAAATGGTCTTTCATTTGTTTTTGATTAAGCTGCAGAGGTTAGATTCACAGGACAAACGCACCTTGAAGCCCATCAAGCTTGTCCTTATGATACTGAACCCAAAATTTCATGCTATTCTTTCCTAGCTGACTGATTAAACAGTCTCCTTGAATAGCTAGATCTCCTTCCCCAAAAAAACTTAGGCCAAAATTGCCCTTGTTAAGTTGCTCTCTATCAGGAGAAGAGGTAAAGCCTACACTTCTTACAATTTCAAACAATAAAACTCCAGGACACTTGAAAGCTTCTATTCTGCTTAAGTGCTGAAAAACGAATACCTAACATATTCCTAAGCCTTACACTTTTCTTGAAACTTTGGAGGTGTTCAGAATGGTGGGCTTTTTCAGAGCGCATAGAATAGTAAAGAAAAAAAATCACAGCCTTAGAGAATGCAGGTAAAGTGGATAATTTGGCAGAGTAGGGAACACTGAATTTGGAAATAGAATACGTGTCTTCCACTTTCTAGGCAAGTGATGTAACCAGATGGTTCTCATAGAAACGGTGAGGATAAAACCTTTATATTTAAAAAGGGAAACCTTTTTTCATTGCTTTGAAGAAAATACAGGACTGAGGACTGATTCAATTTATACTGCAGCTGTCATGAGATCTGATTCAAAGAAAACATGCCTGAGTGTTTAGAGACAACAGCCCAGGAGAAGAAGCAGCAGAAAACTTCTTTTACCAGCAAACTGCAGAAACTAGACTGGTGTTAAATGAAATCACTTCCTCAGTTCCAGTCCAGTATCCACAAATTTGTTTATGTGCTTTTTTACAGCCAGGTGCGAGCTGACTTCACTTATCCTATGAACTTACCTCCCTTCAGCCTGAAAGCTGTGCAGATTTATCAACTCAGTGATGTTCTCACATTTAGACCCATTGCAGGGGTCTATCAGCATAGGAGAGTGTGTTAATACAGGTTCCTCCTCACATCCATTTTGATCAGAGCACTGGCGAAGTCTCTGCCTGCAAGTAATCAAAGACACCTGGACCTTTGTTTTCACACTCTGCGTGTTCTGATAGCCACATTCGAATCAGAGGTAAACAGAGAGCTGACAGCTAATAGTAAAACAGTGTAAAGAGTAGACATAGGAGAGTTTTGTTTTACAAATATTTGTACTTAAATTTTAATAAAGGGTCAAATTCAGATTAAAACTAAATTATGAAAATTTAATGATGAGAAAACGGAAATAGTATTTAGAGAGCTAAAGGCCTTGTTTTGACAAGAAGATACGATTAACATATCTTAGACATGTGCTGTCCATTAAAATGTGGGAGCTTGTCTTAGAGTTATATAAAAGTCATTTTCCCAAACTGGAACCTCTGATTTAGGCGAAATTTTTATTTGTAACACATACATACTAACAGGCCAGAGGCAACAGGTACTTCTAATATATTAAAAAAATGTCAGCATAAATCCCAAAGAAACTATGAACAGCATTCTCCAAGGAATTATTTCACTCATTAATATGAGAAGGAATTAGGCTCTTATTGTCACTGGTTTCAAGAGAAATACTTTTCTGCCTTGACTTTACATGCAAGAATCTACTTAAAGTTTATGACCTTTCTTCCTTCCAAAAGCAGATAAATTATAAAAGTAGCTTATTCCCTCAACACATTAAAGGTATCTCTTCTGGTTAATAATTTGTTGAGTCTTCTGTTTAGTCCCCAGTTAATCATTTCTTTAAACTTATGTGATTGTAGTCTAAAAACTGTAACTGCAAAAATGCCATCTTGGTTACTCTGACAATGTTAATACTCCACCTGTGCCATCTTGCAAATGATTTACAGTATCACTAAAGACTACAAAGTCTATGAAGAGCTGATGTAACTTTGAAAGGAAAAAAAGGGGGAGGAGAGAAGTGCTTTATTGAATACCAAAATTATCTTGATAAATGGGGGGTTGGTCTGAAATCAATAACAAGAAATTCAATAGAGACAAGTGCAGAGTACCACACTTGGGGCTTGTCTACACAAACAGATTAGTACAGCAAACTAAAGCATGAATTTACAGTACACTTGCTGCTGCATACTAACTCTTCATGCCGACACTTTGCTAAGCAGTAAGTATAGCTCTCTGTGATGTCTTCTACTTCACATTTTGCACAAAGCCAGCATTAGTGCAGGCTACAAGTATCCACAGGGGAAGCTGATGTGGAGCAGCTAGTGTGCTGTAAATTTATACCCTGTCTTACTGAAATTTGGTAGTTTAAATTCTAGCATAGGCAGAAAAAAAAACATCAAATGCACAAATAGAAAATGTGGAATTACAGGTTAGACAACAGGACTGCATAAGCAAGTTGTAGTCGGCATAGTCAATGATAAATGATGAAAAATAACTATGATATTGGTATCACACAGAACACTGTTACTAGTATATAGAAAGAAACAGAAGAGAATTATTCAGATTCTGCTTTTCTCACTGTTGGTGAGATATAAGCCAGAATAGTCTGTTTTCTTTGGAGTTCCACACTTGCAAGGGTAGGCAAGTAGTCAGAGGAATGCAGTCAAACATGCTATAAGAACCAAGACTGCTAAATCCAAAAATTTATGACTGATGGCTGAATATGGTAACAGTCTTCAAAGATTTAAAAGAATGCTATAAGAGAACTTCCTCCTTATTTTTTCAAGTCCAAGGAGACTTGGAAGAAAATAATTGTTTCATTTGCAATTGTGATATTCCATACCAGCAGTTTGGAAGTGTTGACGTATACCATCCTGAGGGGTACAAGAGCAAGGGCAACAATGGAAACAAGGGGAAATGGGTTTATTACTCTCATTTCTAACATCAAGACATGTGCTAGGAGTGAGTGCAAGAATAGCAGTAAGAAAGTGAAAGTGAGAGACTTCAAGATTATCTTCCTTTTAGAAAAGGGCACAAGAACATACGGTTTGAGAACTACTGAGTTTGGAGACAATTTACCTTGAAAGAACAAGAAATCAACCACACTGGAGGGTCCTAAAAGGTATCACAGACAAACACCTTTCCATGTGGTCTAGGAATTCTTGAACCGTTCTCTGGGCGGAAGTTCAGAATTAAACAGCTTTGCAATTCCCTTTAATTTCTTTTTAAACCTATAGCAGCCATGCTAAAATATAGTCCTTCTAGTGGTGTGTACTTGGCTCAAATATATTCTTTGCAATTAGCTATGGAACAGCAACACCTATTGAGTGAAGCCTGACAGCAAGTTACTGGGACTCTAACTTTATATATGATCATTTACCACCCATTTTTCAGTTTCCCATCTAACTTATCTTCCTTGTCTTTGCTACATGTAAAAAGAAATTTTAGTGTTATACTTCTCATCACTGAAAAGATAAATAAATATGATAATTACAATACATGCAAATTATGCTTATATTTATATGTGTTCTTTTATTATTCATTTGCATTTGCTTACTTAACTGTCATTCTATGTGCCTCCTAGTTATCCATATATAATTTTCATTATTGAATGTGTTCTATACTGAATTTATAGCTTGCATGTTATAGCGGGATCAACCCATCTTATATTAGGACCCAGCTAGCCTAAAAAATAAGCCTTTGAGTTGGCTGCATTTCTCTTCCGCAAAGACAGTACATAGAAATGATCTTAAACTGAGAAACGAAAAATCTAGAAAAAGAGTGGAGAGTAAATTTAAAGTATGCCAACTGGATAAACTAAAATTCCGGAAATTTACAAATTCAAAAGGTCAAAAGGGGGATTATAGTTACAGAAAGTTAGTTGCCTTCTCTTGGCAACTAGCAATCAGATGGTCTAAGAGTGGCAAAAGGAATCCAGTGTGACGCCTTTTTAAAAATAATGTTAATAATATCTGGTGAAGAATAAGACAAAGTGAAAGGAACAGAATAAGCCTACAGGCTGGCAATTACAACTGTGTATTAGCCTTCTACCTAGAAAGATACAAGGAATAGCAGGAAACTAAATGGAAATAGCGTGTATTTCCTACCAATGATATGAAATTTTATTACTGATTTGTTCTACCACCAAGCTAATCACTTTGCCTTTAATGATATTTAGACACAGGCAACAACTTTTTTTACATAAGTCCCCATCCCTATGAATAAAATAACTACTTATTTTAATGGTATACTTAAATCTTTACCCAAGTGTTAGTTACAAGTACAACTACCACTTGTTACTTAGTACTTTTAAATGAGTTTATGCAATCACCTTGATGCCTTAGGTTTTAACTTTTATATTTTTCAAATCCTGTATTGCCTAGTGTGTAACTCTAAAGTTTCGTGTGGCCTGTTAACTACTGCTCTCTCATGCTGGTTAGACATAACAAAGCCTCTCTAGGTTTGCTCTCCAAGGACACCTTGATTGTCCCAGGCCCCAAAATGTGTAAACTAAAAGCCTTTGAAGAGAAGGGCAAACTTGGGGTAATTACATCATTAACTGAAATTATAATTGGAGAATTAACCCTGATATGCAAATGGACCAAACTTATAAAAGTGTGAAGAACTCGTGACCCAGGGTCCATCTTGGGTGGAGCCCCTTGGAGGCTTTTGACTGCCCAAGGTGTACCTTTGAAGGCCCTTCAAATAAATACCTGGTTTTATTCTCTTGTTTTTGTCTAGCCTCTGTTTTCAGGTAGCCACTTCAAGGCATCAACCTCACCAGCTCAATTTTTAAGAGAATACATAATTATATATTTCATCCCCTCCTATGTGTAAACATCAGTGAGCACTACTCACATCTGATCTGAAGCAGACAAAAGGACTTCAAATCAAACACAGAGTAAGAAAAACCACACCAAACAGGGAAAAAAGCAGACCAGAAATCAATCAGAAAAGAATAAACTATTACCCATCTATATGACATCACAACAGTTAGCTAGAAGTCTAAGTAATGTGCTAATGAAGTTCACAGGCAACTCTTACATCTGTGAGGTTAGAAATGTATTAAAAATGGGCCTAAAGAGGTAGACTTGCATAAAGTAGTGGCAAAGGAAAGTAGTCACAAATACATCTGAAGGCTGCTACTTCAAAACTCAAATGAGAAGGAACATCAGAAAGCAGTATAATTAAGACTGGCTTCTATTGGAAATAATAGTGGAGAGCTCATTAGCAGTAAATTTTTTGCAGTTTAGGACCTGAGAGAAACCATTGTAACTATGAATAGGAAGGAATTTCATTAGAGAAAGGTGATGAGACTCTTTATCATTGGAATTCCATCTAAAATATTGCATTCATTTTGTAGTCTTTCACTGTAATAGAGATTGAGGAAATGGGAGTTGTTCTGAAAAGACTCACACAGTTCTTTTGGAGTGGTTAATGAAAAGCAACTTTACAGGTAATACTTGTGCAATTAGCAAAAGGAACTAAATTGGGCAAATTTGTGTGATTCCCTTGAATAAATGAAAGGGATGCTTTTACCTCAGTAGGAGGAAAGACGTTCTTTTGGGAGTGTAAATTCAGTAACAACACAGTCTGCAGGGAAAAAAGTAGAAACTTGGTCAACATTTGTAGAAGAATAGTAGAAGTTTTAGAAAATAATGCTTCACTTGAAATGAGAGAATACTTACTAAAACATTTCTCACAGTAATACCTTTGATTAAAGAAATTGTAAGTCTCTGGTATGCAGAGGAGATATTATAACTCCATAAAATGGAGTTCATAGTGGTACTGAAAAATATTGGTGAGCTCTTGAGAAAAATACAGTTCAAAGTTTGTGAGTGTTGATCCTGTTTTCTGAAGTCCTAACTTACAGCTAACTTACTGAAGTGCATCAGCTAAAGGTTTCAGTAATTTTTTCTCAAATCATGGAAGATTCATTTGGGAATTCATTTGATACACAAGCTGTGTTGTTACTGTCTGTCCACCTTATTAACTGGACATGACCTAGAGGTCATTAGCAAAATAAAGACTAGAGCACTTAATGTCATACAGCTATATATCAGTTTGTTTCCTAGAGTTTATGAGTGAACTCCACACTTGGAGTGTTAAAGTGAATCATGGCTAGATAAATGCATTCCTTATGCCTCTAGATTTAAAAAAATACAAACACAAAACCAGAAACAGACAAACACAACCAAATTAACATAAAATTAACTTAAGATGACCATGGTCCTTCCAGTCAAGTTCTATTATTTCTGGTTTGCTTACTATCAGCAATCACAGTTCTGGATTCCACATGTAGCCAGTTGAAAAGAATTCCAGAGTACTTGCCTCTGGAAAGAGTGTGCTGCAATTGTAGAAACTTCTTTGCAAAAAATTCTATCTTTATTTCCAAGACCCCGCCCCCCCACTCTTTGACTGATCTAAATACTTTCCTTTCACAAAAGAAATTTAAAAATGCTTCATAAATAATAAATATGTTGTAATAAATTTAACAATTGTAGATGGCTATTGGATACTGGAAGAATTAATACGACTTTTTATTTACACTCCATAAGTGACCTTATTTTTCCTCATTTTACCTGTTTCTAAGTAGGTTTTTGCATCTCATTTTATATTTTCTGTGACCTAGATGAGGAACAAAAGATCTCATGTTATTTATGCCTCTGCCAAGTCTGGTTTTACTTATTTTCTGTGATGAACAGATCTCTAAATACTTTTAGCTTTTTCCAGAAACTCAGTAGCCCTTTCATAAAATACTGATTTACATTTTGAAATGTTTAATTTCCACATCTTCACTGATGTGTATGAACTGCTTCAACTTTATAAATTTTCTTTTGGTGCCTCTAATTTCTTGTTAACAACAGGCAGTTGAAGTTCATTTCACACACCACTTAAGCCTTCCCTCATAGCAATATCTCTACTTGATACATGACTGAGGTACAGTTTGAACTAGGAATAAATCCCAAACATGCTCCATCTTCCCAAATTCCTTTTTTGACAATGGGACTATGGCTCTCTTAGAATTAAATTTCAAGTGAGTCACTGGCTTGCTCCTGATCTAAAGCACCTACAAAAAACTACTATTCTTTCTTTATCCCAAAGGCAAATTAAGATAAAGATGCAAAATTATGTATACCATTCACAGAACATCAGTCCAAACTCAAGCAGAGATTCACCAGCTGTGTCCTTCAAACAAGAATTGAAAATTGTATAGGTATTTTCCAATGAGAAAATAAACTCCTGTACAAAACAAAGTCATCTGCTTGCTGGTTTGGGTACTTTAACTAATTAGCACAGAATAGAGGAAACAATGAAAAAATTTAATTTTTAGGTATAAGATGCATCAATGCTTTTGGAGAGATAATGCTACAAGTATTAGATCATATTGTCAGGTGCATACTAGCCAAGGAAATACAGTATTCTCACAGACCCACAATTTATTTTATCTTTACAAATGGCAGTTTATTTTTAATGAGTGCTTCTACCACAAGCAGCAAAAAGTGTTAAATGTGTCCATGGATATTTATTTTGTCAAATTGATCCAGAAAATTTTTAATCTGCCAATTTATCATCATTTCAGTAAGATACTGCCCATTAAAAAAAAATATTTTTATTATAAAATATTCTGTTCTTCCACTGTCAAAATATTTTTGGAAATAGTATTCATATTCATAAATTAAAGTGGTAACTGTAACTAATCAGAAGGGCCAAGAGTGCTTGTATTTCATTGATGTATGTATGAGATTTTCAAAATAGTTCTTTTTTGGGAACTGTGTATATTTAACAAAAAAAAAATGAGAAACAGTATGCTTCAAATTTATAAGTACGTGGTTCACAAGAACTCTGCAGTACATTGTCCTGAAAATTAGGCATTCTTGGCATCAAACCCATTCCCGAATAGGTATTGTATACATTATATACTATACAGCTCCTGGCACAACAGATCCTAGATGCAGCATTTGGGGTTTCTGGCAGTCCTAAAACAAGCGGTTAAGCACAAATCACTAGAGAAAAGCTTTTCTTCCATTACTAGATGCAGTCAGATACAATTTTACTGCCTCTGCCACAGAAGGACGTAGAAGGACCCACAAGATGACAAGACTGAGTTTTCTCGTCTTCTGTTGAAAAATAATTCTTCAGATCAGTTGCCTGAGCTTTAGGCTGGTTTTACTGTAAGCTGAGCAGATATTTTCTAATCCATTTTCTTCCACAATTCTCTAACACATAATTTTCAGAGTAGTTTATGGTATTCCAACAGAATTGCAATTAACAACATGGGATTCAGAACTCATGAGGATGTCATGATTTAATCAAGGTAAAACTGCCCTCTGACCAAATGGCTTGAATAGTATTACTTAAATTTCTGGAGTAACATGTACCAGGACACTACAAGATTTCCATTCTGCTCTTGTATAAATGGAGTTAGAATATTTCCATGTTTACTGTAAATTACTACCATAATTTTCAGCAGTTTCTGACATCATTACTTTTTAAGTAAGGGGAAACTTTGAAAAACAGTGTCTGTGTAAAGATTAATTTATTAGTTTGCTCACTGTCAGTGTAAGAGGAAAAAGGGAGAAAGGGATAAAATTTTACAAGTGATTTCATAAGGAGAGAAGATAGTATATTTTCTGCAGCATGCTGAAATATTTTGATAAAATTAACAAGTGAGAGCCTTACAGGTTTCACCACTGTTTAGAACTTTGATCAGTGATTTTTGCAGGGTTTTTTGCAAACCACCCATTTCCTATATCTTAGATTCCTTTTTTCAAAAGCACAGGAACTGACACATAAATAATATCACTGATCCATGCAAGGCAATTTTAATATACTGATACTTGCTCATGTGCATGATCCATGTATTTTTCCACCAGAAATAATTGGTTCTATTAAAATATCTCTATTTGTGATTTCTCTACGAAGTGAAAATAAGAGCCAAAGAATGAATTAAAAAAAAAAAGGTGAACAGAAACAGTCTCTTCACTTCTTAAAAATAAGTAACTTAATCTTCTTTAATCCTAAAAATATACCTTTAGAGATATACATCTTTATTACTTCTAGAATTAGTGAGTTATAGTGTGGCAACATTTGCCTGGCCTAGCACTCCATTAAGGCATTGTTCATGTGCAAGACCCAGATACCCATACATACATTGTTTAACTGACTTAACACATTCATGTTCATTAAAATCATTTTTCAAATGACAAAACCAAAAACATTATTTAACAAAGTTAGTAAACACAACATATTTCCCAAATAGATTGAATGAAATGCAATGAACTAGCACCTAAGTAATACATTATCTATTCTGATATTAGATCACTGTTTCACAACTCAATCACCAAAAGAACTCTTTCAAGTTCAAACTCAACAATGCCTATGAAGAATAACAAATTCTTCAAAGGCAAAGAACTAATTAATAGTATGACTGACTGTGACAGAGGCAGATAAAAGACCAACAACCACAATTAATAGGATCAAAACCATTTGCATGATGAATAGTTCCTTTTTGTATGGATGTTACCTGAAAAGTGGACAAATATTTATATATGAACAGAACGTGTATATTTAATATATGAACAGAATGTGTATATTTCATATATTTATGGGAAGTTTTAAAAAATATAGAAAATAATGAAACTGTACCACCAATAGTATTTCACATCCATTTTGCAGGAATATAAACGAACCATGTAATGTTCAATTGTAGTACAGATTGCTAAGATTGTTAATCATATTTAACACTGGAGTTCTACATACTATTAAATGGAAATTTATATTGAAATCAATAGCAAAATTCCCATTGATTTAATAGACCCGAGATTTAACTATTGGCAGCAACACAAATTATTTTATGGTATATATTCGTAACAATTACTTTTCATAGAGCACAAGGGATAAACACTACCAGTTTAATCATAATCCCTGTCAAAGGAAAAAATTGTATATCTCAGCACATTCCTGAATGAGATCAGAATATGGACTACATGGCTTGGAAAATTTCTTTCTGCAAATCTACACACGGTCCAGGGTCACAAGTTTGTCCTGGGAAATATCATACATGATGAAGAAGTTCCCACAAGCATATCAATTCAAACAAGCCAAAGCAATAATAATATGAAAGTCTCCTACTGGTACATCAGTGGGAAAACATTTACTTTCAATAATGTTATCCATTTGCTTTGTTCCATTCTCATTTAGGTTCTGCACATTTCAGCAAGAGAGGTCCTCAACTGGTAGTTGTTTTGAACTTTTCAGTTCTTGAAACATTAGTGGAGTGTTTACTGGGATTTTGGAGAAGCTGTTCATAATGCTGGCATAGTTGGAAGCTGACTCATATCTGCATTTGCAGCTTTGACCCAAGGGCACAGAACCTGGGGGTGAGGGTGGAAGGGGGAAGAAAACGTTTCCAGGAATGATAATTCTGAAAGATATGATATGATATACTGAGTTCTTCTTTGGGCAGCCTTCTTTTAGGCGTGGACTTCTTACAATTGCTGGTTTTCTGGATGTTGGGGGTAAAGTATGCCACTATCCACAAAAAATATATATATATAAAAGCTATGAGCTTTTTGTTTATAGGAAGAAAATTCCCTAGTACCATAAAAAGGGATCTCTTCATTCCACAGAGATCAGTACCTCAGAGGAGGCTAGAATTAAGGCAAAGACAGGCCTTTGTACACAGAGAGTGGCTCTATGTTTTCCCACTTCTAAATTATAATGACTTGTTTTAAACAAAGCCCTGCACCTGTAATTTCTTATCAGAGTAGGGGCTTCTGCTTGAACTAGCAAGACCGTCAATAATCAGATCTGCTTGCTAGGAAGAGGGCTAGAGAAATTTTTATGTATTCAACATGTATACGTATTTGCACACACTCACACACACATGTACTTATACACACACAAATATGCACACACACAAATTTATAAATAGATGTCTATATATGTACATATGCAAGGAGACAATATTGAAAATCATATTAGACTTGGAGTGTTACCCGCTTGTCAGAACTATTTAAACTACTATCTACACAGTACATATTGAAACTCAACTTTAAGATTTTTTATTTTTATGTACAGTTCATTTTTTTCCTCTGGAAATAAAATATCTAAATACAGACAGACTGTAATGTTGTATATGTATAGCTTTCAACAATACTTCAGCTGAATAAATGCTTTGTACATAGTTCTGTCTTTTAATGGAGTTTACAGCTACATTGATAAAATGGATTCCTCATTTCCTTGATTGTTTTAACCAATAACAAGCAGAGAGACAACTACAAGTTAATATTAATAAGCAGCTCAAATAACACTGGTTAAATTATGTACAATACAAACCATTCATACAAATGAAGACTAGGATATTGAGTTTGTTACAATATTTTGTAATAAAGATAAGACAGCCACTTATAACTTACATGTTCTCCGCCAGGCATATTCCTTCTTAGAGATCAGTTGCAGTTTTTAAGTAGTTTAGCTGGCCTAAACTCAAACAAGTTTAAAGAATCAGAGCTTAAAGAGTCAGAGAAACATTAAACCAGAATGTCTGCTCACATGTAAATTCCAAATGTTTGCCCATCTTTACTAGAAATAGGCTTGCTCCACGGAAAAAGAGCCACCAACACCACCTTGAATGTGCCTACTGTTTGCTGGGAGAAAGTCATGACACTTTGCTGTGTTCATATAACAAGGAATACTGAACTCTAAACAGACTTTTTTTCCCATTTTTACAAGTATTTACTCCTACAGTATTATTTACCAGTACAGCTACTCCAAGCAGTAGAATGCATGAGTGGGGATTATTGATTGGCATGTACTCAAAGGACTTTCAAGGAGATTTCCATAACAGTCTGCGTTAGAAACCTTGTACTGTCTAGTTAATCCATTTTGCTTGATGATAGGTTATGCTGAATCCTTAGATATCAGACAATGAAAGATTTCTTAACAGGAATCTCAGTAATGTATGCTGAAAAGTGTGTGTGTCTCTGTGTATGTGTATGGTTTTATTTCAAATCCATAGTGATTTACACCTAGATTGATACATGGAGCTGACTGGGCAAAAATTACATTAGATTGTTTTCCACTAACATATTTGCAGCCATTTGACATCAGCAGCAGCAGGTAGACACATTCCAGGCAATAGATGTGGCCTTCCTCCTTGAGGTTACAGCCCTGTCATTCGACCTCTTTTATTCCCCAGGCTTCAGTCTCAGACACGAGTTGGTCCTCACCCTGAAGGGAAGTAGGGTGTGTCACTGTGGTAGTTGTAATCAGGACACACCTTCTGTACTAGTTTATAATCTGTACTATAAAAGGAAATGTAAATACAGATTACTTTAAAGGGCTTGGAGCAGAGCCATGACACATGGCTCTGGGTCTGCTCCTGATAACAGGTTTTTGAAGGGTCATAGTTGCAGAGTGTATTCTTGGTAGCCTTGTCAACCTTTTCGTACTCGATTCGACAGTTAAAGGACTTGGAATCTTTGGCATCAATCACTGTCTGTTGTGCCAAGTCAAATTCCACTATTTTTGTAGGGGGCACTAGGCTCACAGATACATTCCCTTGACCAGTGGAGTTATGCCTGAAGTAAACACTAAACGTCCCATTGCCATGGTCAACGATTTTCCCTGTTATTAACAGATTTAGCTTCACAGTCTTGATGTTGGAATGAAAATCTCCCCAGCCAAACATTTTCTTAAATTTCCCAGTCTTGACGATGGGCCGTCTCTTTGCTCTGGGCCGAGGCTCTTGAAGATCTGTGGAGTTCCTCAGCCAATCCCAGAGATCTTGCTCAGAATAAGTTTCTGGGGCATCATATCGCAGGTCCAAATCTGTATCATTTTCCTTTCCACGAAAAGTCTGTGACAGCAGTCGGCTGATGGACAAGTCTTTGCTACTTTCTGTCCATATGTGCTTTAGTGTGGATTTGGAGCTTCCTGATTTTAGAAGTTCTGTTTTTCCTCCATTTGTTAAATTTGCACAGGTAACCTGAAAAAGAAGGGAAGAAGAAAGAAACAATATATGAGATATGTGACACAAAACCCATTATTTCCATGTGAGACCAAAATGACCAGATTTCCAAATCATAGAGAATTATTTTTTTGAAAAATTAAATTGTACCTCTGTACTCAGTAAACCAAAAGACAAACGTCTGTTTTCCTCCACTTTCTAAGTAATTACTCAGTTCTCCTTTGCCAGTTTTTTACTTTGGCCTTCAGATTTAATCCCAGACGTTCACATTATTCTTTTATTGTGATGTCTGTAAGTGATGAGTGTGTAATGAATTGCCACAAAAACTATGGTATGCAATCTTGTCATCCTTCAGGCTGTATGTGGCTGTATATGGCATCTCAGACTGAAGTGTTCTTCTTGAATGTTCACTCTGCAAAGTTGCTGTGTCTTCCACCATCAGAGTCACATTCGTTTATTTTTGCTGCCCCTGGAGTCCACTGTCAGGGTGCTGTCTTGGTGGTGCCAGCCTGACTATGCTTGGAGTCCATGTCATTATGAATCTAATAATAATAATACAATTTCCCTACTCCTTTTATGCATACCCATTGATCTATGTTCTTGACTGGGACCTTCAGTCACAGCTACAATATAAATAACAGAATAATTAAAATTTTAATGAGTTTTGAGTCGACAGCTGTACATACTGTGTACTCCACGTCAGTTAATGCAGAAGTCACAGCCTTTTCTAATAATCCCTTACACACCAGCTACTGATTTGCCTTGTTTGTATCTAGTATGACAAGCATTTCTCCTTCCTCGCTTCACTTCTTTTTTCACCACTTCCTCCCCAAATTAAATAGTGATCTGTGTAAGACAGAAAGCCTTTTGTATATTTACAAAAAAAAAAAAAAAAAGGCACCAATTTAAAAGCAGTAATAAAAAAATCCTGCAAAATCACATTTTTAAAGAACACAAAATCTTGCACCAAGTTCCTACAAAATCATATATTTCAGACATAGTTTTTCACAAAATTTACTGTCAGAGCAATTTGTCTTATTTATATTTTTTCTCTTTGCTTTAATTGAGTGGAAAACAGAGAACAGATGCAGGCTCGCAGCTGTCTAACATGCAGCACTGGCAGAGAGCTCTGACAGAGCGTAGCTGGGAGGGCTGGAATTCATGCAGGCAGAGGGTGGATGGAAAGGGACTGACAATACATGTAGTCCCATTCCCCCTAAAATTTGCACCACACAGACTGCCCAATTTTTTAACATTTGCACTGTTCTGAAGAGGCCATCAAGTCTCTTATTTCCGTTTTCATGGCTACATATGAGATTTCAAATATGCCTGTTTTATTCCTCTGTGTTCTGACACTGATTTATGTGCCTCTATCATACTTGCAGTTATATCTTTCTCTTCACTTAAAAATGAATTAAGTGCGTTCCATACCCAGGAAACCCATTGGAAATCAGATAGTATTTAAATCATGTCCCCTCCCTACTGGTACAACTGGAGGTATATGTCACGGAGGATATCTATCACAGCATGGCCTTTTCATTTCTTAACAATCATGAAATTGAAACACACTTTCATTAACTTCAGTAGTTTTTCAAGGTCATTTGAAGGCACATACATAAAATCAGTCTAAATTGTCTTAATACACCGATCAGATAGGAGGTATGCCCCCAGTCTTTTACAGCAAATAAATAGGTAGATAAATCTGCCACATCCTACACTATACCTCCCCAGTCCATTTCATGTGGGGCCAGTAAGGATAATAGATAAAATATGGATTTAATTCAGGATTTTGCCAAAGAGATTACTTCCCCCTCTTTTGGATGGACAAAAGGATTAAAACACAGACTAGCATTTTGATAGCCAGTTCATAGCTGCATCTTAGCAATAACACAGTAGGCCAGGAGAGAAGCTGTAATAAAATGCACTGATGGTGCACTGGTTAATGAAGCAGCAATGAAGATGTCACAGGGAGAGAGAAAGAGACTCAGAATATATTTTTTTCTATGGCATATGGGGAAGGAGGGCAAAAATAAGAAAAGAAATGTGTTTAAAAGGAAAAATGTGCCTGTCTAGCATGAATCTGTCAACCTACAATGAATCTAAGCACTTAGCTAGCAGAGCCAGCAAACCAGAAATCTGTAGGTAGGATACAGACTGCTTACCACTCTCATTTTCTTTGCTTATAGTTTGGTTTCCCTTTATTTCTTTTTCTTCATCTAATGATTTACATTTCATAGATTAGACTACCAGTTCCCTGTAACAATATGTAGAGTATAAAAACCTTTAAAATAGAAGCTCTCTGGTTTTTTTCAGATGCATAAAACTGAAGACTGAGGAAACGGAGGAGTTATTTTCTGAAATAATTGATGACTGATCCAATACATGTGGTGTTTTGAAAACCAGCATATTTAATGGAAATGGATGATTTAGACTCCATGCATTCTATACTGCTTCATACCCAATCTAACAGATACAACTGATTGTTACTGTCATTGATTTTGTAATACCTGAAAGACTTCTGGTTGTGCAGTTAGCCCTGAGACCTCTGTTTGTGATTTTCTGTGTGGGTAACTGGTTGCTTTCATAAGTAAAGGTCTGACGCTGCCCTTCCTAGTCAAGAGTCCGTGTGAGCACTAAAAAAATAGCCAACAAGGGTTAATAAAAAAGCTCTAGATCTCCTTGTTCTTCACTAACATTTTCCATCCAACTGCTTTTTCATATGCTGCTAGTATACTATATGCTATAGAAAGTATCCTCAGAGACTCACACACCCAATAACACAGAGCATTGCTTGTAATAGAATTTCTGCAAATGCAGCAGTTCTTTCACATGAACTGATTCAGTTTTCTTCGATCTCTCTTCTTCCCAAAAATAAGGTTGCAATAATACAAAAAAGAGCATGCAAAAGCATGAGGTTTTGCACTTAGTATTGTGAAACTGAAACATAGACCTATTTTAGGGGTGCGTGGAAAAAGAGCCAATTAAAGTGGATAATAAAACACTGAGCAGCCTAAATTCTATGGTGGTTTCATTGTCCTCTTCCTTGAAGATAAAATTCAGAAAATGGCATATTCTACATTATCAATTAGTTCACTTTAACCAGTGTTGCCTTCTTTTCCATAGCCAAGTGTCACTCCTAGATGAAATATTGAAAAGCTTGACCCAGTTTTAATGGCTCTGTCTAGGATGGAGTCCATTTTCTTTATAGCAGCTCATATGGGGCTGTGGTGTAGACTTTTGACCCAAATGCTGGTAACACACTAATGTTCTAGCTCTGGCTGAACAGTGTTTGTACAGCACCAAGTCCTTCTCTGTTTCTCTCTCAGCCCCTCAAGTGAATAGATTGGGGGGTGCACAATGGATTGGGAACAGACACAGCTGAGCAGAGAACCTGAATTAACCAGAGATACTCCATAATATGCAGCATCATGCTTAGCAATTAAAAGGAAGTGTGGGGGGTTTAGAGGGGGTAGCCATCTTTTGTTCGGGAACTGGTTGGTCATCATTCTACTCACTGGAGTAGGTTGTGTGTTGAGTGTTGCGTTTGCATCACTTGTTCTGGTTTGTTTTCTTCTTTTCTCTCGTCTACTATTTATCCTTCACTTCTTAAAATTTTCTTTATCTTGATTCCCCAAGTTTTCTTGCTTTTATTCTTAAGTTCCACTTCCCTCTCCAATTGGGGAAAGAGGGAAAGTAAGCAAAGAACTGTGAGGTGTTTAGCTGCTCACCAGTGTTAACCCAAAACACCACTGCAATGCAATAAATCAGTGTTGCAAAAGGGCTGAGTAGGGGGATTTCCTCCATGACTGCAAAGCCAGAAGTGGTTCTGAATGATGATAATGGCAGAAATGTTCGTTTAGAAAAATAGCAAGGAGCGAAAAAATTTAGAAGTGCTTATCTAGTGCTACAAGTGTCATTGGAAAAGCACTTATTAAGCATGGCAGACTGACATTTGGTTCTGGTCTTGTACTTTTACCAGAAAATATGGATTTCCACTACCTAGTAAAGTCAACTGATATCAAAAAGGCACTAGGAGCTTTTACTACTGACTGGTAACTCTTTTCCTACAAAAGCCGACAAATTGTTATTCCAATTCTTCTACTTCTTCTTTGAAGAAGGAAAGACACTGGTTTCATTTGGCACAATATCCGAAAACATCATTAAAAGGACACAGGAATTGATCTGTGATTAATTTTTTTAATCCATTAAAATAGAATACTCCATTCATTTTGTATCCTATGTTTTGAGGGCAAGGAATTTTTTATAATGTTTAACTTCATTAAGCGTATTTTAATTAATGTATGTAGTTCTTTTAGGACTTCCTAAAAGACAGGCAGTTCATTTGTCTCAGAAATTTTGGGGTTCTCTTTCAAGACACTGAGTCCTGAATGCTTTGCCAAGTCAAACCTGAACATTCGGAGCAGAGAAAATGAAGTTAAAAAGGAATTTCAGGAAACCATGAAGGCCTCAAGTGGTGATTTAGGTCGTCTTCTCAGTATAAAATCAACCATAGGTATATTAACATTAATTTAAGACTGATCAATTTGAGATTTTAAAAAATAGTAATTCAAAACGTACAAAATTATCTTGATTTCTCACTCTTCTCCTTTTATTCTAGCTCTACTACAGTTCATTACCTATAATTACAGTATTGGTTTAGAAATTATGCCGTTATTCCTCTGAATATATGACTACTTGAGAGCAAATGAAAATGCAAACAAACAATCTAATACTCAAGGTGGAAAATCTCTCTCTTCAGGTAAATAACTAATCAAAACCCAAGATTGGTTTTATTGGCATAGCACTGTAAGAATTTGGCAGCGCTGTGTTTGCAAATGCTCTGTATAAAAGAATTCAGAATTTTCTTTCCTCAGTGAGATATTTCAGATACAACATAGGTAGGAGAATACTGATGGACATTACAATAAGCTGGACCTTTATCAAGGCATGACAGCACCCAGAAAGTTTTCACTGAATTCAGCATCCTCGTATTCATCCTGTTTATGCAATGGGTGGAGGGAAAACAGGACTGAGTTTACTCTTCCATTTAGATCAATTTTTCTTCCTGTAGCTCTCTACACATTGTACAAAGTTACCAGTGGCATGGAAACATTTTATTCAGTGAATAATTTCCAGAAAAGTCAAAGTCAATATTCTACAGGTATTTGATAATAAAAAAAGAAACTGAGAATGCAAGTTAATGGAGATATGATTATAATGGGAGAGAGTAAAACACACTGGAGGACTTGTACCTGTTAAAATGGACACTTTGGAAAGGGAGGACAAACACAGAAAACCATGTACATGGATATTTCACAGAAACAGGCCTCTCTGGTTTTAACTCACAAACCTTTTTGCTGCACAACATGAAAAGAATAAGGATGTGTGTTGGTCATTCAAGAAGTCTGCAAACTCAGATGAGTCTGACAAACAGAACAGTATCTCGTGATCTACTGTGTCAAATGAGAACTCAAAAGTGGCTATGCAGGATCAAACCAAAGACTCAGCTAGAAAAATCATCTTGTCTCCAATAGCAACTATAAGAGATGCCTGGAGAAGAGCAAGAACATAGCAAGCATATTATAGACCCCCAATTTCTTCTCAGCGGTCCAATAATTCTAGCTTCCTCTGCTGATGCCAGGTTCTTTAAGGCATCAGCTGGATATTGTTTCTGTACATGTTTTCTGTTTCTTCATTTCTCTTTCAATTTATAAAATATTATGCTATCTCATATCAAAGTCTGTGAACTGAAGAACCAAATTAATTTTCTGTTTCAGTAATTCTAAACAGACTGAGCTTCTGTGCATGTGTTCCCTTTGACCCATTGTAAAGTTTTAACATTCATAAGATACTTCAGCAATGAGTTCTACAGCTCTATTTCCTCTTACTGTTTGTTTTGAACCTGGTTCCTGATACCTTCTTTGGAGAATCCTTCAGATGGAAAATTCTGTCTCTATCCAAATTTCCCAAGCTTGTCCTTAGTTTTCTTTGCTGCTATGCTCTAAGTATTTTTTCTACAAATACCAGTGAGTGGAAAATTTGATGCTTCCTAGCTGCATAAGGAAGCCTCCTTCTAGCTCACTAGTACATGCCTCAACTATATCCATTCATAATAGTAAACAGATATTGATCACTTTTCCAGCCCCGAGTAACAGCCTCCTGAATCATGCAAATAATCCTTGTACATAAGCTGTTATATACCTATACCTTTGAATTTCCTTTTTGTCCTTCTCCACTCCCAGTTCTGTCTTTAAAATGAAGATACCAGAATAGCACAAGGTGTACAAGATATGGCAGAACCATGGTCCTGTATGATGGCAAATGTGGCCTTCCACTATTTGTTCTGTCTTTTTTCTCTAGTAATTCATTTAATTTGGGTTTGGTCATTAAAGAGCACTGAATTGATGTTTGCGTGAAACATTCTTAACACTAAATTCTCAATCCTAATTATATATGGAGCAGGGATTTATATTTGTAATGTGTTCCATATTATATTAGCTACCACAGAATTTCATTCCTGAATTTACTGCCTATTTATCTATCCTGATAAGATCTCTCTGCCCATTCCTCACTCTCAGCTCTTATCATTTCTATTCTGGAATATTTTGTCATCAACAAACTTTCTCACTCACCTTTCCCCAGTCATTTACAAATACATTGAACAACAGATGTCCTTGCATAGAGCCCTGCAGAATTTGTATGGTGACTTCCTTTCATTATCGACCATATAAAAAGAAGCATCTGAAGTTTTCAATAATATTTTCTAAAGTAATCACTTAGGATCATTCATTTAAGCATAAAAAATTATAATTTGTTGTCACATAGAAAACAGAGGGAATGTATTTTTTTTATTGTCTTTAGGTTAAGAAATTGAATTTAACATACACTTACTGCAATTTTTGTATACAACATCCTTAGGAGTCACAAAATTCAGAATACTACTATTAACTGTGTTCAGTTCAGCTTTAAATTCCATATTTTTCTGGTTTTAATCTATGAGCTATCATTTTTGATTCAAATGGCCCTTGTTAAAACAAAAATGTAGCTACCTGAGCTTTTTCATCATTCACACAACAGCAGTTATGCAAGACAAGAAGCTGATATAAATTCAGCTGACAACAGCTGATATAAATTCAGTGAAATTTAACATCATTGAAATTACAGTGCCTCTATCAGTTGATATCTCTTTGAGATCTGACTAAGAATCAAAGACTAATTAGAAAATTTGTACCCACAAAAAGATGAGAGTACTAATAAAACCGTAGCAACACTGCTTTGTTTAGGTGCATTAAAATTCTTAACAGTTTTTATAATAAAATATTACGATATTGGAATGGCTGTTCTGCAAAAGAAAAAAAAGCTAGCAAAAATTACAATTTTACAGTGTTTTCTCCACCATGTAAGTTGCCTGTTATAAATAAATCTGAAAACTAGTTAGTCTCAAATAATTTTTAGGAAATGCAAAGATGGTAAAGCACCTTAAGTGTTTGTTTCCCGTAAAAATTCTTAAGAATTACTCCGTCAGATTTTGCTCTAGAGTTTCATTTCCTCTCCCTTGCATTCCTGGACTGTGGGTTAAGCTGTGACACTGCCACAAGCCCTGTGAATGGTAACAGACTGACGAATAAAGCTGGTGGCCTGCCAGCTGTTAGGTCCTGAATTAGATCATATTCTTTGCCAGCCCAGTCCATGATCTTGGGTGGGATTCACTGATCTCCTCATTCACCTGGAATTCTAGGCCTCTTCCATAATCAAGGGAGAAACAGAACGGATTGTGTCCTCTACCTCCACGAATTATTGATGAACCTTCCAAACTGAATAAATGCTCTTCACCCAGTTGCCCAATAGTGACCAAGAATAATCTGACCTATGGTGCATAGCTTGCCCTGGAGACAATTCTGTGGGGAGAACCCAAAGGCTGTAGGCTGGAAGCAGGGCAATGAATGCTCTGTGTAAATGCCTTCTGAAATTCTCTAGTCATGCTGAAGTGCACTTCTCCCTATACATCTGTAAGCATGCTGAAGCTGATAGAGTGATGAGGTACTCCTGCAGCAAGGCATGCACACTTGCTAGTATTGCTCCTCCTTTTAGATATAGAAAATTCCCCATCTGGAGGTTTCCTTTAAGAAACAGTGTAGATTTGTACTATTCTGTTATCTTTTTAGTTTGATTTAATCACATGAAAAATTTGCACTAGTATTCAGGATCTGAAAAATCAGTCTTCTTGAGCCTGTTTTGTTCACCAGCGACTAAAAAAACTGCTTAGTAAGTAGGCTTTTAAAAAGTGTTTAGTCATCTAAGACAGATAGGTACTTTAAATCAATCAGACTTAGATTGTAATTACAGAGACATTTCTTCTAGTAGCAGTGCCCTAATGGATACTTTTCTCCTTCTCCTTTTTTTCTCTGCTTCATTCTGCCAGTGCTACCTTCTCCCCTGTGGCAGTCGGATATATACAAAGACTTTCTTTATTCTTTCACAAATTTCAGAGTAGAAATCAGACTTAGAATTAAACATCCAGGCTCCCCTGTCTGGGACCTTTGAACCAAGAACCAAAATCACAGATCCACAACAGGAAATTATGAAAAGCCAGCCCTGCTGTTTGTTCCACCCTCTTCCTGGAAAGCAGGAGCAAAGACAGGCACTGCTGCTACTATTGTTTTTCAAAGAAGAAAACTCATTGTTTTCTCTCCAAACATGTAGCTTTTAGAGAGGAAAAAAAGGAAATTATTGCCACTGTCTATTTAATTTAAGAGCTTGAAAGAATTAGCAAGTCAAAATGGAAGTCCATCTGGTCCTGTACCATGCATTCAACAATGGCTAAAGGTTGATTTTATCAAGGAATGCAAAATGAGCGGAAGAATATACTATTTGTATCAGAAAATCTTTTTCAAGTCTTTTCAGATCAAGGACTTCTTAATTTGGGGGTGTGGCTATGAATTTATTCTTTTTTGATAAATATCACGTACAAGAACTTGTCTGTTTCTGTATGAAAATTCCACCATGTCAAACACCCTACCACCTCATCTCTACTTCAGACTCTCAGAACTTCCTCATCCTATTGTTTTGAACAAGTCAACTTCCAGCTTCATCTGATGACACCTAAATTCTGGTCCAGCATGACACAACAAAACCTAGCAAGGAAGCAGAATTTTTCCTGTGGAGTTCAGGCAGAAGTTTAGTGCCTGGATGCTGAGGCCAGGCAAAGCTGTAAAAGTCTATGGCTGGCACTAGAGGAGCTTCCTGGTTAAAGAACATGAGGTGTTGTCTGAGTCACAGGTACTTCCAGAACTAGGCAGCTCCAAAGGTGACAATCAAGGAAGAGTGTAAAACTGTAGATTTCAAGTGCATAGGAAATGAGTGAACTTTTCCCAGTCAATTTGTTGGCCAAATTGTGACCCACAAATAAAATTAATTGTAAAAATTCTGGAGGAGCAGAAGGATGAAGATAGTGTGGTATTCTGTATCTTAATTTCATTTTCTTACACAGTTAAGACAGAATGGAAGGTGTTCGGTTTGTAAAACATCATTTTTCTTACAGTTTAGAAAATACTGTGCTATCAAATATAAAAGTCTGTGAACTGAAGGACCAAATGAGTTACAATACTCTGTGAAAATCTTTGCATTAGAATTTTACAGCTTTCTGGGTTTTGCCTTAAAAGAACAGAAATCGAGCCCAAATATTTCTGATGGCAGAAATGCAAGTGAATGTATAAAGATTTGGAAAAGGATGAAATATAACTGTATGAAATATCCTATTAACTCTTGCCCTAAGTTTTACATTTTTAGAAAGAATTTAAACTAAACTCTTGAAACCTGCTGTCTATGTTGTCATTACAGATTTTTTACTTCAGTGGATTATGACTTTTGAAAATTCACCCCATCCCTGTTCAGCAGGGGATTAAACTACGATGGAATAAATTAAAGTGGGTTAAAAATGTCTAACAGAGTTTTAAGACCCCTGTATTATGCCAGTATCACAGAGTGCTGCTAACTTCGAAATGAAAGTCTAGCTAGGTAAATAAATTTTGACAAGGATCTATTGTTCTTGTTCCACATTCCTGTAAGCCTTCTTTTATTAATATTAGCTTGCCATTTTCTGCATACATGTAGAAAGTAATATTAAATAAAATTAGATTTTATATGAAAGGCCACAGAGCAACATTTTAATCAAAATTTGGACTATAGTTTACTTTATGTGTAACAAACTGAAGAACATATCCATTTTCATATGAGTAGCCATATCCTATGAAGAAAGTGAAAAAGGCTATAACTTGACATATCCTGGTGCTATATAATGGACAAGGCCACTGTGTACTATTGACATACTCTATTAATATTACTCATTTTCTACATGAAGTTTCCAATCATCCATTGTAAAATGCAAAATTTTAATAAAATTAAATACACACAAATAGTTTATTGTTCATGTGTCTCATGCCACATTTTTCCAGAGAAAAACATTAGAATGTTGATACAGCTGAGTCACTTTCCACATAGAGATTCATGGGTGCATCCTAGAAATCTGAACTTGAACAAAGATGTCTTTTGAGGAGCTTTAACTCCCAATGATGTTGGCAGAGTGCACATTGCCACACAGAGGAATTTTATATCTATATGAGATGCTTGTGGGAAAAAAAAAATGGCTCCCACAAGTACAAGAAATTCTATTGCAAAAATATAGATTCCTTTCATTAAAATTCCCTGTTCTTCACCATGTGTTATTCATTTATTGCAAACTGCTGAATACTTCAGGAAAAGCATTTTAAAAACATGGAGGAATCTGTTCCAATATTCAGAGTTTGGCACATCCCTGCTAACATTTAGGCCTTCATCTTCACCTTATGCCCTTGCCGGATACGCATACTGACTTCTCAGAAGTCTTTTGTAATCTCACAGAAGAAGGTTTTCTTCTCTTTGAATTTTAACCAGATACAGAAATATACTGCCTTTCCAACTGTGTTTGTTTAATAGGCATTGATCATTTGTTTATTTGGTCAGTGGATATCAACATCTATTAAAATCCATTTCTGAGGAAAGAGGTGTATTTCTTTAAAGTTCTTCTAGTAAGGAAGGAAAGCATTAAGCAGCTATTCTATTGCAAGTGTACTCAATTAATTTTTATTGAGATTTTCTTGATGGTTTTGTCAAGGTCTGCTAATTCTTACAGGGGTATGCTCAGTAGTAAACAGCATGCGGGCACCAGCTCTGCTGGGCAAGCCAAGTGCTGAACATTGTTTTCCTGGCTATGACACACACAAACATGTTGCAATGTTCCCAAAGTGCAAAGATGTCAAAGAAATATGGATTGGCCTGTTGGAAATCAGGAGAACCACATGTTACATATTTACAAGGTCCAGGCAAAATTTAGTCTTGGTCCAAATCTGAGCAGGACTCTATCACCCATGTACATTTGCTCAGTCAGGATGCAGGAAACCAAGTAACCTCAGTAAAAGTCATAGCCACACTTGCCTACAGAGCTGGTCTTTATGTGACTCTGGACACAGTATTACAGGAGACCTATATATCATTAAGAGGAATAGAACTACAGAGTACTGGAAGGGGATGACATAAACCAATTTCCCTACATTCTATAAACCGTTAATATTCAATCAATATGGTGCTTCTTTTTGCTGACTATCACTGAGCTTGCACAGACCTGTTTTAAGGTCTATGGTACCTTTCTGAGCTGATCCAAACAAACATTGTCAGGGAATTTACTACAGCCAAACAAAACAGAATAGAATACTCAACAGAAAATCAACATTGTCCCTGCCTGATAGTAGTCTTGTATTTTCTGCTGCAATAGTATCACACCTAATTAAAAGTGAAAATTGATAGCCAGCAGGATTAATCAAATTCCATATGCAAATAGCTGGCTCATGAGAGCCGTGGTCCAATTGCTAATACTATCACTAAGGTCATTAATTTAAATTGAGATGAGTTAAGAGTCCTTTGGGCATTGACACATAAGTTGAAGGAGGTTATTCATTGCTAAGTTTTTCACACTGTAACAAAAAACTTAGGAAGAAAATGCGCGAATATTGCTCCAGCATGCCAACTTCTAGGATGAGCAGCACTGTGGACTTGTCTGTGGGGGCCATGAGTCTTCTCCTGAGTAGTTCTGATACATCACTTTAAATTCTTATTAAGATGTACTGACTCGAGTTAAATACAAGACAGTACAAGGTCTAGTAAACTGACATCTTTGGGATTATTTTATGCCTGCTGACTTTTGCTGAACACCTTCAAATAAACAGAAAGACTTCTATTTTTTAAACAAGGCTTGAGTACCAGTTTCATAAACCATTCAGAACTTTTCTAGCCTTCAGCCTTCATAAAAGGTCCAGTCATTTCCAATTAGCAAGAAATATGAACTCAGCTTATAGATAGAAATAGTGCAGCTCTAGAGCACTGGTTATTCTAGTGCAAATACAGTGCATTCTCAGCTTACCAGCTCACCTCAAAACTAGTTCCAGTGTCTTGATCTATCACTGCCTTTCCAGACAGGATGACTAGAAGAAATGTAGTCTTACAGGCAGATTATTGTATTACAGTGCTACACACCTATGAGCTTTCTCCAAATGCTGACGGCTAAAATATTTTAAATTGCATAGTGACAAAATGACTGTAGAGTAATAAAGTAGTGATGTGATTATATAACTTTTCCTACATAAAGAATAAAAACATAAAATTTATTACTTTGACCTTGTATCCCAAGAACTTCTCAGGTATGCAAAAAAGATTCAATTGGTCTACCAAAACAGGCTTAGACTAAAGTGAAACCTGCAAATCTTAGTTGCCAGAAGGTTTTTTCTAAATTTAAAGAGAACACTGGAGTCTGGAAAATTAAGCTGGAATCCTTACAAATTTGGGCTTCATTACTTACTCAAGCTCCTGGTTTCATATTCTTAAAGTGTAAAAAATTAGGGTTCAGGGACAATCAAGCATTATTTGTCCAAAATCTGCTCAAGTTAGGAAATGAGGTGGCACAAAAAAAAAAATGGATAGAGGAACACAAACTTTTCACACCAAGTTTCAGAAAATCTTCATCTTTTTTGACTGTTACAAGGAGTCCACTCTGCTTTGACCTCAGACAGTTCTAAGCATCACCACCTTGACCACACTGAAATATTGGAGCCAATTCTATCTTCAGTTCTACTTGTGCATCCTCCTGCATGAACAAGATTTCAGTGGAGTGATTCAGACAGGAATTAAGTGCTTTGCCTTTCTTAGAATAAACATTTCTTCAAAGACAGGTCAAGATCACTGTTACATTCATATGTGTGCCAAAAAAGCAAGTAACTTTTTTTCCATTGTCTCATCCTTCTATGTCTTTGTGGCTGAGCAGCAGCGCAAAACAATTTAACGTTAGCAAGCAAATTTCATTTGTTATTTGCCAAATGCTGATACAAAAGATAACTATGGAAAAGCAATAATATCCTCATTCTAAGGCAGAAGGTAACTTGTCTTTGCTATAATATAATTGCTAAATAACATTCAATGAACTCATAAAAGCATTTAATTTAAATATAAATACTTAGCAGTTCCATTTTCCAGGGAGTAAATGATACACCTGCTTGTGTTTCTCTTAAATGCATTTTCAGAATAGACATCCTTTCATAACCTCCAGTTAGTGTTATATATTATTACTATTACTGCAATTCTCACGGACTTCTCTGTGGTCAGGGTTAAGGTGTGCTAGAATCTAAACATATGTAGTCACTGACCTAGAAAGATTTCTCACTGAAACAGATTTGGCAAATGCAAAGCTAAAAAAAGAAATATTGGTGATGACCTAACTCAATTGCAGAGCTAAGAGTTAGTACAAATCTCTGGACTTCACTTTCCCATGTCATATCCAGTATGTACCAATAAAAAGGCCAATTCCAATAACTGCTTATACATAATGCCACTAGCTGTTTTAAAAAGAATGCGAGCTCAAGGAAACTAAGTCAGCTTAGAAGTGAGTTGTGTCAACGAGAAGCCTGAAAACCATTTGCAGACCATTAAGACTGGTGGTCCCAGTTTTCCACAAGAGCAGGAAAAACTGTCCTTGTTAATGAGAAATGTTTGATTTGTTCCTCTGTCAAAAAATGATAGTGAAAATAATCATACTAATATCTAGTATGATTATCGTGTTCCCATGTCGTTGTAAAGCAACAACAACAAAAAAGAAATAAAATTGGATTCACAATTTGGAAGACATTATAAATGTCTTTCAAAATGTCAATCCCTCTGGTCCCCCTTTATCTTTCAGCAGTCATTCAACACCAGCTCTGAATAGTACATAAGCTACCCAGTGAATAACAAGAATATTTTTCCATTGTTTCAAACTTACTTTATAAAAGCTAATGATCTAATTGTTATAAACTTAGTGGAAACCTGAAGAATCTTACCTTATTCAAGTTATTAGCTTTTTAGAGTGTTTTCTTTCTTCATTTGCTCTGTAGATAACTAAGACAAGAGACCGTAGAACAGCAAGAAAAAGCCAGCTGGTACTTGTTGCAAGATACTTTAAGAATTTTATTCATCCACTGAAATTTTTTTGTCCATTTATCTTATGGATTTCATTGCTAAAATACAGAAGAATGTTCATCTAGTGCAATCCAGCAATATTCCTAGATTAATTGAATAGATTTCCTGATAATTTCAGAACAGCTTTTCCGTGGAGAACAGCATGTACACAAATTTGGTGTAAAAGATATCATATTTACAAGGAAGACATTCTATCACTCACGAGTTACAGGAGGATGAGAATACAAAGCTTTGGAATTTAAAGTTTTGCTATATCATGGTAGTAACCCTAAGCAAATGCCTGAAGCCTAAGCCCCAGCCCCAAACCTTTACTCATTCTAAGCTCCTAAAATACAACCTCTCACCTAATCCTGAAATGGTTGATAGCAAGAAAAAGAAGGGCAGGCCTTGTATGTATAATATACATAATTTTTCTATAATTTCTCTAAAAATATTTGTGCACCTTAAATATGATTATGTCCTTCGAGTAATCCAGAATCATATCTTTTTCCAGGTTCACTGACTACTACTTAACTAATTTTTCAGCAGATCCATATCAGATTAATCCAACTGAGGATCAACCACATATATTTAAAATTATCAAATAAAACCTGCCAGAGTTAATTTGCAGGTTATTCTGCATTCAGAGCCCTTCAAATAATTTTCAGCTTTATTTTTGGTCCAAAATATGATTTGACATTACTCAGGGTGAAGGATTTCCAAACAGAATACAAAAATCTCAGACAGAGAGACTGCAACTTTCAGCTTGTCCTTGAGACCGAAAATGGCAGTAATTTTGGTTATGGGGAATGGCAGTAGAAGCTGCATGGCAGTTCTCTGTGCCTGTTCAATTACTGTCCATTCTAATCAGATTGCTAACAAGGGATCATTAGGAGTTTGGTTTCTATGATGTAAAATATCTACCAGGAATTGGATTTTGATCATCACTTCATTTTACATCTGTTTCCCACTAACCAATGGAACAAAGATTGTTAATCACTCTTGACCTTTCCTGGACTTGAACTAGTAATTTAATTGCTAATCCTTACTGAGGGACTCTGAAGTACACTATAGAGCCCCCGAGGCATGCAGCTTGCCCCTCTCTGTTCAACACTGGTTTTAACCAACAACTTCATCAAGAATCCACTCTGATTTGACAATGTTAATTGCAGCTTTATCCATAGTTTCCAGATGAAGTAGAAGAAACTGTCTAACAAGACACATTAAAAATATCTGCTGAGCTCTAGGTGATTCTATATGAATCAAAAAAATTCTCTCCAGCCAAGAAGACCTTGCAGCCAAGACAATCTTGCAGACTCACACTACTGCACTGTCAATTTGCTCCTAAGAAATGCCCAACTCCTGGCAATTAGAATTCTTAAGGGGCTGGTGAAAATCTGTTAGTTTTGGCTTGTTTCAAAATCTTCCCCCAGATGGTAATATAATTCCAAACCAGCTGAGATTCACTTTGTCTTGAATTTCATTCTAAAAAAGGATCATACAGCAAAAAGAGAAACAAAAGCTTTTCCTCTCCCCAAATTTCAAGTTACAACATGGGGAACATTTTTTTTTTTTAATCATTCAAGTACAATTAGATTATTCTAAATTCTGTATCTCCAAATATAAACTTTTTCCTTGATTATTTTCAAATGTACAATAAATTATATTTCAGACTAATATTTGCTAACTGAGAGAGAAGAAACAGAGGCAGTATTGTCTACCATGCACTCAGGTCTTACTGCAAAGCTTAAAACCAGAAGAACGTGAGCTTCTATCTGCCCATTTTCTGCCATATTAAAATCACATTAAACTGATAATAATTTTCCTGGAAATGCCAGTGCCTAATACTGTTATGGTTTGTCACTCTGTTTCATGCTTCCTACATGTGTTTGTCAATATATATTGATTTTTTACCGGATTTAAGATCATATTTGTAATTAAGATTAGAAGCACATTCCTGTTTTAAACCTGCCTGTTGAAGATTTCTGTACTGCATTACATTTACTTTTCTGTAATACTTAGAGCACATTGTCATTGAAAACTGGAATGCAGTGTCTTCTGCCCTGAGATTGTACTGATTAATATCTCAGACAGAAATACTAGCAAGGTCCCTCAAAGCAGACAAACTGTATGGAGATCAAGTTGTGCAGCAGCTAATTAAATCCACCTATTAGTAGACTTTATTAACTTGGGCACTGTGCAGGTCTGTGCTTACTGGTTCAGGAAATAGCTTGCACAGTTCTAGCTTAGAGGTCTGCACTGAATATTTTGTAATGTCAGAGCCCTGTTCTCTTCATTTTTTATCCATTGAAAAATGTAGATCTTCCAAAGCAAATACAAATCACTGTAGTTGTTCATTGGAAGGAGTCATTTCCCCTGTCAGCTGAGTTCAGGCTTCACAGAGGGACACATTAAAGGTACCTCTCAGTTTGATGGGCTATCAGCCACTCGAGTTGCACCTCAAAGGACAAAAAGAGAATGTTGGTTTACTGGTATACAAATAGAATCATTGACTGCACTTTGCTGGAGTTACTCCTGAAGTACGCTGTCATAAACAGAAGTTCTAATCTGTTCCACATGCTTACTGAATAGCCCAGTCAATAGCAACTTATTAAACAGGTAATTGATATTTGTCAGGACTGAGAACACTTCCCATTTTCTGCTGTCTTGATCATACTAAGGCAGGCCTACACAGGTAACAAAAAATATTTTTAAATAAATATTTTGGCCAGTTTAATCCAAAAATTAAGAAACTCTCTCTGCCCAAAGATCTTGGCAAGAGACACATGCAAGTCCTCACAGAAAGCTGACTGAGAAAGTGTGTTGTGTTGGAAATATTTCTTTGACTGAGAATTTACAAACTTTCATCTAACAAATCACACGCCAAGTTTCTCAAACATTTCAAAGAACCACCGAAACACAGCAAGAGCCATGAAAAGACTCCAGACTTTTGAACCATTCCCAGCCCTCTTTCTGTTACTGCAGCTCCTCCAGGAAGGCAACTTGCCAGCTTCCACAAACAAATCCCCAGCACGAGGGGACTGAGGTATTGGATGGACTCAGTCAACAGGAACTCGTGGCCAGTGTGCCAGGCCACCTGTTCTGGGGGGGATCGAGCCATGGAGAAGGGTTGAATTCAATTTCCTTAGCAATTCTCTTTACACAGCTTCCCAGTATTTATCAAATCTCTGCCACCTGGAGAAAGTCTCTATATGTCTGGCAGAGAGAGAGAACAATGAAAAAGAATGTATTTCCCCATCCCCACACCAGATTGACACTGGAAACCCCTAAGTAACTACTACAAATATTACAATGGAAATACACATTTTTCATCTAAAGAATGAAGAAATTTTGGGCAAAGACAAAAAAAAAAAAGTACTCATTAATTTCTGTGAAAATGAATTAAAACTTCAGGGGACTGAATTAGTGAACCAGATGCAGTCCAGAGGGAAGTGTCTATCCATTGTTGTATCGTGTTATTTACCACACTAAAGCTCAGAAGTTTGCAGGAACTTGAACCTATTCACTGCAAACGCTCTCCTTCGTAGTTATTATTATAGTCCAAAGACAATGATTTCAGCAACTAATCAACAGCAAATTATAACACAGACAAACATGTATGAAAACCACTTTTTTCCTTTACTTCACAACATAGAGAACAACAAATATATTTTTCCATACTGGATAAAAATATTTAGATTATTCAATGCTGGTATTGACCATTTATAAAATGCAACAAAAACTAATTATTTTAATTTTATTATCTGTGGGAACACAATATAAAAATAATATTCTTTTGAAATACTGCACTTTTCCTAAAGGTGTCTAAGAACTTGACAATAAAGCAAGTCTGTCAACTGCATCAGAATTATCGAAGTACTGAAAGTTACACAATTTTCTCACGGCAACCCAAAATTTTTCTGAATGTTGTTTTGACTGCAAGATGGTAGAATTGCCAAAATGAATCCAAGAAGAATCAAGGACAGTTTTGTTGCATTTTCAGTGAGAGTAGTCATTCAAATGTGTCCTGGCAGAAAAGAACAGGCAACAGAATTTTTTTAAGTAGAATCAGTTTGAAGCTAATAAGTATCTGCTTTGATTAGAAATTCGGGAAGTAATTGCAAGATTAAAAATAGAAAGTACATATAAGTACTAGTATATTTTGAAAGGAAATGTGTACATTTAAATCCAAATTATTTTTTTGCCCCGCTACACTACTGAATTTGGCATAATGAAAAATGAGACAAAACAGACAAGAATACAAAGCTTTCCAGTGCTAGTCCATCACTGGCAAAGTCGCAGAGAGGAATGAAGGTTTATACTTGGTGTGGACCCATGTGACACTTTCTGGAGAAGCAAGCTTTTTATTCAGAAAAGGAACAGATGTTTTGGCAGATAGCATAGAAAGAATCCTGTCAGAGACTATAAACTAGGCTTGAAGGGGAAAAAAAAGAGTCTGGGAAAAATGTGAAGTATAAAACAAAAGAACCAAAATGACATGGATAAAATAGAAATGCAGAAAAAAAGACAAGGGCTTTGTTAAAATTGAAAAGAGAAAGTAAATGTGCTCAACTCTTTGTAACTTTGGAAGAAGTTTTAAGGCAAAAAAAATGAAACTTATCTCTCTTCCACTGACACAGCTCATTGCAGCATGAGACTGGGAGATTAATTTTATAGCTGCAGACAGAAATCAAATAAAAGGAAGAGTCAATGCCCTTTTTAAGCATCAGTAGAGAAAGATCACAAGTACACAGCCAATATTAAAATGCAGCCAAGGTTTATGGCCAACATTTAAGTAGATTTGTACTGGAAGAACAAAAAATAACCAACTGTGTAAATGGAGATGGGCATACTATCACCTCACCTGCTCTGCACCCAGAAGTTTTTCCTCTTTCATTTCTTGGCAATAAAGAAGCTCCTTCTGAACCAAACAAATGTGTTTAAGAAGACTTGAAACTCAAATTCACCAAGCCATTTCCTGTCAATACCTTCAGTCTTCATAAAAAGAGCTTTGTCAAGAAATTCTCAGCCTACTCCATTCTGAAATCTGCAGCTGCTGGACAACATTTTAAAAAATCCTCTTTAACCTCCAAGAATAGCCTTTTCTGAAAAACTATACACTGTTATTAAGGTATCCAAGCCCATTACACAGGACTCAGTCCTGCCATCTGCTAAGAATGAAGTACCAGCCAGAGATACTTTGGCATTTCTTGGTACCGATATCTAAGTGTGAAAAAAGTGTCAGTTGCTCCACAGTCAGAGCCCACACATCTATCCTTACCATGAAGTAAATTCAAGGCAGTTCAAGACCACTTGTGCATAAACAACAACAAAAAGTTATCACAGGACATAAGCAATATCATAGATTTTTTTATTATGGAATATTCGAGTTTACACTTTAAATTCCACTGCAGTAAGCTACCTATGTCCAAAAATGACACTATCTGGCCTGCAGGGATGCAGCTTAAGGTGCAGTCCCTGAAAATATCTTAAAGACTAAATTTAATGTTTAGATGTTGTCCCGAATCACTGTTTCTATGAGGAAAGACCCATACAGTAACACTGACTAGAGAAAGACTTAGAAATGTAATATTGCAATGAAAGTTACATACTTTTGTCTTTTGGATTGTAAACCCTATATTAAGTCATTAAAGAGGTGCTGTTTCTCACACAGCAAGACATATAATATCTCTGTAAAAACAAGAAACTATGAAAAAATTTACAGTCAGAAAAATGTACAAGGAAAAACTGCAAGGAAATGAATGCAAAGTCCCAGTAAAACTGACAAGAAGAAATAAGAAGGTTCATCTGGATAGAAAATTGACCATATAAACACTTCTTTGCATTCCATATATATTTCCATCTCAGGTTTCCATTTAAAATGTTCTCAGTCTGCAGTCAAAACCAGATTTTCCTGTCTGATGGACATGAAAGCTCAAATTCACCTCTGCAAATTAACTATGTTCTTTCCGCTTCATACATCAACTATTATGTGCAACGTTATTTCTGGAATTGTATCTTAGCTTACAATTTGATGATTATGGTACATCAGGGAGAAGAGAGTGCACCTTGCTCTGCCACAGCTACATTTTTATTGACTCCACAGTACTGAATTGGGAAATTTCTTTTTGTCAGCAAACTAAGCAGGTCTGACTTGGAAGATTTAAAGGGTGCAGCTCTGGCATCAGTGATCAGTTGATGCTTGCAATGACAATGGGACGGCAAGAAGAATATGCTTAGTCTAGGAAGCTACTGCAACTATTTACGACTGAAACAGTAAGGGATAAAAGTGTACCAGACTTTGTATACTCTCACCTCCAACCCACCTCAGCATTTGCAGCCTGTTATTCATCACTAACCAACAGTACAAAGTAATCCCCCCAATGGTTCCCAGTGAGTCCGTAGATTCTGGGTTTTATGATATATGATCCATCCTCCCTGGTAAAGTCTCTAGCCTCCCAGTTTAGACCTTCAAGCTCCAGAACCATGAAACATAATATTAAGATCCCTGAGCTTGCTCTGTCACGAATTCTCTGAGGCCTCTAGCAAGATCTTTCCTCATCTACCCCTAGACTTCTCAAAATCTTCTTTGACTCTGAAAACTGGGTTTCTATCTCCTGAGAAACAATTTCTTTGCTGGTGAGGTCTGATTAAAAGTAGATATCCCTTATTCTGTAAAGAGGAAACAATAGAAATCATTTCTTACTGAAGAAAAAGCCACGAGTCCGAAATGCCAGAGGACAGAGGGATTGATCAAAAGGACAATGGAGTCTTTCCATTAACTTTGATAGACTTTAGTCTTAGGTCATCAATCAGCACTGTTAAGAACTGTGGATCTTGTAGAAGGTTTTGTACTGGAAAAACAGAGAGAAAAAATATAATCTTGACATTTCTACTGACAAGAAAAACTCAGGGGATGTACTCACAACCATACCACAGTTTCTCGATTATAATAACTAGCTTTATATTTACATACAGCAGGTCAATGACAAATTAGGCATGGAACTAATGATATTTTGTTCATCACTAAGTTTTATGTCTGATTGTTGCCATAACTGGTGGCATACACATTTTTATTTTCATTTTAGAAATAAGTGCTGTGGCTAAAATAAACACAGATCTCTATGTTTTCCCTTCCAGAATTATTAGCCCATATATTTTTATATGGACATTCTCGTATATCAAGATATTAATAGAAAAATAAAATTACATAGACAATAGAAATTTTCGTATCACAGACTTTGTGACTTTTTAGAGCAGGCTAAAATAATTTATATTCAATGCTGTATTTATTGAACTTTAATGTTGCTTGGGGTTTTCGCTGTTATTACATAAGTAATTATGTAAAAAAAAATAGTTATATGCTTAGAATTCTTTCATCTAGATCATCCTCCTGACTAATGTTAATTTGCATGTGACTTTGGGATATTTTCTTTTTCTTGTTCCTCCTATAATTCTCTTACATTTTTTCACCCAGTATGTACAAACTAGTTTGCTGAACTCTCTTCCCAAGCTATCCCAAGTGTGAATTACTTTGCTTACTTGTATTAAAATGCCAAATCCTACACAAATTCTACTTTTCACTGTTTTACTCACTTATGCCCCCCGTTTGTGTCGCTCTAGTAAGTGAAAATCAGCATTATGCTGATCCTCACAAAATGGCTAAAGTAATTTGCTTTCATTCCTGTTTTTACCTGATAACTCCAGAACTCTTTCACCTCTCAGAGATAATCACCTTCCCTTATCCAAATAAGATGAAGGTCTCAGTGGTTGCTGCAGCTGCCACTGGCCAATATTTAACCCAATCTGGCACCAATGCTACTGTGGATGGGTGCAGAACCTTCTCGGTACCACTGAACCCTCAGAACACTGCAAGGAATCATCAGCTCTGAAAGGAAGTCCCAGGAGCAGATACATGCAAAGAGATGCTGGCTGTCTGGAAAAGCTTTTAAAAATCTGACCTTTTAGACTGTGCTGTAGACAAAGCTTCTTGAAATCATCAGCACTTATATGCCTTTCTCCCTCTCCTTAGGTAACTTTTAATCTGAGACCACTACTTAAAACAATTAAATGTCTTCCCTTCCTGAGTTCTGCCTGTAAACAAATAATACCTTTCTGATAACGAATGTTTAGCTATCACTGTCCTCAAGAGAAGAAGTGATCCCTAAATATCATTAATTTCCTCTCTCTCAGTTTCTACTCACCACTTTTAAGTCTACCAGTATTTTCTATTATAATATGATGTTTCCTATACTGGCATAGGTTCTTGGGTTTCTCATCTCTGGGACAGACTCTATCTGCCCCTGGAGTTTTGTTAATCTTTAGACATTCCAATATCCTGATCATCTGTTCAGGTATGATCTTGATTTCCCTCAGTATTTCTTGTTCCTCTCGTAGGAAATTTACCGCCATTCCCAGCATCTGTCACCCACTCACTTGTGAATGTTAAGGCAAATCATTAATTTAACGTTTAGAAGTTCTGTCCGTTAATTATGTTAGCTTCTTACTCCAGCCACCTTTATGGACTTCCCATGCAAAGTACTTTAAAATTACTTCACAAAACAGCTCAGCATGTCTTTTCTTATGTTGACTTTTCTATAGGATTAGGCTTCCCGCAAAGAATACGTATTTGCCTTCCTCTTCTATAAAAGCTAGAATAGAAATCTATTGTGTGCACTAGTTTTTTTCAAATCTCCCATTAACTACCTGGTCTCAACTCTAGCATGTACTAGTTGCTTTGATCATCTGTATTAAACCCCTGATTTTCGGGGAACCTAACCTCTTTTTCTGCAAGCATTTTAATATAATCACTCTTGAAACTGAACTTTTAATTGTGAGGATTATTTTAAAATTCGAGGTAACCAGACCTGAAGCTTTTGAAAAAATGTAAGGGGATGGCATAAGTATGTCTCCAAGAAAACCAAACAGAAGTTTCTGTTGCTATGGCTGCTCGTGCTGTATTTTTGTATGTATTTATTTTTTAACTTTCTTTATTGCCCTCATTCAGACAGAAGTTTTTTAGCTTTCCATATTAGAAAAGAGGAACAATCTACACACTGACACAACTTTCTTTTAACACCAGACAGTGCTTCCCTTTTACATATAAAACTTGTCACATGTTCCTCTAGAAATTTAGATCACATCATCTCCTTTGTAAACGAATCAACATCCAATGCAATACACTTCAGCCTAAATTTTTAGTTATTTCAGCGTAACATCTTTAATGAATGCCCACTGATGTTCACCCACAAAGGTCTTGTCCAGACTGTCATAATCCACTTCAAATCTCTACCATCATAACATCTGTTCCTCTGGTTAACTCTGATCCCCTCACACAGAATCTAATGGAACAAAAGCGCCAGCCTTTTTGACCAACGCCTGTTTATGATTTTCTAAATAATCAGATATAAGCTATTTGCCTTCATCTTAAAATTCTTCCTCATTTTCATCCTACCTATCATCTCCAATGAGCTCTGTCTCCAGTTAGACCATAATGTTGGCTTCCATTACCCATTTGTCAGATATTTTTAAACAAGCTCCTCTGTGATTTTTTCCAAGCATCTGCCACACAACCTCATTATCTTCCTTCAAATCCCTCATTAAAACTCTCTTGCTGTGATGCCTACAAAAAAACATGAGAAAATGTTTAAGCTAATAATGCACCGAGACGCTTTCTCTCATACTGACCAACATTGCCTCATTGTTTCCTTGTGCTCCTTTAGCTGTCTCAGTCCATGTGTTGTCTCTTACTTTTGAATCATAACCTCCCCATGTGGTTCTGGTTTATGACTTAGAGCTCTTTGGTGTTGATAATACAAATAAGAATCAGAAGAAAAGGCTTTTTCCCTCATTATACTTTGCTAGCTCCTGCAAACATGTTCACACTGCCCTTTTGTGTTAGTTTCTAGCAACTAATTATAAAAAGCACCTCTAATATAATCTCGAAGTCCTCTCTCCCTTTTCAGAGGGGAACACCCAAGTGAAGGACTAATTCATTCTCTATTCAAAAAAA